>LR812524.1:24438998-24778998 GCA_903798195.1 Danio kyathit | reverse complement strand
ATTTCTATTTTTGGTGGTACGATATATAGCAACAAAATGTATTGTAATAAACTATATTGATGTAATTTTAAAGCCATTTTGACACTATAATAACATCATAATGCAAGTACACTCTTCCAAAGAACACACTATATTTTATTCTTAAGAATATTTCATTTAATTATAGTCATTTTAACAGTTTTATAGTTAGGCATTGCAATCAGAATGTGAAAATGGATATCCTAAACAAATAAATAATAATAATAATAATAAATGTCAACATAAATGTCCAAGGTAAAAAGAACTAGATAAAAGTAACAGATTTATTTTCAGTCATAAGGCACCCACATGAAAATATACTATAGTAATTTATAGTACATACTATAGTGTTTTTTTAACCACACTGTACTGACACTGACACCTCTAATAAAGGTGTGCAATCAGCTAAAGTGTGGTTGGAACAGTTTGTTGTAAATGCATATTGCATTACCAAAAATTATTGAGGACATGTACATGCGATAAGTCAGTATATTGATTATTGTGACAGTCCTACTTGAAAGGATTTTTAAAATGTATAGATAAAGTGAAAAACACAAACTTTTTTATGTATTGCTCTCAAACTTTTGCTTCATTTGATCATAGAACCAGGATTCTAAGGTCATGGCCCTAAAAAGACTGGGTGTACAGTTTGAAGTAGCCTAATTTTAAAAGTAATTTTGAAATTAGAAGTCCAAGTAAACAAACAAAAAAAAACCTTTACTTGCTAAATAACAAATAAAGTGCATTAAAGTGGTCATGAACTTTAAAAATATACTTTTTTTTATCCTATATAAGAGGTCATTATACAAAAACAATATCCTTTAAGTTCCAGATCTGAAAGCATCTTTCTTTCTGAAATAATAACATTTATGTATGTAATGTGTATTTATATAGAGCATTTATTATGTATGGCCATACACCCAAAGCGCTTCACAATCATGAGGGGAGTCTCTTTACACCACCACACCCAAAATCTTTATTGACACCACACCCAAAAAAAACACCAGATTCTAGAATGTGCCCATCTATGATGATAACACTGTTTTCACTAATTAATATCAATGCCTAATTATGTACCCCCGAACACTTATTCACACATGACAATAATACGAAATGACAAATGGCGCTAAACTGAATTGAGAAACTGAACAATAAACGATGTGTTTAAGATCGCAAAATATTGTGCTGTGCTTGGTTGTGGAAGAACAGTCACTGCTAAACATTTCTTTTGCAAAGTATACACGCATGGAAATGACAGACATCATTGAAAAAAAATTTGTGTAATTTATTATTATTTTAAAGCAAGACATTTAGCAATTGCTGTTGGCATTCACTTTTTATATTATTAGTTATGAGCTTACCAGATGCTATAGGATTGATTTACGCATTTATTTATTTCTGAAGGCCATTAACCATTAGATAATCATTAGAATGTTTACTTCCTCTCTCGTCTTCCACTGCTGTCTATCCTCCTTTTATTATCCAGAGCTCATCCATAGGACTCGAGACCAGGGCGGGAACAGGTGCTTTTCGATATCACTCAAGCACCGGCCTCACCCCATTCCCATGGCTTTCAGCCCTGCATCACTCACTACAGTGATCAGTACTTGTATTCCTAACAGATAAACAGTGCTCTTTGCCTGTTTTATTAAGAAGATTGTAATGCTAAATTGGACAAATTGTAAACTTCATTAAAATCATAATCAGTAACTTTCTTTGACCCATTAAAAATACCTAACCTGTTCTGCATTTTATACATGTGCTAACATCATAACTTTACCTATCATTATTCTGTAAGTGAAACAATATAATTGTTTTTATAAAAAGGACACGATGAAAAGGCCTAGGTGAATGTTTCACTTAATTGACAAAACTAACAAAATTAAAGATTGTTATTGTGTTGTGTTCCAAAAATACAAGGAAAAGCACACTCTGTGGGTTGTTTTTTGACATGCCGACTTTTGTTGTTACTGTTATTTAGATAAATGATAATAAAAACTTTACAGTATAAAAAAATCTTACACTTAAATGTACAACCAAAATTAGGCTATTTTGAGTTGTTTGCTAGAGCCTCAGGCACACATTCATTCATGGTTCATTCATTCATTTTCTTTTTGGCTTAGTCCCTTTATTAATCTGGGGTCGCCACAGCGGAATGAATTGCCAACTTATCCAGCACATGTTTTACGCAGCGGATGCCCTTCCAGCTGCAACCCATCTCTGGGAAACATCCATACACACTCATTCACACTCATACACAAGGACAATTAAGCCTACCCAATTCACCTGTACCGCATGTCTTTGGACTTGTGGGGGAAACCGGAGCACCCGAAGGAAACCCACGCGAACGCAAGGAGAACATGCAAACTCCACACAGAAACGCCAACTGACCCAGCCGAGGCACTCTGTTCTGTCAAGTTTATCATGCATCACAGACACTTCTGTTAAATACAAGGCTGAATGATGAACATCCTTCAGATTTTGCTGTAATGGCAAAAAAAAAAAAAAAAAAAAAAAACCAAATCTGTCATTAATGGAAAATTTTGTTAACGTGACTTCTGGAGCTGAAGCATCCATGGAATTTGAAGTGTAGTTCTGAAGTGTAGAAATTCGGGATCAGACTGATGCATGTATCCCTACTTTTGCCATTTCTTTACATTGAAAGTACATCCAGCTATCCATATATTTTCTTCTGCTTATCTGGGACCGGGTCATAAAGGCAGCAGTTTCAGGATAGACACCCCAAACACTTCTTCTAGCTCCTCCGGTGGGATCCCAAGGCATTCCCAGGCAAGCAGAGAGACATGGTTCCTGGATCATCTCATATCTGAGAGTGTGCCCTGCCTGTATGTGTATATGTATATATATATATATATATACATATTTATACATACAGGGAGTGCAGAATTATTAGGCAAGTTGTATTTTTGAGGATTAATTTTAATATTGAACAACAACCATGTTCTCAATGAACCCAAAAAACTCATTAATATCAAAGCTGAATATTTTTGGAAGTAGTTTTTAGTTTGTTTTTGGTTTTAGCTATTTTAGGAGGATATCTGTGTGTGCAGGTGACTGTTACTGTGCATAATTATTAGGCAACTTAACAAAAAACAAATATATAGCCATTTCAATTATTTATTTTCACCAGTGAAACCAATATAACATCTCAACATTCACAAATATACATTTCTGACATTCAAAAACAAAACAAAACAAATCAGTGACCAATATAGCCACCTTTCTTTGCAAGGACACTCAAAAGCCTGCCAATTATGGTGAACAGATCAAAACACAGAATCCATCAACATTGCGTGCAGCAGCAACCACAGCCTCCCAGACACTGTTCAGAGAGGTGTACTGTTTCCCTCCTTGTAAATCTCACATTTGATGATGGACCACAGGTTCTCTATGGGGTTCAGTCAGGTGAACAAGGACGCCATGTCAATTGTTTTTCTTCTTTTAGACCCTTTCTTGCCAGCCACGCTGTGGAGTACTTGGACTCATGTGATGGAGCATTGTCCTGCATGAAAATCATGTTTTTCTTGAAGGATGCAGACTTCTTCCTGTACCACTGCTTGAAAGTGTCTTCCAGAAACTGGCAGTAAGACTGGGAGTTGAGCTTGACTCCATCCTCAGCCCAAAAAGGCCCCACAAGCTCATCTTTGATGATACCAGCAGAAAACAGTACTCTACCTCCACCTTGCTGGCGTCTGAGTTGGACTGGAGCTCTC
This sequence comes from Danio kyathit, assembly GCA_903798195.1. Taxonomy (NCBI): domain Eukaryota; kingdom Metazoa; phylum Chordata; class Actinopteri; order Cypriniformes; family Danionidae; genus Danio; species Danio kyathit. The sequence goes on along the minus strand of LR812524.1, from coordinate 24,775,246 downwards.
TGCCCTTTACCGATCCAGCCACGGGCCCATCAAGACTCACTCTCATTTCATCAGTCCATAAAACCTTAGAAAAATCAGTCTTGAGATATTTCTTGGCCCAGTCTTGACGTTTCAGCTTGTGTCTCTTGTTCAGTGGTGGTCGTTTTTCAGCCTTTCTTACCTTGGCCATGTCTGAGTATTGCACACCTTGTGCTTTTGGGCACTCCAGTGATGTTGCAGCTCTGAAATATGGCAAAACTGGTGGCAAGTGGCATCTTGGCAGCTGCACGCTTGACTTTTCTCAGTTCATGGGCAGTTATTTTGCGCCTTGGTTTTTCCACACGCTTCTTGCGACCCTGTTGACTATTTTGAATGAAACGCTTGATTGTTCGATGATCACGCTTCAGAAGCTTGGCAATTTTAAGAGTGCTGCATCCCTCTGCAAGATATCTCACTTTTTTTGACTTTTCGGAGCCTGTCAAGTCCTTCTGTTGACCCATTTTGCCAAAGGAAAGGAAGTTGCCTAATAATTATGCACACCTGATATAGGGTGTTGATGTCATTAGACCACACCCCTTCTCATTACAGAGATGCACATCACCTAATATGCTTAATTGGTAGTAGGCTTTCGAGTCTATACAGCTTGGAGTAAGACAACATGCATAAAGAGGATGATGTGGTCAAAATACTTATTTGCCTAATAATTCTGCACTCCCTGTGTGTGTGTATATATATATATATATATATATATATATATATATATATATATATATATATATATATATATATATATATATATATATATATATATATATATATATATATATAATTAGATTATCTTGCGCTTAAATGTACAATCAAAAATGTGGCTATTTTGAGATCTTGAAAGAGATCTATAAGCCTCAGACACATAAAATATTTAGTCAATCATTGCAAACTTGATATCACAACCTGATCACATTATTTTTGTGATGTTTGTATATATATAAATAAGTAAATCATAAGAACATTATAAGTGGACCTCAGATTTTTTTTAAAAAGTATTAAACTATCTCAAAAACAATTACAGAAACTAGGAGAACTAGTGTTAAATGTATTATTATGCAAAGTGTCTATTTTTTTTGTTTTTCCACTTTCTATGTAAAATTGACAATATTTTTCTATGATTTGTTTAGTGTTCAAATTAAAACTGGAACTGAAACTGTAAACATTGTTCTAGTAATAGTTTTCACTTAAAACCATCCCTCTCGCCAGCTTTTCATACAGTACCAATAACAATTAAGACATTCAGACTTTACACTTTTTGTAACTTTGTTTGACTGTTAACCTTGAAGAATAAAATAGATCAAAATAAATAAAAATAATATTATATCCCCAATAATATTAGATGTTTGATTATATTTTAGATTATATACAAGTGCTTTTGAATATTTGTTTTTAATTATTGCTAATTCATGGTGTACATATGTTAAATAAAAAAAAACTTGTAGCATTCAATTGAACAATTGTTAAGATGACTTCATGTAAGTTTTTATTTTTATTCTGTCTGTATCAGATTGTTGTGTCAGTGTGGTCTGGATGTTAGTGCTAAAGACTGTGATGGCTGGACTCCTCTCCATGCTGCAGCTCATTGGGGTCAAAGTGATGCCTGTCGTTTGCTTGCTGAGCAGCTGTGTGACATGGAGGCCCATAGTAATAGGGTGAGTTTACTGACAGAGAAGAGATGTGCTAAATAAAATCTTAAACCTTGGTTCTGCCATTGCTCTAAAAAAAAAAAAAAAAAAAAAAAAAAATCTGGACTGTCGTGAACACACTCAGTTTGCAAAAACCATGGGTTAAATGCAGTAATGGATCCTCAGAAGCTGTAAGTATTCATTTTTATTTTGCTTGTATGTTCCAAATTCTCAAAGGGGTGGCAGCTTCATATGAATAATCCAACTAAAAATCTTCTTTAATGTTCTAATGAATAAAAAAGCCACCTATACCCTGGATGGCCTGAGGCTGAGTAAATGAACAGCAAACTTTAAATTTGTCGAAGATGTGAGTGCATGGGAGTCACGCACCCTCAAAGGAAGAGGAAGTGTGGAGCTTCTGTTCTGTATCAAAATGCACCACAGCTCTGCACCAGCAGCAGCAGCAATGCAGTGAGCCATAGTTGTTTTACATTGTGTAGGTGGATGTACGTGTGCATGCATGTTTGTGAGATGATGATGTTGATGATAACTGATCTTTTTTTGGTTTGTTTCTATAAGGGTCAGAGTCCATTTGATGTGGCAGATGAGAGTGTTGCGTCTTTACTGGAAGAGCTGTCTAAAAGACAGGCTAATGTGAGAGAAACACATACACACACCTCTTTCTAAACCAAAACATTATTTTACTGTCTGTATAAGTAGTGGCCTATTGTGCTTATTTACATATTTATGCAATTGGAACTTGAAAATACCTTAAGCATGTGTTAACCACTTAGCAAAAACAGGACTTTTGTGATGATCAAACTCAAATTCGTGACCTATAAGAACATGTAATTCCTCATTTACAACACATACATGTGCTTTCAGTATAATATGAGGTTATTTACATATGTTTAGGGCCTTTAATGTACACACAAACTGCTATTTATTTAAATATGTATATGAACAATATCACACGAAGCAGTGCGGTATGGCTGTATATTGGCACTAGTGGAAGATGTGCATTGAGAGGCGAGGCTTAAGCCTGGTTTTTACTTCTGCGTCAAGTGATCGCCGTAACCCACGGCGCAAGCCTCACACGTAGCCGTGCATTTATACTTCTGCGCGCTGTTTCTGTTTCTCTGCAATACACTTCCGAAACGCTAGCTGGCAGTAGGTGTTTATGATTCTCTGTGTCGAGTTTCTTCGTTGGTTTTTTTGTTTTTCCTGAACACTTCCTTAATGTACAAGTGGCTCAAACTCGGCCTTTAGGCCCAATACCAATTCTATTTTTGTACCCCTTCCCCTTGGCCCTTAAAACCGAGGGGGAAGGGCTTCAAAATTTACCCCTAAGAATTGGGACAGCACTACAACACCTGCACACGTCATCATATGTCATCTCAATCTTTTGCTTTATTTGAGATCAGGCGATCGTGACTGCTGTAGTTATTCCAGTTGTGCTATTTTTTTGGTATTTATCTTCAGGAAATCACTGAAGGCATATGTTATGTTATCATAACGATATAATGTGGCAATAAGATCGTAACTGTACTGTGCATTTACACAGTGGCCATATTTATCTATGTAAACACACCAAAAACAACATTAACATTATATCAGACAAAAAGCCCATTGTAAAAAGCCCATTCCCAGCCACTAGACTTTTCTGACAGGGTATTCGAGTGTCATCGAGTGTCAGAATGTTGTGGAACTGCTATACAGGAGTTATGATCATGGATTATAGATTATAGAATTTAGCGTTTTTTTTATTTTAGCATTTTTTTAAAAGCATGACGGTAAAACACGAACGCGTCAATATATATTACAACATATGCTTGTTGGTTGTAAAAATTCATAATAATGACAAAAATACTAAGTTGTGGATCTCCTTACTTCTGGGTGCAGCAGTGGCTGGTGTATTCAGAGAAATTTTCTTACCTCTTGGTTTTGAGTGTGGTCTACCCCTTGCCCCTAGCCCTATGCCTTCAAGCTAAAGAGAATTGGGACACCCCTACCCCTTCAGGGGAACGAGCAAAACGAGGGGTAGGGGTAAGGGGAAGGGCTATGGGGTAGAATTGGGATTGGGTTTTAGTGTCCCACCAGTGACGATATACAGCCATATTGCAGTGCTACGAGTGTGATACTGCATTTATACCTCATTTCGACGGCATAATCAGGTATATAAAAAGGAAATTCAAAGACAGAGAGTCTCAAAGTCTTTTTGTATGAGGAACTACTTTCTTCTGCCATTTATTCACATCTGCAGCTGATGTCAGAACAGCAGAATCCGTCGCTATTTCACAAACGCCACTTTAGAGCTAGTATTTGAATGATTCTCTAGCGCAAGGGTTTCCAACTCAAATTGGCAGGGGGCCATATCAGTGACTGACAGTGCATAGGAGGGCAGTTTTAACATTGTAGTACACGAAAAAAGTGAAAACCTGATGTAACTGATGCATATCAAAGCTCCTTTTTGTTTCTTGTTGTACAAATTGAAGGGGTAGTTTAAATTTCTATGAAAATTCTACAATTTAATAATAGGAATAATAATAATAATAATTTTGTCCCAATCAGTTGTTGCCTAACCAAAGGTTTAACAGATAGCATAAGACAGCAGAATGCAGTTTGGGTAACTTTACTGTCTTTACTGGCAATTGTTCTTCTCAATATCATTCTTTTTTGTAAAACTACAACAAAGAGGGGAAAAGTATGCATATATTCACATTTACTTTAACACGTTTAATTTAGCCAGCAGTAAAATTTTACTAATGCACATTTTTGATAAATTCTTAATATGCCCGTTTACGGAAATCTATTAATAAGACCATTTAAATCAAATATTAGCAAAATGATTATATTTACACCACCAGCATAATGTGTAAGCCATGAAGAGGTGTTTGCACAACAAAATACAGGTGGTATAAAACTGATTTTACTCAAATGTTAAAAACTTAAAATGTTAAAAACCTTAAATATTTGCAAAAATATAGCTTTAATAAAAAAAAAATAGAGCACTTACGAACATATATTTCAACGTTTAAATCAGCCCCAGAAATAATCTGCATGTGCGCTACTTTTGACTGAAAGAAATCGAAAGTAACCTGAATGTATAGTACAGTATCTTAAATGTCCAGTAGGTGGGGGGTCAAAACCCAAGTGCATATGCGACTGCACAACAATGATAGTGATTCAAAAATATGTGTTTTGTTGGGCCGAATCTCGTTATATATTTGTCATCAGTTGCGGGCCGGAGGAAGGAGGTAAATTGGCCAACGGAGCAGCAGTTTGGAACCCCTGCTCTAGCGTAATATCTAAAGTGATGACAAAACAGGTGATTTTGCTCACATTTTAAGATTATAAGGCTGAACTCCATGAAATGCCATCAGTCTACAGAGATTTCACAGTATTTCTCTGTTGCAATAAGGATATCACAATAATTTACCCTGAAAAAGCCAAAGCAAACACTAGCAAATTCCTATGGTGTAAATACAGCACTACAACATTCAAAAGAGAGAGATCAACTTAGAATGTCACTTACCAGTTTTATAATGATTTGATCAGCTGTAGTTGGAAATTACGCTAAGTTTTTCTCCTCTAAAGGCTTATTATGTGGTCTCTGTCATCATCTTGTGGTGGAGCGTCAACCGTCTTTACTCTGCTCAGTATGACAGGCTGATGGATGCCAATGTGCTGTATCTCCGAAATTATAAATATTTAAAATAGGCACTATCCTTCTAAATAAACTGCATTGTTGCAATCTAAACAACTACATTCTTGCCTAAAAAACCTCAAAATTACATTATGTTGTCCAACAGCTGCAATATTTGTCAAGTTGTAGTGAGTTTATTGATCTGCTGTCATTCTATGTGGGTGGCGTAATACAGAAGGGTGAGCAGGCTGTACGAGTGCTGTTATTGCAGAATACTGCTCGGGTATCAGATCTATTTGTTGTCTAAGTGTAGAATTAGCAGTAAGCAACAATCCAAATTTGAAAGTACAACTTTACACCAAACTTCATTACTTTTATTAAATGTTAACTTTAAGATTTAAATAACTCTGCTTTGTACTGTATATTTACAGTAAAATAACTTTTACTGTACTCCGTGATCACGGTGCAAAAAGGTGCTGTTCCATCTAAGACTTTTGCACTGGAGAACACCAAAAAACTAAGAATCCATTTACTAGTCTTGTTTTCTGTGAGGCTGCCAATGGGCTTATAAAAAACGTAAACTGAGAAGTAATTTAGACAAAAGTTTGTTGTTGTTCTAAATGTAAACTCGCTTTGTTCATTATTGGAAATGAGGTTTAATTTACTTTGCTACTCAAGTAAATGTATCTAGATCTAGAAGGTCAGCAATTTGTATTAGAAAACAAACAAATACTGAAACATGTATTTATGACATTTAATGCCATGACTTTGTCTTTCTGCTCTTATTTATTTTTTTATTAAAGACCCACAGACTGTGAAGTGTGATGATTATATTAATTTTGTGTCTGTTTATTTTAGTGGAGGACTGAACAACAAAATTCACAGACCTCAAATGTCAATCCTGCAAACAAGAAACGCAGGTGAGAACGATGATTAGTTTTTCAGGCTGTGTCTGTCGTGAGCTTTATTTTTCACCCATGCGTCTGTCTCTTAGGAGCTCTGTGTGCCGGATGAGCAGCAGGGATAAAATAAGCGTACAGGACCAGTCTAAAGAACGAGGGGTTTCAGGAGAAATGGAACTCAGTGATGAGAGAGAAAGCACCCCAGGTTTGTCTTTCTCTCATGCTCTCACATACAGAAACGTCCAGAATATTCACACACATCAAACACACCTGAGCATATGATTGAAGATGTTTTTCTTCTCTGTTGTAGAAAGCTCAACAGTGTCATCTCCAGAGAGCATTGCTCCATCTTCTGGGGTAAAACACACACTTCTCTCTGCCTTTGATTTCAATGTCAAAACTCAAACTCAAGTGAATAAACAGATACTGAGTGAAAGTATTGCCCAGTTATAAGGACATTAAGTATCTGGCTCAAAATATACTTGAATATAAGTAAAAAAAAAAAAAAAACGTTTAAATAGTACTTATAGTATTAAAAAAGTTATAAAATACCCAGTCCAAAGTAAAAACAAAAAAAGGACATTTCTTGTTTTATCATTTTGAAACGTCTTTTAATGTAAAATGCCGCAAACCAATAATCGTTTCTTTACCCTACACATGTTCCGAGCCTTTATGAGAACACAATATTAACTGTAAATCAAATTATTATGTCTGGATTCTATTTACATTCTTCAAATGTATGTTTATATTTAATTTTGATTAAAAAAAAAATAAATAACATTTAATTTTGTTTAACTTAGATTCTAAGTTAAGATTCTAAGTTCTTTTTCTGGATTCATAGGTACAGGTTTTAAGCAAAATGTGCATTTTGCTCTATGAAGTATTGAAATATGAAATATTTATTTCAAATAGAAATATTTTTTCTGTATATATTGTATTTGATATATTTTTCCAGAAAATAAATAACAAATGTTTTTTATTTGTTATGATTGAAAAGCAGGGTTATTTTTCCAAATACAAATATTATATATTTATGTCACTTATTGAAACATGAAACATGGCACATATTTGTTATTTTCTTTTAAGCTCTAAACTACAACATTTTCACAAATGTTGTATACAAAATACAAATATTATGTTTTCAAACACACAACTCTAGAGGTCTCTTCATTTTTTCGAAGCTGTATAATGCTGTGTTCACACCAGACGTGGCAAGCACGGATAAATCGCGCTCTTTGTGCGTAAATAGACGTGTGAACATTTTAAATTTACTCGCTTCATTCGCAATTCAAATTCACTTCACAACAGACATGGATTCGCGTGATGGGCAAGGCTTCTGTCTGTCCGGTGACTCTAGCTTTGTTGCTAAACTGCTAACGTGGATTTTATTGAGAGAATAGCTGTGTTTATGTGCTTTATGAAGGCTGAAAAACAGCGTTGATTCATTTGAAGTCGTTTCTGAGTCCGCTAGATCCTTCAACGGTGCTTCTGACTGAGCCGAGCCCAGTTTGATGAACTGTTGTCAGTGACGGCAGGAGGATTTTCTCCCGGGACACCAACAACAGGCGCTACGTCATAATCACGCCCCCACAGGAGCAAGCTCCTGATTGGTTAACGCGGCGTGAATGTCTGCTAAAGTTCAGATTTTCGAACTCGAGTGATTCGTGCTAAACATGCGATACGCGTGTTAAGCATGTCAATCGCACAAAACGCTCAACTCGTGTTGCTTCATTCACGTGAATCGCGTCATTCGTGTGTATCGTGCCGCAGCATGTCTATTTGCGTCTTTGCATTGACGTAACATGTAAATCACTCGCACTTGACACTTCCGCGTCTGGTGTGAACGCAGCATAATTCTGTGTTCACACCAGACGCAGTACGCGTGGATAAATTGTGCTATTAGTGTGTAAATCGACGCGTGAACATTTTGAGTTCACTCGCTTCATAGGCGCGTCAAATCCACTTCATTCGTGCTCCTGATTGGTTAACACGGCACGAATGTTCAGATTTTCCAACTCGAGCGATTTGCGCGTTAAGCGTGTCAATCACACAAAACGCTCAACTCACGCCGCTTTAAGCCTGGTTTATACTTCTGCGTCAAGTGATCGGCGTGACCCACGGCGCAAGCCTTGCGCGTAGCCGTGCATTTATACTTCTGCGCGGTGTTTCTGTTGCTCTGCAATAACACTTCCGAAACGCTAACTGGCAGTAGGTGTTTATGTTCCTCTGTGTCGAGTTTCTTTGCTGGTGTTTTGTTTTTTCTGAATGCTTCCTTAATGTACAAGTGGCTAAAATTCACTCATTTTGAGGTGGGAACCGGCGGATGTGCAACAACATTAATCATAAGGTAAACCTAAAACAACAGTCTCCATCCGGAGCTCCTTCACGGGACTGCTCCTTCACGCGCCGCAGGATGTCTATTCGCGTCTTTGCATTGACTTAACATGCAAACACTCGCGCTTGACGCTTCCATGTCTGGTGTGAACGCAGCATAACAGCTGAAACATTCCTGCATAAAAACAGAAATCAATTATTCTTTCATGTTAAGTGTGCACATTTAATTGTATGTTTACCATATTTAATGTGCACAAGATGAAAGAAAAAATAAATAGAATGAAAAGAAGTATAACTAATACTTTTTTAGTTTAAAGGGCACCTATTTTACTCCTTTTTCAAGATTTAATATAAGCCTTTTGTGTCTCCAGAATGTGTCTGTAAAGTTTCAACTCAAAATACCCTTCAGATTGTTTGTTATACCTTTTTAAGTCTGAGAAATTTGAGCTGTTAAGACATTGTAGTGGTTTTTGGTGCCTGTGCCTTTAATCCAAATGAGCTGGTTCTCTCTCTTTTAAATTTTTTTAAATTAAAAAAAGAGACTTATTGTGTTTTTATCACTCCAATATAGTGGACACACTATACCTACTCACAGCTCTGTCCAAACTATAACACTTAAGTGCAGCAATCAGTTAAAATTACTTAAGTGTTTTGCATCCCTGTTTATTACTGTATGCTGGTGTATTTCAGACTACTGAGGAGAAAGAAGTAAAGGCGAATGATCAAGACAGAGCGAGTCGCACAGCAGTTGTTCCTCCCACCCCTCAGAAGCGAGAATCACCAGCAGAGAGCCCCAGTAACACATCTGGCGACGGAAGGAAGTAAGACTTTATCACTTTATTTTTTTCACCTATTTGCTTTCACACATTTGTCTTGCTACTATACAAATCTTATGAATAACACTTAATAATATGGTTCAGTAGTTAACGTTTGTTAACAAACTATGAGCTATATTAAAAATAAAGTTGATCAGTAGAAAAAATTTGAAGTTTGTTAGCTTGGGTATGATGCATAAGATTAACAGATTTCATTTGTATTTAATTAGCATATTAAGAAATATTAGTTAACTAATCTAAACATTTGGAACCTTCTTGTAAAATGGTACCACATTGTGTTATATTTGAACACCAATTTTTTCCAAGTTTAGGTGGTGTTACCAAAAGCCAAAATGCTACTACCAAGTCTATATATATATATTAGTGCTGGGCCGTTAACGGCGTTAACGTGCTGCGTTAACGCGAGACTCTTATCGCGCGATAAAAAAAATATCGCCGTTAATCTATTCTCAAAGTTGGGTTGGGAGCTGGGTCTATTCTACGCAAGCTATGATGACTTTCACCTTGATATATTACCGCGGATGTATACCTGACCGGTGAGCCGTCTGCTCTATTGAATCAAATCAGCAGGATGCCTGACTCTAACTGCAGTTTCACTTTTCATTTATTCCTTCGTGACAAACTGGGGTAATATAGACGCAAATAAGGAGTAAGGACAGGTGAGAGAGTTATGGAATACATGCCAAATGGTAAGAAAAAAAACTTCCGCATTTCGCGATGTGTGTGTGTGCGTGTGTTTGTGTATGTGTGTGTGCAGTCCTTTCTGACAGCCGCGTGTGGACCTTGTCGGAAAATATGGCGAAAGGTCCTAAAGACCGCGGTGTTTACTTCAATAATGCCACTAAAATCTGCATACTCCACGTCTTAATTCCATTTCTGTTTAGTCCAGTGCTGACTTTAGTCTGATTAAGCTCATCAGAATTCGCTGTTTGGAGCTTATGTAGGCCTACAGTTCAACATTCATGTTTAACTGAATAAACAGTTAGTAAACACAAGTAAGTAAACACATCTTATTGAACATCATTTATTTTCATCACCAATTATCATAGTAGAACAGTTTCTCAAGCAGTTTGTGATGCATTTTGGAAACATTTTGGAGATGAGACACTGGTCTAATGTGACACCCGGCTTGAGAAACCCATTCTCAAAGACTTATTATTTGGGTAGCACACATATTCTGAATACCTTCGGCAGAATTCAAATGAGCCATTTTAATCTAGATTAATCTAGATTAATTTTGAAATTAATCTAGATTAATCTAGATTAAAAAAATTAATCTATGCCCACCTATAATATATATATATATATATATATATATATATATATATATATATATATATATATATATATATATATATATATGTATATATATATATATATATATATATATATATATATATATATATATATATATATATATATATATATAATAGATAAATAATTTTTTTTTGACAAAATATACAGTTGGGTCCATAAATATTGGGACAGTGATACAATTCTAACATTTTGGCTCTATAAACCCAACACAATGGATTTGAAATTAAAAGAACAAGATGTGCTTTAACTGCAGACAGTCAACTTTAATTTTAAGGTTATTTACATCCAAATCAGTTTAACGCTGTAGGAATGACAACAGTTTGCATATGTGCCTCCCACTTGTTAAGGGACCAAAAGTAATGGGACATTTGGCTTCTCAGCTGTTCCATGGCCAGGTGTGTTATTCCCTCATTATCCCAATTACAATGAGCAGATAAAAGGTCCAGAGTTCATGTCAAGTGTGCTATTTGCATTTGGAATTTGTTACTATCAACTGTCAAGATGAGATCCAAAGAGCTGTCACTATCAGTCAAGCAAGCCATCATTAGGCTGAAATGAGATGGCAAAAACATTAGGTGTGACCAAAACAACTGTTTGAAACATTATTTAAAAGAAAGAACTCACAAGTGAGCTCAGCAACACTAAAAGACCCAGAAGACCATGAAAACAACTGTGGTGGACGACCGAAGAATTATTTCCCTGGTGAAAAAAACACCCTTCACAACAGTTGGCCAGATCAAGAACACTCTCCAGTAGGTGAGATCAATATGTACATTGTGGTGATATCAATATGTCCATCCTATGGACAGATGAAATCAATATGTACCAGAGTAATGGGAAGAGTATGGAGAAGGAAAGGAACTGCTTATGATCCTAAGGAGTGAAGCACGGTGGTGGTAGTGACATGGCGTGGGCATGTATGGCTGTCAATGGAACTTGTTCTCTTGTATTTGCTAATGATGTGACTGCTGACAAAAGCAGCAGGATGAATTTTGAAGTGTTTCGGGCAATATTATCTGCTTGTATTCAGCCAAATACTTAAGAACTCATTGGACAGTGCTTCAGAGTGCAGATGGAGAATGACCCAAAGCATACTGCAGAAGCAAAGTAAAGGAGTTTTTGAAAGCAAATAAGTGGACTGTTATGCAATGGCCAAGTCAATCACCTGATCCTAAATCCGATTGAGCATGCATTTCACTTGCTAAAGACAAAACTGAAGGGAAACTCCCCCAAGGACAAGCAGGAACTGAAGTTGCAATAGAGGCCTGGTAGAGCATCACCAAGGATGAAACCCAGCGTCTGGTGAGGTCTATGCATTTCAGACTTCAGGCTGTAATTGACTGCAAAGGATTTGCAACCAAGTATTAAAAAGTGAAAGTTTGATTTATGATTATTGTTCTGTCCCATTACTTTTGGTACCTTAACAAGTGGGAGGCACATATGCAAACTGTTGTAATTCCTAAACCGTTCACCTGATTTGGATGTAAATACCCTCAAATTCAAGCTGACATGGAAGTGGTGTTAGAGAGGCCAGCAGGGGGCGCTCAACCTGTGGTCTGTGTGAGTCCTAATGCCCCAGTAAAAGTAAAGGGGACACTACACTGTCAGTGGGCGTAGTCTTTCAGATGAAACGTTAAACCGAGGTCCTGACTCTCTGTGGTCATTAAAAATTCTCGTAAAAGAGTAGGGGTGTAACCCCGGTGTCCTGGCCAAAGTCCCTCAATCGGCACTTACCCATCATGGCCTCCTAAACGTCCCCATCCACCGAATTGGCTCTATCACTGTCTCCTCACTCCACCTACAGCTGGTGTGTGGTGAGCGCACTGGCGCCGTTGTCCTGTGGCTGCCGTCACATCATCCAAGTGGATGCTACACACTGGTGGTGGTGTGGAGAGACTCCCCTCATGATTGTGAAGTGCTTTGGGTGTATGGCCATACACATTAAATGTGCTATATAAATACACATTACATTACATTACATTCTGCAGACAAAGCAAATCTGGTTTATACACAATGAGCCACAATGTTAGAATTGTGTCGATGTCCCAGTATTTATAGACCTAACTGTAAACTATAGTAATATAAGCTTTAATAAATGCAGTAATAAATGCTTTCACTATTCAGCTACAGAGCTTTTTAGTTTGTTGCTTGTAATGTTCTATTTTTGTTTCTGATTTTATTACCACAACTTTAAAGTTATATTTTCTTCAGAATGAAAGTTACTAAGCAAAATTAGCATGTAAATAAATATAACTCTAATTGGATTTAAAGAGATAGCAGATCCAAAAGTGCAAATTATTTACTCATCCTCCATTTGTTCCAATCCTGTTTGAGTTTCTTTCTTTTGTTGAACACAAAGGATATACTGAAGAATGCCATTGACTTCAATAGTATTTTTGTTACCGTATACTATGGAGGTCAATGACTGCTTTTGTCAGCAGTCTTCAGAATTTCTTGTTTTGTGTTCAACAGAAGAAAACAAATTTCTAAAGGTTTAGAAGAACTTGAATGTGAGTAAATATTGTGGTAATTTTGTTTTTTTGGCGGTAAACTATCACTTAAAGCTTTGTACACACAAAATGTTGTGTTTTGTTTGTTTTCAGATATCAGGCTCCAGTGAGAGATGAGGAGTCTGAGTTTCAGAGGAAAGCACGCTCGCGTCTTATGCGGCAGTCACGGCGATCAACTCAGGTGCGTGTTCACCCTCTTAACAAATCACATACACTGGGTCTGTGATCTTGTTTTTTTTTTTTTTAAGCCAGGTTTTACAAACTATTCGCAGCACTTCCCTTTGTGTTGCTCATTATTCCTCTGAGGGGAATACTTTCAGTGCTGCAAATAGTTTGTAAAGCTTGGCTCATTGTGGTCAAAGTAGTTGATTAAATGAATAAAAGTGAAACTGGCAGGCACAGCATGGATTGTCATTAACAGAAAATGATTTAGCCTAATACAGGCTACTCTGAAACTGTAAATATATCACTGTAATTTTATTTATATCAGCATTTAATTTAACAGACCAGTTTGTGTTTTGGCACTGAAGCCTACAAGCAGACCTTGTTTTAAACTTTTTATTAAGTAAAATTGGCCTCAGACAGTTTAGTTTAGTCTGCGTCAAACCTGCAGGAAAATATCAGACTTTGCTAAAAGGCTGATTATTTTACCAACGATTACAATTAATATTGATAGCCTATTACAGATTTCAAAGAAAAATCTTAATATTAAAAAAGAATACATAAGCTGGACCACAACAGATCAATGTCATAATGAATGCTCAAATAATGTAGCCTTACAGAAAGCATCATGCTTTAGTTTGATTGTGCTGTCTGTCATGTATAGTAGGCCTATGGGACTGGTATTTTCACTAAAGAATATATATTATTTGAGTTTAGCATCAGAGCTATAGAAACTGTATTATGCTTGGGAAAAAAAAAACGGCACAGTATCGGGATCGGATCTGTATCGATAGATACTCAGAATTTTGGTATCGACAAAAAAATGGTATCGGTGAATCCCTACATAAATTACACGGAATATAGCTTACACGCAAGATCGGATTTGGATTGGTACCAGCTGGCCAATACCCGATCCTGCAAAAATATGCGGTATCGAATCGTTATCCGATCCAAGTATCGGGATCGATGCATCCCTAATGGTGTCATGGCTTTGCAATCTAAACATGCCATTATAATGGAAGTCATTATAATGGGGCAAAAACAGCCACCAACATTACTAAAGTGTAGTAAATTTGCCCAGAGTGTATTGCTGAGTTTTTTTACAAGCATTTTCCCAAAATATGTGTAAAAACAAATCCTTTTGCTGAAACGCAGAAAAAATTTTGTCCAAATTAAGATAAAAATCACCCCAGAGTGTAGGAAAACCTCCCCAACAGCACACAAGGGTTAAAATTTCTACCTGAACCCACTCCTGAAAATGAGCGTTTTGAAAACGAGTGTGCATGAATTAATTTGAACCTAATTTCAACCTCCTGAAAATGTCAAAAATGTCTTCCTTTATAAGAATGTAAAGACTTAACTGAATGTTTTTAATTTTTAAATGTTAAACTTAAATATTTATTGTTTTATTGATATTGATTAATACTTAAAATTCTAATTATCAGGGAGTAACATTAACGGATCTTAAGGAAGCAGAACGGAGTATTGTGAAGGGCAATGAACCTCAGTATGTCAGTGTTCAGCCTGTAAGCCCTAACATCACAGTGACACCAGCTGAGAGAGGTGAGTCTCTGTGCTTTCAACTGTATGTGTGTGTTTCTGTTCTTCAGTGGAATGTAATAATTTATTTATTTTTTTGTTGATCCAATCATAATGAATTTTGTATAGTTATTGAAAGTTTTCTTCCTGCGCTAGACACTGATCCAGAGAGGGAATCTTTAGAGGCACAAACAAAACTAGGAGTGAGAGATCGCAGAAAAGGGAGGAAAGAGAGACGCTCGACTGGTGTTGTTCAACTTCCTGAAGAGGTGAGCTGTGAATATGTATAAAAACTCCAGTCTATAATCACTCACACTCAGTGGGTGAGAATTTAATGAGTAACTTTATTATTTTGTTGTAACTTTTAAAGTGAAGTCTCAGAAGTTAAAGCCACTAGTGGTGAATTAATTTAAACAAATGTATAAAACATTTACTGAGATTTTACTTTTGTTCAGAATGATGATATGGATGCAAATGAAGATGGAGAACAAGACAACAATGCAAGGTTTGATGTGTGTGTATGCGAGTGTGTGTGTGTTTTTTTCTTTATATATGTACCTGGGCCCAAAAATGACTGCTTACAGGAATATTTATGAATCTAGATTAATATTTGGGGTGGAAGTTCCCCTCGCTTTTATTTTCTGTCCAGAAAGAGTGGTGAGCTATTTATCCTTTATAGCTTTCTGGTCTTCTTGCTAAGAGTGTCACACACTGTGGTACTTATTAAAAACAGATTAAAAATAATAGGTTGAACACATTACTCAGAAATAAACATGGCTCATTTCTCTGAAATATAAATAAGATGCTAAAATCATTGTCTAAATAATGATTCCAATTCAATAGTAATCAAAGTCTAGACCAGGGGTGTCCACACTCGGTCCTGGAGGGCCAGTGTCCTGCAAAGTTTAAGTCCAACCCCAATCAGACACACCTGGACTAGCTAATCAATCTCTCACTAGGTTTTCTAGAAACATCCCTGCAGGTGTGTTAACGCAAGTTAAAGCTAAAACCTGCAGGACACTGGCCCTCCAGGACCGAGTTTGGACACCCCTGGTCTAGACCATTAGACTGAACGCAAGTTTTTGCAGTTTGGAGTATATTTGCTGATGTTTTGAAGTTATTTGAATCATTAAAGTACATTTTATTGTGGTGTTTCAAAGCAGTTTTCTTGAATTTATTTGTTTGTTTGAGAATTTAATTTGATTCTGACAACAAAAAGTGATGTCTGGTCTTGACCATGTATTATGTGTGCAGTGATTGTGGCACGTTATCGTCTGTGGAGCATTCTTCTGTGGCATCTTTCTTAATACGTGTTGATGGATTATTGGCTGATCCGTTGTTAATAAGTTGTTTTAGAAGGTCATATTGAGAGAATAATATAAAGCTTGTATTTAATATGATGTTATTTTAACTATATTGTTTGTTTTTGTAGGGATCAGCTGTTAGACGATTCCATACATTCTTCTCTGGATTATAGAAAGGTTTTTGTTTTTAATACACATTAAACCTTAAGATGCTAATCATTAATAATGTGAACTGGTTCACACTCTTGTTATTTATGGTATATGCTATCTTAGTTGTATCGGCAGGTGTTGCAAGAGAACGGAAATCTAAAGGAGAAGCTTCAGGAGACTCAGCTTCAGCTAAATGAGAGTAAAGTTCAGTTGGAGAAACTCAAACAGGTGAGAGGTGTTTTTGTCTTACAACAATGGAGAAAAAATGCTGAACTGTTAAAGTGAGTGAGTTTTTTTTTAAACAAACAGAATCAAGAGAATGGATCAGACAGACCAGCCTTACTGGAGCTGGAGAGATATGTAAGTTTAAAGTTTCAAGCTGTGTCCCTGTTTGGGTGCATTTTATTTACGTGGTAACAGTGATGCACAGTTTTACCTGTGTTTCAAGGTTTTTTTTTTCATCTGCTCTTCTCACAGGAAAAGAAACTTCTTCAGCGGAGAGCATTTGAGTTGGAAGATGAACTCAAAGTAAGAGCTTCGATACGATAGACTATTCGTAATTTCATATACACACAACCACAATTTGTTATATGATTATAAAGATTATCATGTTTATATAAACACTATAAATGAGAGGACTTTTCTTCTCCTGAATTCCTGGGTCTGAATGCAGACATAATGGAGAGCAGCGCATCAGGTCTCTTTCCCTATCTATTTCAAGCATTAACCCTGCTGGTAATCTGGAAGATTTTAAACATAAGTGAACGAATATAGCAGCACGAATATAGGTGATGTGTCTCAATGGTAATGAACTCCACCGATAAAAGATGTCTCCCGACATAAATGCTTGCTACACACAAACAGCTTTGCTGTATCGGCCCTGACAGCATCACGGGGAAAATCATGCAACAAACCCCATGGATCATGGAACCGCTTAATACTGCGCGCCGTGCACGGACGTGGTCTCATAGCTTGCCAGGTCTGTCATCATTGCAAAGCATGTGCAATCATGAATAATTAAGAAGCAGGGTCTTCTCATAAGATAAGAAAACTCAGCTACAGGGTTCATACAGTCATGGAAAACCTGTAAAAGTCATGGATTTTTGACATGGCATTTTCCAGGCCTGGAAAAGTTTTGGAAAAACAGAAAAACCCACAAAGTTTTGGAAAAGTCATGGAAATTAGTTTAACAAATATCTGTATAATTAAATTAGGGCTGCACGATATAGGACAAATCTGACATTACCATATTTTGTATTTTTGTGATGTATTTTACGATGTGAATACAATTTCACCAGATGATTTAATAGGTTTATTTGGATTGATTGGGGGATTTTGTAGGGGAGTGAATCTCGAATAATATATAACAAATAAATGACAAGCATAGATAAATAAAATATAGCAAAGACAAAAGTGAATGATAGTTTTCAGGTATTCGCTATTCAGGTACAGATATTGAATAATCAACACTGCATATCTTCATTGTATTTATTTAATCTTTATTAAAGTTACTAAAAATTTCCTGTGGCTGAATGTTTTAAACTCTGAAATATTGAAATGTTCACACAGTCACAGGCCTTAAAGGAACAGTTCACTCAAAGATTAAAATGTACTCACTATTAACCCACCCTTCACTTGTTTCAATACTAGTGTATAGGAGTTATTAAATTGTCTTCTTTTTGTGTTCTATTTAAAAAAAGAATGTTTGAAACAAGTGAAGGGTATATTTTTGGGGGATCTCTTTAAAAATGCATGCAGATGCTAAACTTTTAATCCATTATAATTCAACTCTATATTAAACTATAATCTCAATTTAACATTACATATCCTGCGATGTGACTATTGCAGATGCACACATTGCGATATCAATGCTGAAACGATATATTGTGCAGCCCTAACTTAAATATAGGTTAGTTGTCTTTACTTCTTTTCTGTCCTTGGCCAAAAACATGCTTTCACATTATTAGTGCTGTTTAAGCATTATCAAAATCAATTTTGCATGGATATAAAAACAAATTTAAACAAAATAGATTGTTGTGTGTTTTATAATATGCTGTAATATTTGAACGTGCATTATTTTTCTTACTATTTACCATGTATGTAGACATTACATGAATCAATAGGTCATGAAAATTTACTTGAAAGTTCTGGAAAAGTCTTGGAAAAGTCATGGAATTTTAGTAGTAAAAATGTGTATGAACCCTACAGCTATGAATAATAATGAGAAATCGACGCGTCATTACTAGACAAGCAGATAGCATACAGTCACTGATTTTGATCTCGCCCCAATAATGATTTTAAACCCGGAAGATGAAATTAGCTGACAAAAGCTCAAAATTATCCAGTTTTATTCACAATTAAAGTGGTGCTAATGTTGTTGTAATTGATGCTCAACACACACAAATCTTTCAAAATAAAAAAGTACTCAAGGGTTTCTTGAACCTTTAAAAAAGTCCTGGCCAAAGTGCTGTACAAGTGACAGATACAAAATAAAGTGTATTATATGCACACCATGATAACTATAATGATCGTGTTACAGCTTTGCATTTTAAAATAGCACATGCTGTCAGGTACTCTAAGAACTAGTTCTCAAAACCATTTTAAAAATGCAGACAGAGTGGATGTTGAAGTGTAGGTGGAACAAATGAGAGACAGTCAACACAGCAGGTTCAGATTTTTAAGATTCAAATAGTTAACCATGGAAACCATTAGCCATCATTTACGTGTATGCGCACTCTACAATTCATACATTCAGAATACTTTGTGAACTCTTTCATTTAATGTACAGCCATTTGTATTTTTACTCTGCATCATAAACGCATAACAAAATGTTGTTTTGTCTTTACTAAATTGTGAGGTGTATTTTGCAGTGTTTATTTAAGCAGTTTGATTAAGTGTTGCACACTGACAACTCTGTTATTATATAAAAGGCATTTTTGTATTTCGTTATGCAGGAATCTGTTGAGATTTGTAGAATAGGTGGATTTTCAAATCAGTTAAGGAGATCTATGATTACTCTTTGATTAGCTGAAAACACAATTATCCATCATTAACAACTTAATTTTGATTTGATTTATTTATTTTCGAACAGATATATCACATAAAAATTCTTTAACAAAAAATACATTTCAACATGGTCGAAAATGGAGCGGGATGAAGCACAAGCGTATTATTTTCCCACCCCATTACTGCACACATCATTCGTCTATTACTTAAACAGGGTGTCCGCGGAGTCTTAAAAAGTATTACAAGTTGATAAATCAATTATGAGAAAATTAAGGCCCTTAAAAGGTATTAAAAAGTCTTAATCACAATTTTACGAGGTCTTAAATTTTGTTCAAGCGTTGTCCAAAGTGTTTGACTCCAAAATAGCATAAATATATTTTTTTTCCTCCTAATATTAACAACGGCGTGCTCGGTCCACGCGATTGGTTGGGCCGGGGTGCGTCCAGCCAAGCTCCTCCATCCAGGTGATGCCACATACTGTAATATGCGTCAAACGTGGGGAGGTGATGTGACGCTCTCCACATGTAGTGAAACCATAGACCAAAACAGACGGCAAAATGGGAAAATGTAAGTTTGCGTACTCCTGGTTGGAGAAAGACGAGTTGGCTGAAAACAACGGCGTAATTTATTCTTTCAAGCTTTGTTTCTTCTGAGCTTATCTGAGTTCTGTTGCGTGGTTGTGCTCCATTGATTTATTTCACTACAACTGTTTATTAACAACTGTTTATTAAGTTAAAGGTTTGATACTGATTAGAACTTGAAGTGGCAATGAGGTCTTAAAATATTCTGAGAAGGTCTTTAAAAAGTCTTAAAAAGGTATTGAGATTATCTTTAGGATTCCTGCATATACCCTGTTAAACTTATTTCTTCTTTTACTTCTCTTCTTTTTACATGAGACATATGAGCTTTGCATGAGACATATTTTATCCTTTTGGCGTACAAATGGAATCAAACATATAATATGTCATTTACATTTTATAACATAGACCTAAAAAAAGTACTGCAAACAGAAATTAATTGAAATTTCATCATACTTTTCCCGTTTTATCCTTTTTCAATCACCTCGATTCATCATTATATTCTTTTTATAATATATAGTTATACAACTTTTTAAATTGATTAATATACTGACATTGTTTGATGATCTGTTCTAGACTGTTCCATATTTTCACACCACATACAGACATACACAAACTTTTTAAAGTTGTCCTTGTTTTCAACCTCCTAAAATGTTGTTCTTCTCTCAGATTATATTCTCCTTGTCTTTCTTTAAAAAACTTTTGTATGCATTTCGGAAGTAATTTATTCCTAGCTTTAAACATAAATTGTGCTGTTTTAAATTTAACCAAATCATTGAACTTGAGTATCTTCAATTTAAAAAAATAAAGGATTTGTATGCTCCAAAATACCCCACATTTTCTATCAGTCTAATGACTTTTTTTTTTTTGCATTGTACATAAGGATCGTAAAACTTGATAAACAAACATGCAAGATTGTGGGATCTTGTGTAAAACATTGTAAATGAGGGTCATGCCAAGTCCACAGAGCTTTTTGCACAGTACAGTGCTCGGCATAATTAAGTACACTTCATTTTGAAAATGTATGTTTTGTTATCCATTTCTCAGTAAATATAGGCAATGTATTTTGGTGCATTTAAACAAAACAGATTTATTAAACAGATATAATTATTGAAATTATATTTTAGTCGCCAAACATATTTAGAAATTAAAAAGATAATACAATTCAATTCAATTCAAGCTAAATTTTGCAAAAAAAAATACAACCTACAAAATTTCAACTTAATTGTTCAATTATTTTGTTTATTTTCTTTTTGTTTTTTCCTCTTTTTTTTATTTATTTGTATTTAATATTTTTCTATAACATAAATTTGGGTGTACTAGTTTTTGGACCATTATCATAGGTTTTTTTTGTTAGACAAGCTTTAGATTTGGCTTCAGTATTGATTAATCTAATTTGTATATGCACAAATATAATGTATAGCTTCCGATTAAAAATATGAATTTAAAGGATAGATTTGTGAGGGGTGTACTTGTATATGCTGAGCACTGTATATTGCATATATAGGTGCCATGTGTGCCCACTCACCTACTCTCTCTCTCTGTCCTAGGTGCTCGTGGATTTGCGTGCTGATAACCAGAGACTGAAGGATGAAAATGCAGCTCTCATTCGTGTCATTAGTAAGCTGTCTAAATGAACCTCTGGGTCCCTTACATGTTTTCCTGAATTCCTTGGGAACGTTCCTGTCCCACTGCCCGCCCAAAGAACCGCACAGCGTTTTGCTCTCCCTCTATGATCTCTGGGACATATGCCTCTGACTGGGGTAGATGAAACTACTGCTCTTCATATGGATATGTACATATTATAAGGCCTTGTTTAGCTTCCAATTTAGACGAAAACTGGAATTTTTAATGACTTTAGAACTATCTGCTGTTCATATGTTTTAGATTATGGCGTTCAGCTCTGATTCAGGGTGCTCTTGTGTCATTTTTAATGTTATTGACTTATTTCGTGCAATGCGCTTGATGCTTTTTATAGTTTTAATGTTTCTTAAAGTTCTGCAGGCTAGCCATCTCACTAAAGTAGTTCATTATTGTTTCCTTAATACTCTGGGCTGCACTGATGACAGTGTTATTGATCATTTGAAGTTTCAGTTCAGGTTTACTGCTCAGTTTCACTTAGAGACAACCGTCATTGCAAGAGCTTTGCCTTTTAGCAGGTAGAAATCTGCAAAGATAGATACATCAGAATTGTAAGATATATGGAATTTAGAATAGGATATTGTTCATTAACAACAATATAATATTTCAGATCATAGATCTGTAATGTTAGCAGATCACATTCATGTACATTAAAATTGAATTGGAATTTTAATTCATATATTTTCATATACATTTATATTTGAATGTACATACATTTCTGATCTGCTAAGCATTATTTAATATGTTAAACGCCTATTGCTGAGATTGCAGTGTTACCGAACTAAGAAATGTTTAAATTGAGCTTTTTAATGCCATGGCGTTGTCAGTTGGGCAATGCTATTATTATTTTAGCTTAAAATGCTTTTAATATTTCTTATTATGTTAGGTAAATAATAATAATAAAAAAAGAAATGTGCCAAACAGTAACGACATTGCTCAGGGGTCTCTTTTTTGAGACAGTAGAAGGTTTATAGTAGTGTGTCTTTTTCTCAGTATGTATCTGAATTAACACTGTACTTTAGCTGACTACTGTTTTTTGGACCAAACAGGCATTAGAATTGATCTTTTTCTTTGTTGTTGCATATTTATGAATATATTATATATGGTGAATTTTGATGCTCTTGTGTTCTGCCAGTGCTGTAATCTTTTTTTTAATATTAGACACACAAATGTGTTTTGTACTGTGACTGTGAGTTTTGTCCTAAACCAAACTGGCACCATAGGTCAAAGCTTTTTAAAGTTTACCACTGTTTATTATTGTTTTTCCCCTACAGTCTTTGCTTTCAGAATTTAAGCATTTGTTCATCCAGCAAGTGTATTTTGCCAAAAATGTGCCTTTCTATATAAATAGAAGTCATCTCTGTCGCTTTAAACAAACAAATGAGTCGGTTGCTCTCTCTGACCAATAAAGATCAATGCAAGTGGTTGCATAACAGCCAATAAAGTAATACATTGCTTTTATCTCTCTCGCGTAAATAAAAGGCTTGCTAGACGTTATTTGCAGGGGTTTGCTTTCCTATTAGTGGCAGTGGTATAAAAATGAAATGAGATTTTAGTAGTAGACAAAAATGTGGTTCCTTGTCAAAGTTAAGAATATGATTCCTTACGTTTTACATGGCAGGACTTTTGTTCTACAAATTTAAAATGTGGCTAATGGTTTTGCTGTTATTTTATATTTGTATCTTGAATGTGAAATATTGTTATTGTAAAGAAATTAGTGGCTATATAAAATATCTTCTTAAGTCAATTCACCTGTTCTCCAGTTCCGATTGTATTGGACAAAGTTTGTATACATTTTCTCTGAAAAGAAAGCTATAAAAATAATATGAATTATATTACATAAATATTTCAAATGTATCCCATCTATTGTCCTGACAGTACATTTTGGGTAACTTCCAGTCTGAAGAGAGATTTCCTACTGTATGTCTTGCTCAATTTTGAGAGAGAAATGTGGCTCATTATGTGGCCAATTTAGAACTTGTTGACATCATAATTTCCTCTTTATCTTCACCTGATAGAATATTAACATGCGTGTAGTGCCAATCACCCATTAGCTGTGCTTAGGATCGCAATCTCTTATTTATTTCTGGAATTGTTGTTGTTGCTAATAATATATATTTTGTAATAAAGTTTTTTTTGTTTGTTTGTTTGGAAAAATTGCCTTTTGTCTCATTTGAAAGTGCTTATTTTTGTTTTGTATGCATAGTTACAGTGCATCCGGAAAATATTCATAGCACTATACTTTTTCCACATTTTTTTAATGCTACAGCCTTATTCCAAAATGGATTCAATTAATTTATTTCCTCAAATTTCTACACACAATACCCCATAATGACAATGTGAAACATTTTTTTGAAATTGTTGCAAATTTATTAAAAATAAAAACCCTGCAAAATAATCACATGTACATAAGTATTCACAGCCTTTGCTCAATACTTTGTTGATGCACCTTTGGCAGCAATTAGAGCCTCAAGTCTTTTTGAATATGATGCCACAAGCTTGGCACACCTGTCTTTGGGAATTTTTGCCCATTCCTCTTTGCAGTACCTCTCAAGCTCTATCAGGTTGGATGGGAAGCGACGGTGTACAGCCATTTTCAGATCTCTCCAGAGATGTTCAATAGGATTTAGGTCTGGGCTCTGTCTGGGCCACTCAAGGATATTCGTTGAGTTGTTGTGAAGGCACTCCATTGATATTTTGGCGGTGTGCTTTGGGTCATTGTCCTGCTGGAAGATGAACCGCCATCCCAGTCTGAGGTCAAGAGCTCTCTGAAGCAGGCTTTCATTCAGGATGTCTCTGTACATTGCTGCATTCATCTTTCCCTCTATCCTGACTAGTCTTCCAGTTCCTGCTGCTGAAAAACATCCCCACAGCATGATGCTGCCACCAACCTGCTTTACTGTAGGGATGGTATTAGCCTGGTGATGAGCGGTGCCTGGTTTTCTCCAAACGTAACGCCTGGCATTCACTCCAAAGAGTTCAATTGTAGTCTCATCAAACCAGAGAATTTTGTTTCTTATGGTCTGAGAGTCCTTCAGATGCCTTTTGGCAAATTCCAGGTGGGGAGTGGCTTCCGTCTGGCCTCTCTACCATACAGGCCTGATTGGTGGATTGCTGCATAGATGGTTGTCCTTCAGTAAGGTTCTCCTTTCCACAGAAGAACGCTGGAGCTCAGACAGAGTGACCATTGGGTTATTGATCACCTCCCTGACTAAGGCTCTTCTCCCCGATCACTCAGCCTAGATGGCCGGCCAGCTCTAGGAAGAGTCCTGGTGGTTCCAAACATCTTCCACTTACGGATGATGGAGGCCACTGTGGTCATTGGAACTTTCAGAGCAGCAGAAATTTTTCTGTAACCTTCCTCAGCCTTGTGCCTCGAGACAATCCTTTGTCTTCATGCTTGGTTTGTGCTTTGACATGCACTGTCAACCCTGGGACATTATATAGACATGTGTATGCCTTTTCAAATCATGTTCAATCAAATGAATTTGCCACAGGTGAACTCTAATTAAACTGCTGAAACATCTCAAGAATGATCAGTGGAAACAGAATGTACCTGAGCTCAATTTAGAGCTTCACGGCAAAAGCTGTGAATACTGATGTACATGTGATTTTTCAGCTTTTTTATTTTTAATAAATTTGCAACAGTTTCAAAGCATGTTTTTTCACATTGTCATTATGGGGTATTGTGTGTAGAATTTTAAGGAAATAAATGAATTTAATCCATTTTGGAATAAGGCTGTAACAAAAAAAAATGTGGAAAAAGTGAAGCGCTATGAATACTTTCAGGATGCACTGTAAATAATTATTTCCCATTAAAAGATATTTGCATGAAAGTCTTGATAATGTTTGTGAAAACAAATAGCTCCCAAATGAAACTTGACGATTTGCCACTCCTGGTCACAAGATCATTTGTAGTAAGGTAACTATTCAAATTAATAGTAAAATGTCGTTCTTGAAGTAATGTGTCACATGTATGGTCATGAGAGATTATTACAAATTTTAAATTGTGGAGTTTCTATGAATGAGCTGGTAATTTGAAGGTGTGTTTTATTGGAAACTAAAAAAAAATTTTCTGCAGCAAATTCAAAATCATTGTTTTTCCACTGAGAAGCGAGGTTATTTTAACAAAGAAAGAGACACTATGGCAGTAGACCCTACACGACTGATCTTAAAGCTTCATAAACACACCAGGATCATGTAAGAAGAACAGAGACCAGTCCACCCTGAAAACTCATTCATTCAATTTCCTTCGGCTTAGTCCCTCTATTCATCAGGAGTGGGCACAGCGTAATGAACCACCAACTTATCCAGCATAGGTTTTACACAGCGGATGCCCTTCCAGCTGCAACCCAGTACTGGGAACACCCTGACAACTTTATAAAGGTATTATATTGATGTTTACTTCTTTTAGTTTCCAAACTGAATGGAAAAAAAAATGCTTAAGAGCCAAGAAAAGAACTACAAAGTTGGAATCAGGATATCTTCCATCCATTCCATATCCGTTTTCAAACAAAAAAAAGAAAACTAAGAAAATGAACGTTTTTCGTTTGCTCACAAAAAACTGAAAAAATTAGATTTTGGCTCAATTTTTGTTTTTTTTTAGTTTAGGGTAGGAAAACGAATAAATGACTTTAAAATTCATTATGCACATGTAGGCGGTGCTGAAACGCCCCTTTTCCTTTGATTGGTCAACCAAATCTGAGCTTGCGACATCGCCTTTAAATGAATAGTCCTCTGCAAATCAGCACCCAGGCTTTTATTTATTATTATTTAATTATATGTATATATATATATAAATATATATATATATATATATATATATATATATATAAATATATATATATATATATATATATATATATATATATATATATATATATATATATATAAATATATATATATATATATATATATATATATATATATATATATATATATATAAATATATATATATATATATATATATATATATATATATATATATATAAATATATATATAAATATATATATATATATATATATATATATATATATATATATATATATATATATATATATATATATATATATATATATATATATACATATACATACATACATACAGTATAAACTAAGTTTACATATTTTATCATTTGATCAGTTAGCAGGTTTACATTAATAAAAATGTAAATTAGCAGTATTATTACACATTTGTCATTAAAATAAGGTCATAGTTCGCTGCCAAATGTCTTGCTGCTGTGCACCTGATGCTGAGCAAAGATAACCATTTCCGAGCAGAACCTGGTTTGCATGATTGTTTCAGAGCTACTGTAGCCCTAAATAATAATAGGCTTATAGTAATAATAATTATCATTATTTACTTTGTGTTTTTTTATTGTTTAGTTTTTGTAATAGTTGTTAGCAGGTCCAGAATAATAACACATTGAGTCCTGGGGTACCATTTGTTTTGTTTTTATTTTATTTCCTCCTATTTTAATTGTATATATATATATATATATATATATATATATATATATATATATATATATATATATATATATATATATATATATATATATATATATATATATATATATATATATATATATATATGTGTGTGTGTGTGTGTGTGTGTGTGTGTGTGTGTGTGTGTGTGTGTGTGTGTGTGTGTGTGTGTGTGTGTGTGTGTGTATAGGACTTTTATATTGAGGGTGATGTCACAAACTCAGATTACCAATCAGAGGAAAAGGGGCGTTTCAGCACCGCCTACATGTGTATAATGAATTTTAAAGTCGTTTATTCGTTTTCTTACCCTAAACCCAAAAAATGGAAATTGAACCAAAATCTTTTTTGTGAGCAATTGAAAAAACAAAAAAACGTCCATTTTCTTAGTTTTCCTATTTTTTTTTTTTTTTTTTAAACAGATATGAAATGGACGGAAGATACCCTGATTAGTTGGAAATGTAGAAATTTAACTGGTTTTGTGTCCCGCATTACTGTTTGATTCTATTCATAGATATCTATGGATTCTATTCAGGAAAACAATGTTCCTCGGAAAGCATTGCCATTATCCAACTCAATTCAGTTATACAAATATACAAATATACTTTTCATAGACAGCATAGCATAACTAACGTTACTGATTAATACACATTAAATAGACAGCCCCAAACCATTTTGTTGTTGCTGTTAGTGTGTTGCTCTCATTGGCTATTTGCCAAAATACGTCATACTTTCATGCGCGTTCATCCATTACAGTAAACGGGGAACATGGAGAGAACGTTTGACGTTAACCTAATAAAACAAATGAACCATGTCTAAGATTATTTGGATCAGACATCTCGAAAGCAACTCTAAACTTTTTTAAAACGCAGTTTGATCAGCATTCTTCCTTCTGCTTTGCTGGCTTAAATATCCAGTTGTATGTTTTGTGTGTTGCCATAGCAACCACTTCTGCGGCTGCTGTTTCAAACAGGATCTCGTGAGGTAACGTGTGTGTGTGTGTGTCGCATGTGAAGTTTTAAAATACAATTAAGTTACTTAATTTTCTATGACATGCAAGTATTTTTGTTTTCCAGGAATGATGGCCAGCGGATCAAAATATAAGGAGCCTGGAATCTCACAGTATAGAACAGACACACGACAATTAATACAATGTGTGTGCATGTCAACCCTGCTGAAAACAACAGTAACGTTAGGCTAGAAACATTTAGAATCTATAATGGATTTAAATGTTATAATGGAAATAATTTATTTATTTTTAGTTATTCTTGTGTCTCTATAGCTGTTTTTTTGCCTTCTATTGCACTTTAAAATCGATACATTTAAATGGAGTATGTCGCAAACAAACAAAAAAAAAAAAACATTTGTAACGTTAGTTAGTGGAAACAGAATCTTCTTTGATGACTTGTATTGTGTTTTTCAACAGGAAACACTTTTTTTTTATTATTGACTCTATCAGTGAATTTGTACTTATTTCATTGCAGTAATGATGCAAGAGTCTCGTCTAACGGATTTTCAACAAAGACAGATCAATAATAAGCTAAAAGGTGAGTTCAGGCGTCATTTTATTATATTGTACAATACCTGACAGGTGGAGCTCATGTTTTATGTCTATTTTCTGTCTGAGCAGATGGAGGGGCTCTTCCAGTAACCTTTTATCCAAGTCCGCTTGAGCCAAATGCTCCTTCAGAGACCAGAGTTACAAGAGTGAGGACACTGTTTGGACATCAGCAGAAGCGCAGTGCAGAAAGATGTCGTGCTGGAGATAATTACAAACGAGAGCAATTTCAGCCTAGTGCAGCACGTAAGAACAACAAGAACAAAAAACAAACAAACAATAAAAGGTCAAAATCTACATCTCATGTACTTTTACCTTATTTTAAAGCAGAATAAAATTTACCATACAGTTTAAGTCAGAATTATTAGCCCCACTGAATTATTAGCCCCCCTGTTTATTTTTCCCCCAATTTCTGTTTAACAAAGAGAAGATTTTTTTTCCAACACATTATCAACACAACACATCTAAACATAATAGTTTTAATAACTTATTTCTAATAACTGATTTATTTTATCTTTGCCATGATGACAGTACATAATATTTGTCTAGATATTTTTCAAGACACTTCTATACAGCTTAAAGTGATATTTAAAGGCTTAACTAGGTTAATTAGGTTAACTAGGCAGGTTAGGGTAATTAGGCAAGTTATTGTATAATGATGGTTTGTTCTGTAGACTATCGGAAAAAAAAATATAACTTAAAGGGGCTAATAATTTTGTCCTTAAAATGGTGTTTAAAAAATTGAAACCTGCATTTATTCTAGCCGAAATATAACAAGTAAGATTTTCTCCAGAAGAAAAAATATTATCAGACATACTGTGAAAATTTCCTTGCTCTGTTAAACATCATTTGGAAAATATTTAAAAAAAATAAAATAATCAAAGGGGGGCTAATAATTCTGACTTCAACTGTATATGTATACTTATATATCATTTGGCTAATTATGTATGTTCATTTGGGCTTATTAAAATAAGTAGTTTTGCTGCTTCCACTGAATCACCATGGCCAAAAGGCCTGTCAACAGAGAATTACAATAGTGCAGCTTGGACAGAGCAAAAAGTTCAATGATTGTGTAGTATGTCCCAACAGAAAGGATCTTCCTAATGTGGCATCAGGCAAATCTGCAGGATCAGGCCATTCCTATATAGTATAGTATAGTCTGAAGTTAAACTGAAAAAGCTAAATATTTAATAGTCTACAATTGGATGTTTATTGCTGGCATACTCTATGTTTGGTAGCAATTCTTTTAAGCCAGACTAATGCAGAGTGCAGTTTTTTAAATGTACAGTTATATAAAAATGTTCATCAGGCAAACTGAAAGGCAGCTTATTTTTTACACAATTGCACTAATGGACATCTTTGAGATGCTTTTGTATATACTATAGTTCACTAAGCATAAGTATTTACAACCATTACAAGAAAGACATTTCCATAATCTTGTGTTGATACCTCTCAATTTTTAGGGGATCTGGAGAAGGAAAAGAGACAGCTACAAAATCTTCTTTCTACTGGTCAAAAGGATGCTGGGCCAACTCACTCCCAAAGAGAATCCACCGAGAGAAGAGAGCAACCGGCAGACAGATTCCAGGAAGGTGAGAAACAGTCATTCGATTGAATCCATCTTGTATCAGTGTCTTGCATGCACATTTCAATTGTAAAAAAATATATTAAAATATTGAAAAGTAATGCTTTGGGTTGGTTGTAGAGTGATGATCAAAACTAGAAAACAAATCATACAATCCTAAATATCATGGTCAATGCATAGTCCCATTTCAAGTCATCCTAACAGGAGTAAAAGAGCAGTACTATGCATATTTTATGAGTTGCAAATATTCTGAAGTACAGTATAAAAAAACTTAAATGAGATAAAAAAAAAAAAAAAAAATACAGGTTACAATTCAAAAGTACTTTCACACACAGTACCTCCCAGTTTTTTGTGTTAATCTGGAATTTTGTAGTAAAGTAATTGTGTTACAGGGCCTATTTAACTGCCAGCTTAATTTACAATTTGTTTCACTGACTTTGCAGTATTGAGCCATTCTAGAGTGACTGTAAGTCTCTGACAGCAGGTTGTCCAGATGAACACCAAAGATAGCAAGCAAGAGAAGTTGGCTATTCCAATTATGCGATTTCTAGAATATTGTATCATTACAGTGTCACCAACTCAATCAAATCTGGCAATAAATGTCACACAAAAAGAATTCATAAAAGAACAGGATAATGCAGGATAATCTTACCAGGGTAAGGATCTTTATCTTGGCATGGAGTGTCAAAGTTTAATAGCATTTAAACTGATAGATCACTCCGCAGTGACTGACAAGCATTGGTGTGTGAACAGATAACTGCTTCAAAGTTTGCATTAGTGATGAAAGCAATTCAACCAAAATCTATTTTTTTTGGGTCTGATGGCATTTGTCCCATTAATCTAATTAAAGCATTACATGAATTTGTATGTATGCATGCATGCATGTACATACACTCACTTGCCACTTTATTAGGAACACCTAACTAGTTGAGGGTTGAACTCCCTTTTGCCTTCAGAACTGCCTCAATCCTTAGTGGCCTAGATTCAACAAGGTACTGGAAATATTCTTCAGAGATTTTGGTGTATATTGACATGATAGCATCACGCAATTGCTGCAGATTTGTCAGCTGCACATCCATGATGAAAATCTCCTGTTCCACCACATCCCAAAGGTGCTCTATTGGATTGAGCTCTGGTGACTGTGGAGGCCATTTGAGTACAGTGAACTCATCGTCATGTTCAAGAACCCAGTCTGAGGTGATTCGCACTTTATGACATGGCACGTTATCCTGCTGGAAGTAGACATCAGAAGATGGATACACTGTGGTCATAAAGGGATGGACATGGTCAGCAACATTAATCAGGTAGGCTGTGGCATTGACACAATGCTCAATTGGTACTAATGGGCCCAAAGGGTGTCAAGAAAATATCCCCCACACCATTACAACACCACCACCAGCCTAAACCGTTGATACAAGGCAGGACACCAATGTTGAGGCCAAATTCTGACCCTACCATCTGAATGTTGCAGCAGAAATCAAGACTCATCAGATCAGGCAATGTTTTTCCAATCTTTAACTGTCCAATTTTGGTGAGCCTTTGTGAATTGTAGCATTAGTTTCCTGTTCTTAGCTGACATGAGTGGCACCCGGTGAGGTCTTCTGCTGCCTCAAGGTTCGACATGTTGTATGATCAGAGATGCTCTTCTGCATAATTCGGTAGTAATGAGTGGATATTTAAGTTACTGTTGCCTTTCTATCAGCTCGAACAAGTCTGGCCATTCTCCTCTGACATCAACAAGGCATTTGCGCCCACAGAACTGCCGCTCACTGGAGATTTTCTATTTTTTGGACCATTCTCTGTAAACCCTGGAGATGTGCAGCTCGTCTGGCACCAACAACCATGCGACTGTCAAAGTCACTTAAATCACTTTTCTTCCCCATTTGAATGCTCAGTTTGAACTGCAGCAGATCATCTTGACCATGTCTACATGCCTAAATGCATTGAAGTGCTCCCATGTGATTAGCTGATCAGAAATTTGCGTTACGAGCAGTTAGACAGGTGTACATAATAAAGTGGCCAGTAAGTGTGTGTGTGTGTGTATATACAGTATAGGTGGGCATAGATTAATTTTTTTAATCTAGATTAATCTTGGAATTAATCTAGATTAAAATGGCTTCTCAAGCCAGGTGGCCCATTAGACCCCATTAGACCATTAGGCCCATTAGGCTCATCTCCTGTTTCCAAAATGCATCACAAACTGCTTGAGAAACTGTTCTACTATGATAATTGGTGATGAAAATAAATTATGTTCAATAAGACATACTTGTGTTTACTAATTGTTTATTAAGTTAACCATGAATTTTGAACTGTAGGCCTACATAAGCTCGAAACAGCAATTTTTGATCACCTTAATCCGACTGAAGTCATAACTGAACTAAACAGAAATGGAATTAAAACGTGGAGTATGCATATATTAGTGGCATTATTGAAATAAACACCGCGATCAAACTATTACCGTCATGTAGGACGTTTCGCCATATTTTCCGACAAGATCCACACACGTGGCTATCAGTAAAGGACCACGCACGCACGCACGCACACACCGCAAAGTGCAGAAGTTTTTTTTCTTTCCATTTGGCGTGCATTATTAAATTCCATAACACTCTCACCAGTCCATACTCCTTATTTCCTAATACCCCAGTTTGTCATGGGGGCATGAATGAAATGTTTATGGGTTAAAGTCAGGCATCCTGCTGATTTGATCCAGAAGGACACTTTTTTTTGTCAGACAGCTCAGCGGTCAGGTATACATCATCATAGCTTGCGTAGAATAGACCCAGCTCCCAACCCAACTTTGAGAATAGATTAACGGCGATATTTTTTTTTATTGCGCGAGAAGAATTTTTAAAAACCATTTTAAGGTCAATATTAATAGCCCCTTTAAGCTATATTTTTTTTCGATTGTCTACAGAACAACCTATCATTATACAATAACTTGCCTAATTACCATAACCTGCCTAGTTAACCTAATTAACCTAGTTAAGCCTTTAAATGTCACTTTAAGCTGTATAGAAGTGTCTTGAAAAATAGCTAGTAAAATATTATTTACTGTCATCATGGCAAAGATAAAATAAATCAGTTATTAGAGATGAGTTATTAAAACTATTATAATTAGAAATGTGTTGAGAAAATATACATATACATACATACATACATGCATGCACGCGCGCACGCACACACACACACACACACACACACACGCGCGCACACGCACACTCACATGAATATATATGTTATTTAAAGTAATTACTTACCAACAGTTCTGGATGAGATTGAGGACAGGAGGCAGTTTTTAGAGGAGATGATGTCATTGGGAAAAGGTCACCAGTACCAGCAGCTCATCAACACAGAGATTTCCCAGGTAAGATAAGCAGCCAATACTACTATACCATTAGTTCAATTGTGACTGCACTTACAGTATTAGCTGAAGAAATTAGAAATGCATCCATGCTTTATGGTGCAACAATAAAGGAACCAGATTTTTAAATCACATTTGTAAGTATTGCAAGTATCTTTATATTCTATGTTTATATGTTGTTAACTAACTTATTTACTAACAGAAAATCTGTGAGCTTGAAGAGATCGACAAGAAACGCAGTGAAGAACTAAGGACCCCAAAGCTAACTGGAAAAGAGGAACAACAAAGTAAAGATGGAGAATTTGGTGAAAATATAAGTTAGTGCTATAATTTCAGTTAGTATGAGCATTAAAAAAATGACAAAACTCTGGAAGGTTTTTTTAATTGTTTTATTTTTGATGTCCTCCAGTCTATAAGCACAGAAAAGCACAATACTGAAACTGATAAATACAATTAAACACCCAAATAGTTGCAGATGACAAACTAAAATAAAAGCAAAATATTTATAAACACTTAATAGTCACTGTGAGGACATATGCATAAATTAAACACACTAAAGGCACTGCTTCAGAAATACAATCCTGATAGAGTTAACAGAGATTAAGGCTCAACACACAACATCTAACATTCTACAGTAAAAAATAAACCATTTAAATATTTTTGAAACGTAATATTGCATAATGTCTTGCTCGAGTGAGGACTATTTGTTATTTGACGTGCCTACACGTCTTTGTTTATTTATTTATTTTTTATTCTTTGTATTGATTTAAACGTAATGTCTTTTTATTAAAGGGTTTTAGACTCATTTTAATCTGATCACTTTAACACACCTCATCTTCTATTCGGCTATCTGGTCAAAACGAGACATCTTTAGGCTAATTTAGTTTGATGAAAGGTTTGATGGTTTCTTAACCAGCTTAGTAAGTTAAAATCATTTTTACAATGAAATCCTAAACAAGCAGACTTTGCTTTAATTAATTTATGCTGTGAACAAATATGTCTGTAAATACAATTACACTCTTTACATCGTTCACTTTTTTCAGTTATAATATAAGCAAACAATTAAGAGTAGAGGATTGAATCATAATTGTGGTGTTGAATATGTTTTAAGCACGTCATGGTGTGCCATGTTATGTTAACCACAGACCTCAACCCATTAAAATTTTCATTAAAGTTCACAGAGTGGCCTTTCTCTCAAGATAAATTCAAAAAGTCAAAATTGTGTAAAGTGGCCAAAAGATTTTTTGGGATGTTGCTGAATCAATATCACAACAAATGTAAACTATATTCAATGATTGGCCATCATAACATCAGAGTATGCATTTTGTTTTAAGGCCAGGCAGTGTATTAATCATTAATCACACTTCTAAAATGAAAGTGTATATAAAAGTATTGACCAGGGTAGGGATGCACCAGCTGTTCATAAGTTCAATGAATATATATACAATTATACACCAGTAGCTCAGTCGCCAAATGTTGGTTTTTGCAGTTAATTAATTCTAGGTGTTTTGCAATTTTGTTCTGAAAAACAGGCGACAGTAAGTTGTTAGCTAATCGTAAATTAATGCAAAGTCACACAATACAACAATTACTTCAATTTGAGGTTATCTTCTTAATGTCTAACATCTTTAGCCTCACATAATTCGATTACATTTAGTCTAAAACAATATTTAATCACAAAATGACATGATAGCTATGTAAATAACTTCATAAATAACAGTGTAAATAAATTCACAAGAACAATAACTTAATACTGTGGGGGTGCGGGGAATGACATTTTTTCTTTGGCAGAGTTGTACACACACCACACTGCAAACAATTATTTTCTTACTTTGATTTTTTGTCGTCTTTCTAGTCCAAATATCAAAAAATTCTTAAATCAAGAAGAATTTTCTAGGTAAGCAAAACATACTGTCATGTTTTAAGAAATAATATGCCAAAATTAAGTGAGTTTTTACTTAAAACAAGCAAAATAATCTGCCAATGGGGTAATAATAATAATAATAATAATTCCTTACATTTATATAGCGCTTTTCTGTGCACTCAAAACGCTTTACACATAGGGGGGGAATCTCCTCATCCACCACCAGTGTGCAGCATCCACCTGGATGACGTGACGGCAGCCATTTTGCGCCAGACCGCACACCACACACCAGCTGATTGGTGGAGAGGAGACAGAGTGATTAAGCCAATTATGATATGGGGATGGTTAGGAGGCCAAGATGGACAGTGGGCAGATTTGGCCAGGATGCCGGGGTTAAACCCCTACTCTTTTTCGAAGGACATCCTGGGATTTTTAATGACCACAAAGAGTCAGGACCTCGGTTTAACGTCTCATCCGAAAGACGGCGCTCATTGAGCAGTATAGAGTCCCTGTAACTATACTGGGGCATTAAGACTTACACAGACTGCAGGTTGGGCGCCCCCTGCTGGCCTTCCATCCAGGTACTGACCAGGCGCAGCCCTGCTTAGCTTCAGTGGGCGACCATGTGAGAGTTGCAGAGAGCTAGCTGCCGGCTGTAAGCAAAATAATCTTATGTCAAAAGGAAAAACAAGATTATTTTGCTTTTACCATTGGCAGATTGTTTTGCTTGTTTTAAGGAAAAACTCACTTAATATTGGCATATTATTTCTGAAAACAAGACAATATGTTTTGCTTGCCTTGAAAGTGCTTCTTGATATAAGAATTTTTAGATATTTGGACTAGAAAGAAGACAAAAAATCTAAGTAAGAAAAGCTTTTTTTGCAGTGCATTCACAATGTTTTCTGTCACAAAATGTAAACAATTGTAAATGTCAATAAATTCTTATAATCTAAATGTTCCAGTTGCCATAAAAAACATAAGCTTATTGATGGAATTCAATTAATATTTAATCCAAACATTACCCCTGGTTAGATTTTTTCTTAAATATATAGTGGTTATATAGAGTTCTGTTTGGAAGAAGTTTTGGCTGTACAAATCTCAAATATTTAACACTGCGTAGATTGTAACCTAGTGCCCATTTACAACTAGTTTTATGCACAGCTGGTGTAACCAGACCCTAGCAGATAGAAATCAGAGGAATCCATAATTTCCATTTCGAATCTTGGTTACTAATCACAACAGCATGCATGAAAAAGCATGCCACCTTT
The DNA here is from genome assembly GCA_903798195.1 of Danio kyathit. Taxonomy (NCBI): domain Eukaryota; kingdom Metazoa; phylum Chordata; class Actinopteri; order Cypriniformes; family Danionidae; genus Danio; species Danio kyathit. The sequence continues at coordinate 24,738,549 of LR812524.1, read as the reverse complement.
TCTGTCAATAATATTCTAAACTGCAAGACTGATCATTTATTTCTGTTGTCATTTCATTGAGTGTTAATAAAAGGGCTGAATTCTTCTTCTTTTGTTAAAATACCACAGAAACACAAGTAGCAGTACCTCCATGTCATCTATAAATAAATGTAAACTCAGATAACCAAAAGGAAATGAGGTTTGGCAAACGTCCTACCACTGAATGACCCTCTGGTTGAGTTTCCTATAGAGATTAAAAAAAGAAAGGTGTCTGGAACATACTAAGGGCCATTTAGGACTTTAAATATCATGCGACAGTCATATTAAATATCAGTTCTTCTTTTTACTTCAAATAGAGATTATAATAAGATTATGAAGTGGTTGAGTCTTTTCAAATATTTTTTTGTACTTGTTTTTTTTTTATAATGTTTTGTTGCATCCAAACAAGACAGTGTTAACCTTTCACTCTTCTATACTGCAGTAGTGCTGTATAAGGCCGGTTTCACACCTCAAGCGTGAGCAGCACGTGAGTGGCATGTGAGCGGTGCGTGAGCCGAGCTGACACGATGGTTTCGGCTTTAAATTAAAGTGATAGCATACTTTTGATGCCCAAAATAAATATGTTATCACGCATACAGTTCTATTAACGCACAAATCAAGCACAAAATACACATGCATAGTGTGTTAAACATGAACCATTGTCAAAGGAGAATTGATAATTCAGTGTATCCAGTGCATCCAGAAAGTATTCATAGCGCTTCACTTTTTCCACATTTTATGTTACAGCCTTATTCCAAAATGGATTAAATTCATTTATTTCCTCAAAATTCTACACACAATACCCATAATGACAATGTGAAAAAAGATTTTTTTGAAATTGTTGCAAATTGATTAAAAATAAAAAAGCTGAAAAATCACATGTACATCAGTATTCACAGCCTTTGCCGTGAAGCTCTAAATTGAGCTCAGGTACATTCTGTTTCCACTGATCATTCTTGAGATGTTTCAGCAGCTTAATTGGAGTTCACCTGTGGTAAACTCAGTTGATTGAACATGATTTGAAAAGGCATACACCTGTCTATATAATGTCCCAGGGTTGACAGTGCATGTCAAAGCACAAACCAAGCATGAAGACAAAGGAATTATTTGTAGACCTCCGAGACAGGATTGTCTCGAGGCACAAGGCTGAGGAAGGTTACAGAAAAATTTCTGCAGCTCTGAAAGTTCCAATGAGCACAGTGGCCTCTATCATCCGTAAGTGGAAGATGTTTGGAACCACCAGGACTCTTCCTAGAGCTGGCCGGCCATCTAAGTGATCAGAAGAAAAGGGCCTTAGTCAGGGAGGTGATCAAAAACCCGATGGTCTGTCTAAGCTCCAGCCTTCTTCTGTGGAGAGAGGAGAACCTTACAGAAAGACAACCATCTGTGCAGCAATACACCAATCAGGCCTGTATGGTAGAGTGGCCAGACGGAAGCCACTTCCTGCCTGGAATTTGCCAAAAGGCATCTGAAGGACTCTCAGACCATAAGAAACAAAATTCTCTGGTCTGATGAGAATAAAATTGAACTCTTTGGATTGAATGCCAGGCATTACGGTTGAAGAGAACCAGGTACCACTCATCACCAGGCTAACCTGAATCCTGAAGACATCCTCAATGAAAACCTGCTTCAGAGTGCTCTTGACCTCAGACTGGGACGACAATTCATCTTCCTGGCCAAAGTCCCTCAATCGGCACTTACCCATCATGGCCTCCTAATCATCCCCTTCCACCGAATTGGCTCTATCACTGTCTCTTCACTCCACCAATAGCTGGTGTGTGGTGAGCGCACTGGCGCCGTTGTCCTGTGGCTGCCGTCGCATCATCCAAGTGGATGCTGCACACTGGTGGTGGTGTGAAGAGACCCCCCTCGTGATTGTGAAGCGCTTTGGGTGTATGGCCATACACAATAAATGCGCTATATAAATACACATTACATTACATTACATTCCAGCAGGACAATGACCCAAAGCACACCGCCAAAATATCAATAGAGTGCCCAGACAGAGCCCAGACCTAAATCCTATTGAACATCTGTGGAGAGATCTGAAAATGGCTGTACACCGTCGCTTCCCATCCAACCTGATAGAGCTTGAGAGGTACTGCAAAGAGGAATGGGCAAAAATTCCCAAAGACAGGTGTGCCAAGCTTGTGGCATCATATTCAAAAAGACTTGAGGCTCTAATTGCTGCCAAAGGTGCATCAACAAAGTATTGAGCAAAGGCTGTGAATACTTATGTACATGTGATTTTTCAGGTGTTTTATTTTTAATAAATTTGCAAAACGTCTTTTTTCACATTGTCATTATGGGGTATTGTGTGTAGAGTTTTGAGGAAATAAATTAATTCATTTTGGAATAAGGCTGTAACATAAAAAAATATGGAAAAAGTAAAGCGCTATGAATACTTTCCGGATGCACTGTATGTAGGCTACAGAACATATAAAGGTGTTTTTAATTATTCAGTTTAAGTGTATACGCTGCATAAAAAAATAGGCCAAAAATATGAGGCAGAAATTGATTCATGGCAGAGCATCTAAAAGAATGTGTCGGTGAGAAAAATATGGAAAGAGAAATATTTTAACTCTCGCAGTTCGGCATAAAGGCTACTTGTTCACTTTACATCTTGCATTTGTTGAGAGTCACAAGTTCACTATATGGGCTGTTTGCACCTGGTCACTTCACGCCATTTTTTTCTGATCGGACAGTAAAAAAATGAAAATAAATTAAACGTGGTGTTTTTGGCTATATGACAGACATAACAGCGAAAAGGCAATGGCACAAATGGATGTTTGTTGTGTTTTAATTAATTTTTTTATATGATTTTATTTTGACCACTCACTTGTCATTAAATTACATTAGAATGTTAAATGAATATGAAACAATAGCATTAATAACAGATGCATCATGGACTTGTTTATATTTAAGGAAAAAAAAAATATATATATATATACACAGTTGCAATCAGAATTATTAAACTCCCTGAATTATTAGCCCCCTTGTTTATTTTTTTCCCCAATTTTTGTTTAATGGAGAGAAGATTTTTTTAAACACATTTCTATTATAGTAATAACATAATAGTTTTAATAACTTATTTCTAATAACTGATTGTTTTTATCTTTGGCATGGCATCCAAGACACTTCTGTACAGCTTAAAGTGGCATTTAAAGGCTTAACTAGGTTAATTAGGCAGGTTAGGGTAATTAGGCAAGTTATTGTATAACGATGGTTTGTTCTGTAGACTATCGAAAAAAATATAGCTTAAGGGGGCTAATAATTTTGACCTTAAATGGTGTTTAAAAAAAAATTTAAACTTTATTCTAACTTTATTCTAGCAGAAATAAAACAAATAAGACTTTCTCGAGAAGAAAAAATATTATCAGACATACTGTGAAAATTTTCTTGCTCTGTTAAACATCATTTGGGAAATATATATATTAAAAAAAAATTCAAAGGGGGGCTAATAATTCTGATTGCAACTGTATTGTATTTTTTTCATTTAGAAAGACAGCATTTGTTTTTTGGAAGTGAAGGTTATACTCAAACTAATGTGAACCCTTATGTGCATGCTTATCTGTACAACAAAAATAGATGTTTCTTTATAATAACTGATTTACTTGATTTGCTGGAAAACAAGTGTAGCCTATATGTATAATTTGTATGCTGGATATAACATATATAATGTTTTGTTTCTCTTGATTTTTCCTCTTTTTTTTAAATTTGTATTTAATATTTTTCTATAACAAATTTGGCTGTACTAGTTTTTGGACCGTTATCGTAAGTTATTTTGTTAGATAAGCTCCAGATTTGGCTTCAGTACTGACTAATCTAATGTATATGCACGAATACATTATTGTATAGCTTCCTATTAAAAATATGAATTTAAAAGATAGATTTGTGAGGGGTGTACTTATATATGCTGAGCACTGTATATACACAAACACAGTTGAAGTCAGAATTATTAGCCCCCTTGTATATTTTTTCAACACATTTCTAAACATAATAGTTTTAATAAGTAATTTCTAATAACTGATTTATTATTTTATCTTTGTCATGATGACAGTAAATGACATTTTACTAGATATTTTTCACGATGCTAGTATTCAGCTTAAAGTGCAATTTAAAGGCTTAACTGGGTTAATTAGGCAAGTTATGGCAATAAGGCAAGTCATTGTATAACAGTGGTTTTAAGAAGTGATGAGGTATAAACAGGCCCATGAATATTGCATCATCTAATACGTGAGAAAGACCAAATTCGGTAAACATTTTATTTAAAAATATAGGTACTGTGTATTATATTGTATTATACTATATATAGGCCCACACGGAATCTGCGCAGGCAGAATTCTGCAGATGTCCGCAGATTTTTAGCCCATTATTGATTGTTTATTTACTTGTGTAAATGTGAGTAAATTTATATTTGTTCAGTTTTTAAATTAATTACAGTAATATTATTGACTAATATGAAAATGTTCAATTCAATTCAATTAATCTTTATTTGTATAGCGCTTATACAATGTAGATTGTGTCAAAGCAGCTTCACATGGAAGATTATAGTGAATTGAAACTATGTGTCAGTTCAGTTTTTAGAGATTAAGTTCAGTTCAGTTTAGCTCAGTTCAGTGTGGGTTAATAATCACTACTGAGAGTCCAAACACTGAATAGCAAATCCATGCATGCGCAGCTCTACAGATCCCGAATCATGCAAGCCAGTGGCGACAGCGGCGAGGAAAAAACTTCACCAATTGGCGAAAGCGAAGATTTTAAAAAACCTCGAGAGAAACCTGGCTCGGTTGGGCACGACCATTTCCCCTATGGCCAAACGTCTTGTGCAGAGCTGCAGTTCATATGATTTATTTACAATAAAGTTTGTAAAGTAATATTTTCTGTCTTTTAGTAGATATTATATAAGAAGACTTGCTTTTTTTTTACCAAATAAAGTGGATCTAGATGGATTTGCATTGTAAACATTAAATAAAACATTTTATTTAATTTATTGAGGTTTTAGTTACGATACTCCCAAAATCATTCCGCATAAATCCGCAGATTTTTAACAAAATTCTGTGCAGAAATAGCAAAAAATGTCCACAGATTCCGTCTGGCCCCGCAACTATATGCCTTTAGTAAAATGCAAGTTTGATAAATTCAGTCTCTCAAATCAAACCTTTTATAAAATAAACAGTATTAGTTTTAGATAAATAATTAACATATAGCTTTTCATTTAGTTTGTAGGACTGGTCCACAAACGCTGACGCACTGCTCATGTGCGGCTCACGCTTGCATTCTGAACCCGCCGTAACAGTTCAGCTCCTACTACCTAAAAGGCAAATTTGCTCTGTTTTATAGCAATAGTTTTTTTTAAAGCACTATTTAGATATAAGAAACATTTAGTAAATGTTCCTAGTACTTTTTTCTCTCCTTCAGTTAGTCCATTCTTCAACTGTTCTCTTTTCGGGGACTGTTGTCTTTTACTCCTTCATTCTTGGTGCTCAGTCTCTTCAGAACCTTCATGGGCTTAAACTTCCCTGACTTCTTCTTCTGCTCACCCTGACCATGAAAGTCTGACATAAAGAAATAAAGCAAAGTGTATTAGTATAAATGTTTCAGATAAGACCGTGAGTGAAAAAAGAAATAACTCTGACCTTTTTTCTTCAGCATAGCAGCTACTAGCTTATCTTCCTCCTCCTCCCTGAAAAAAGAATTTATGGAATTTCACAAAACCGCATTCAAGCGTGACACTAATAAAATTGCTTTATATTCCATATCAGATTAAACAGAGGAAAAAAAGCTTAGCAGTTACTCAAGCTCAAGATCAGTGAATCACAGTGCATGTGAACAGACTGGTTACAATACCTCTGTCTGTCAATATCTATATTGTTCACGATTTGGTTTCTCTGCTCAATTATAGTGACAAGATCTGCCATCAACTGCTTTTCCCTGTCTTTGTCTTCCGATGTCCACTCTTTCTCTGTCAGAGATATGAAAGATTGACACAGGGAGAGAGAGAAAAAGGAGGGACAAAATAAAGAAGGGTGGTTATTTCAGGAAAGGAGGAGTATTTACTCATAAGATAAGGTTAAATCAAGGAATGTTCACTGTTTTGTGCTGTTTCATACCTGGCTTGTTAAGCAAACATCTAAGTTCATATTCAACATCGGCTTGCCTCTCCTCCAGGTTCTGCTGTTTAGCTCTGAAATCCACACAATGATCAAACATTATTCATGTTTCACATGTTACTGTTCTGAAAATAGTAGTGGGGCACATGCGTTATTTTTATTTTAGAGACACAATTTTTGCAATTTTTTGCAATTTTTCAAACTGTTCTCAAACTGATTTCAAACACCACTGTTGCTTTTATATCAATGTAAAAATTCACCATGTGCACAAAAATGGAAAATATTAACAGAATAAAATGGATTCTGTCCAAGGTTTCTGCAGGTTTCACCAAGTTAAATGTAAGACTTTAAGACATTTTTAAGACCATTATGAATGAAATCTTAGACTTATACAGGGCTAAATGTTAAGGATGTTTTTTCGAATATCCCAGTTAGAAAAGATTTTCACCTGCCCTATCAAAAAAAATCATTTAAATTTTATAATACAATAATAATAATTTAGTTTTTTGCTTTTCAATAAATGTCTTTGAATATATTTAAATTAATTTTCAAATATATCCATTCACAAACCCTATAGTCCTTACTAATAATAGAACAAAACATAGCTGTCAATTACTTCAGTCTACAATAATAATAAAATTAAGAAAAACAAATTAACAGGAAAGTTAAGACCCGTTTAAAAAAAAATGTTTAAGACCAACAACACAACATTGCAGACTTTTTAAGTTTTAAATTTAGCTTTTGACATTTAAGACATTAAGACTTTTTAAGACCCTGCGGACACCCTGCTTGTGGAACCGGAACTTCAGATCAAAGTTTTTTTTTTTTTTTTTGGTCAAGGTATTTCATATAATGTAATTACAATAATTATTAGCAGTTGAACAAAATACTTAAATTGGTCAAAAGAACAGCATCATAAAAGTTTTTGCTATTACAGGGTTTCTGAGACCCTTTTAAGACTATTATGAATGATATTTTAGACTTACACTTTTTTGCAATGGCCCAGTTGGACCAATGAAATTAGTTTTTTGCTTGCCAAAAAAAAAAAAAATCTAAATATAGTTATTTCAAAGCCATATATTTTAATGTCTATTTTTTTTTTCAACTTTTTTTTTTACCGAATAAATTTCTGTTATAAAACCTTAAGTTTCATGCCTATTCATAAATATTATGTCCACCCCTTACTTTTGAAAATAGTTTTTGTATAAATGGAAGATCATATAAAGTCATCAACTATATTTGTCAGAGGGCCAGAGTTTTACTAGACAGTCTCCTTGGGGGCCGGACCCCCAAGAAGAAAATCAAATAAAAATCTAATTTTGGCTTAACATTATGTTTAATGTTTATACTTTTTCAATTTCATTACAAAACTGAAGGCATTTGATTCAGGCTCCTATCACCTATACCACAGTCAACCACTAGGAGTGATAGATATTTTGCCTCAACTCAATTAGGCTAAGTCAACAAGGGGAAATGTAACTTTAGCCATTGATTAAGCACTGTGAGTAGCCCGTTTCAGCATTGTGATTTGAAGTCAAGCCCACTGAACGTTTCATTTGATGTGCGAACATTATTTGTGACCTGTTTTGTTCTGGTACCAGGTTATTTATTTACCATGCTATTTTAAGTTGCGCCAGATAGTTTTTCCTCCTTTTTTTTGTCCTGAGGCAGACATCCCAAGTCTTCCGGAAGTTCTGTGAGTCTCCCGCAAATGCATAGAGACTCCCGGATGCCCGCAAACAAATGATAATCTCCCGGAAATCGCGCGTCTTCCTCCCGCTCCTCAAATACGTCGCACACCCCTCTCCACCGCATCCCTCCTTGCTCCTCATAACCAAGCGGCAACCTCCCGCTCTCCCTCGGGAAGCCAATACGGAAGTAACTGAAACTGCAATTCATCGAAATTCCGCTAGTCCTGGCTCCATAATAGAGCAAATTTCTATTGAGCTCACTGTTAGAATGGCCAACTTTACAGCATAAAAAAGGTGTTTACAGCCTGGTACAAAGAACGATTTTGGTTCATATAGCTACTATTACCCTTCGTGACAACTGTGAGGGGGGTGAATTTTTTTATAACTCATCCGTTTCCTTTATATTAGGTTATATTAAGTTTGCATAATTAAGTGCGTGGCCACTTGAGTGACAGCTAGGTCTCGCTGGTCGCCGTCACTTCACCTCAGCTGATTAGCCGCTGATCTCGGCATGTTCATCGTATTTTTGTGTTGTTATATGTGACTATACACAGTCTGCTGCCTTTTGGAATTATTTCCTACAATTATCAGATGATATAGCATGCTGTGTGGACTTAATTGTGCTCACAAGCCATTCACGTGTCCTCCATTTCCCAGGTGAGTGAAATATATAATTATATACCATCTCTATGAATGTATTTGTTATATTTAAGATTATTTATCATTTATAATGTTCTTTAGACCTGTAATGCACTCCAGAATCTGACAGATTATTAGCTGTAGGCTCTAGAACAGTCATCTGAAGTGTTGTCATACAGTGTTCTGCCTGGACTTCATAATTAGCCTTGCATTTACTAACACAGACTATATCTGAAGTTTTTGGAAGTAATTCGCACTTTCCTCCTGTTGAAAAACGTCATAAGCGCAATGCTTAGTGGCTCAATGTGTAATGTACGCGCGAACAAAATGGCGACGGTCGGCCACGCCTTCTAGTAGCTTCTTTTGGGTTCTTCATAAACCTATGGGTGACGTCACGGATACTACGTCCATATCTTTTACAGTCTATGCTCATAACACACACGTCGCGCGCACTCCGCCTACACCCCACCCAGTCTACGCTAAAACTTGTTTGAAACAATAAATGCTTAACGCCGCATGGTCTGTCTGAGTGTGTCCTCATTTCGAAGTATAGACTTATAGTCATAAATGGTGGTTATTCTGACAAGAAACTCAGTTGTTGTTATTTTTAGTTGCTTTAATAGTGTGGACCACTATTTTCTTTTTGATCCTCACAATTTGGAATCCAGTTGCGGGCCGGATTGAACGGCTCAGCGGGTCGCCAGTTGATGATCAGTGATATAAAGGCATATATTGCCCTGAGGAATTATGTAATTGTTTATAATTTTCTTTTCCTGATTAGGGGATTATATTTAGAGAATTTTCTGTAAAAATGTCTAAAAGCTGTTGTGATTTTATCTCTTTGCAAGTTGATTTGGATGGATTGTTGATAATAGGTTGTGCATTGACCCGACTGGGTAGTTTTAGTTGGACAGAGGAAAATTAAGACCTTTTTAAAATGATTTAAATCCTACAACACAATATTTCAGTGAATTTAAGACTTAAGGCCTAAAATTTAGTTTTTGAATTTTAAGACTTTTTAAGACCCCGCAGACACCCTGTCTGTCATGTGCATTCAGAGTTGAAATGTGTTTGATTTGATTTTATCTCCTGCTATTTTTATTTCTCTAGAGCAGTCACAGATGCTGAGTTCAGCGTGAGCCATGGACAAAAAGAAATAGGCTAAGAGTTAAAACTAAATGCTCACTGCTGATTTTAGACACTACACCACATGATCTATTAATAAGAATGTAGAAATGAAAACACTCACTCACCACAAACAGTTTATGTGAAAAAGCCTAAGCTAACAATTCCTTCAGTTTATGTGGAACAAGGCTAAGCGGACAAAAAAAAACCATCAAATATATTACTAAATAAATTCTTTAATTCCTCAGAAAAAAGTTGTCAATTGTTTCTAAAAAGGCAATCTTAATCATCTTAATTGTGCTAGCATATGTACTGTTTATCCTGTAAAATGAATGTTCAAGCATTATATAATTTCATTTTTAATTATTTGTTAATCGTTTAGTAATAAATGTAAGACAAATTCAGATTATCTGCATACCACACAGAGGACGTTGGATCTTATTGATGTTTCAGGTTTCTAAATGTATACTGTAGTTCACTTACGTGTAAACAAGCTCAGCCTCTCTTCGTACTAATAAGTGCTTCTCATGAATCAGGGTGAACCAGTCAACAAGTAGATGTTCCTCCTCCTCATCTGAAATGGCAAAACAGAGAGATTGGTTCTAACTTCAAATGGGACAGTATGCATATTGTGGATCTAGATCAACAGCAAGCGACTGAATTCATAATGGTGTATTTTTATGAAGAATAGTCCAAGTTCTTAAAGTCCCCATGAAATCAAAACTAACCATATGATTTTGTTAGCTCACATTGCTAGTTTTGTGGTGGTAATTCATCTGTGCATGTCATTAAGAAAAAAACATTGTTTGCCCTTCTAATCTTTAATTGAAATCTAAAAACGCACTTCCTGTTAGTTTTTTTCAGTTAAATTATCAGATTACTTATATCTTAGGAATCGGGCATGGCTAACATATTTAACCGCGCCGCTACAACTGTCAGTTTTGAAAACAAACAGAAATGATGAGGAGGATGTGTCTGTTAGGTTGTAATAACTCTCCCCAAACCCTTTTTCTGATCTCTCTGAAAAAAATGCCTACTTTACTACATCCATTCAACTCGCAGTAGAAAAAGACAAGCCACGCCCACGGTTTTCTCGTTTAATATTCCATTTAGCTAGGAACTGCATACAAAAAAACAAAAAGGTCGCCGCTTCCGGTTCATGCCGACTTTAAGTCTGGGGCTGTTAAGTTCGGGACACACCAATGCTACATGTAGAACTCACTCCAATGTTAACCCGACGAGAGGTGACGTGACGTGAACACACCAAACAAACCAGCCTGAGAGATGCAAATTCTGCATGTAACATCGGCATCAGCGAAAGAGAAAGCACTGATTATTCAGCAACAAATCAGAGCACAAGAACAAAAGCTAAAGTGATAGAACACAAGCAAACAATTCAAGTCAACATGGAACACAAAGCAGCTGGCTATAATTTTGCTGAATTTCTCAAATATTTGTAAACGATATGGATTAGTAGATTGGCAGATGACAACAAGCAAGGTGACAACATATTTGGCTTTCATTGGCGCTAGATCTTTGGAATCAATTAATTTTTGGCATGCTTTAAGATCATGCAGGTTAATACAAATTATAAGTGATCCAAAGTCAAAGTGCTTTCATACAGTCCTTTTTGAAAAATCCCAATGATGATAGCATGTGTAAAGTGTGGTTCTCTTACCATTTGAACATTCTCGTAAGCTCTTCTCCAAATCCACCCCTCTGTGTTCCAATTCATCCAACCGTTTCTCCAGATCACTCATCTCAACATGGATGTCTTCTACTGGGATAAACTGGTCTGACTGGACCTACCAAATACAGGACAAAAAATGTGAACATAATGCGGTCACTAATACATGGGTGGTAAAACCATCATAACATCATAATACCATAGGGTACTACCATCTTACTAGCATTCTGACCATCTATATAGAACAAGGTTAAAAAAGCAAATAAAACAATAGCTGTGTCCTTTGAAATATATATATATATATATATATATATATATATATATATATATATATATATATATATATATATATATATATATATATTTTTTTTTTTTTTTATAAATCTAGGTTCCAATGGTGTAGAATATAACTGAAAAGTTATGCACAGTGTGCATACAGTTGAAACCAGAAGTTTACATACACTCTAAAAAAAGGAACATGGTAAATCATACTAAACGTTTACTATTTTAGGTCCGTTAGGATTACCTAAATGATTTACATTTTCCAAATGCCAGAATAATGAGAGAATTTTTTTTTTGAGAATGTTTTATTAATTTCTAGACAGTCAAAAGTTTACATACATTTCCTTGGTATTTTTTTCAGCTTTGCTTTTAAACTGTATAACTTTGGTCAAATGTTTTGGCTATCCTTCCACAAGCTTCTCACAATAGTTTGGGAATTTTGGCCCATTCCTCCTGACAGAATTGGTGTAACTGAGTCTTGCTCGCACAAGCGTTTTCAACTCTGCCCACAAATTGTCTATAGGATTGAGTTCAGGGCTTTGTGATGGCCAATCCAAAACATTCACTCTGGTGTTCTTAAAGCACATTTCAACTAATTTGGCACTTTGCTCAGGGCCATGGTCTGTTTGGAAGACCCATTTGTGGCCAAGTTTAATTTTCCTGGCTGGTGTCTTGAGATGTTCCTTCAGTATTTCTACATAATGTTTTTTCTTCATGATGCCATCTATGCTGTGAAGTGGACCAGTCCCTCCTGCAGCAAAACAGCTCCACAACATGATGCTGCCGCCCCATACTTTAAAGTTGGGATGGTGTTTCTAAGCTTGTAAGCTTTCCCCTTTGTCCTCCAAATGTAACACTGGTCATTATGGCCAAACAGTTCAATCTTGGTTCCATCGGACCACAGGACATGTCTCCGAAAATTAGTCTTTTTCCCAGTGTAATTTAGCAAATTGTAATATGGATTTTTTTGTTGATTATGGCTTGGTGATTTTCCCCATGTTGTCACACAAGGAAGCTGTGTTTGAGTTTTTCCTTAAATACTATTCTACAGTTGTGCCTCAAATTAACTCAAATGTTGTCAATTAGCCAATCAGAAACTTCCAAAACCTTGACACCATCATCTGAGCTTTTTCAGAGGCATAATAATCTTATTGAATATAAACTTGACTTTCAAGAAAAGTTATAACAATTTCTTAAAAAATATCTCTCTCATTATTCTGCTATTAAGCAAAACAGAAACAAATTTGATAATCCTAACTTACCTAAAAGAGAAAAAGTTTAGTCACATTAACATCTGACTTTTTTTAAAAAATGGTTATGTGCCTTTTTATAGAGTGTATGTAAACTTGCACGTGCATGATATATTGACCTTTTGTCTTTACTATCGGGCAGGTTCCAAAGTAATGAAATTGCTAAGTTTAAGGCATGGCTTTGCCTTTGTCTCTATGAAGTTAAGGGCAATACTGTCAGCTGATTGGATTAGCACCTATGCATTTAAATTGGTACTGTTATGCTAATTAAATTAGGACCGGAAGGTGCCATTGCCAGGCTGACTGCTGTACTTCATTTACATGCTTTGTTAAAGATGTCAATCCAGTGATTTGTTTCCACCTATATTAAACACTTCAGCCACTCAATGGTTACAGCAGAAGGGTGCTAATGTTGGATATCAATGTACTTTATTTGTTTTGGATAATACAGTTGAAGTCAGAATTATTAGCCCCCCTAAATTATTAGCCTCGCTGTTTATTTTTTCCCCAATTTCTGTTTAACGGAGAGAAGATTTTTTCAACACATTTCTAAACATAATAGTTTTAATAACTCATCTCTAATAACTGATTTATTTTATCTTTGCCATCATGACAGTAAATAATATTTTACTAGATATTTTTCAAGACACTTCTTTACAGCTTAAAGTGACATTTAAAAGCTTAACTAGGTGAATTAGGTTAACTAGGCAGGTTAGGGTAATTAGGCAAGTCATTGTATAACTATGGTTTGTTCTGTAGACTATCGAAAAAAAATAGCTTAAAGGGGCTAATAATTTTGACCTTAGAATAGCTTAAAAAAATTAAAAACTGCTTTTATTCTAGCCAAAATAAAACAAATAAGACTTTCTCCAGAAGAAAAAATATTATCAGACATACTGTTAAAATTTCCTTGAAATTTTTGGAAATATTCTGGAAATATTCAAAAAAAGAAAAAAAAATTCAAAGGTGGCTAATAATTCTGACTAACTATAGAAGCAAAATTCTCTTTGTGCCACCTCCTGATGTGAATGCGATTGTACTCATGAAATGTAATATTTGGTAGTATCGTTCAATAATTTGGCAACCGTTACACTGCAAAAAATAAATACTTTTCTTTGCTTTTTTTTTATCTTGTTTCTAATTCCAATATTTAAAATTCTTCAATCAAGCTTTTTCTTGACAAGCAAAACATATCATCTTGTTTTAGGAAATAATATGTCAAAATTAAGTGTTTTCTTAAAACTAGCTAAATAATCTGCCAATAGGGTATGCAAAATAATCTCATGGCTAAAGAAAAAAACAAGAACATTTTGCTTGTTTAGGGAAAAACTCACATAATTTTTGGCATTTTATTTCTCAAAAAGAGACAAGACTTCTTGATTACAAGAAGTTGTAGATATTTGGAATAGAAACAAGACAAAAAAAAAAAAATCGAAATAAAGCATATTTTTGCAGTGTAAACCATTTGAATTTCTGTTTGAAAAAAAAAAAAAATACTGTACCATTTTGGATGACACTAAACTCAATATATACTTTATTATATAAGAGCAGGGCTTTACATCAACACCCGCCAACCCGGCAAATGCGGGTAGATTTCGCTTGTGAAAGGATCACGCGCACGGTAAGACAGGCTTTCCTCACTCACTGACGAGGGCTTTAGTGTCGCGCGCACAGATGATTTGATGCGTGAGTGTTTAAAAGCTTCTGTGCCGTTTCCTCACTCGAAGCAACCGTGCCTGGAAACGAAACTAGTGCGATGCTCGTGCACCCAAAGTCCTTCAAGGGCGCGAGATTCTTTCGCTTTAACCATTCTTTGAACAGATTATTAATTGGCACATTAACATTAACCGTGTGTATGGCATCATCCTTTCATTATCGTGCACGGAATGTTTTTTACCCGCTTTCTTTTGCTTGCTGTTACTTTTGTTAATATAGTTTAATAATCATCCTTTACAATAATATTGCTTTAATATGTTGTTGTATGCATAGTTAATTGGTGATCTGGGATCTTGAGCCAGAACAGACCACTCTGCATAGTTTTAGATGCATGTGAATATAAATTTTTTAAATGCCAACTGTTTTGATGAATAAAAAGTGTATGTATACAGCAGTATTTTGCTTGTTTTGACACATTATTTAAAATTTGTGGCAAGGATATAATTTTTTTGAGTGGCCAGAAAAAAAAAGGGAAATCCTTATTATGTTGAGCCCTGAAAAGTCCTGTGAAAGAAAACTAATTGCAATGCGACACTTTTTTTTATGAAAGCATAACCCATTTGCTCATGCTCATTGAGTAAGCTCATAAACAAAAAACAGTTAAATGAACGAGGAGGCAAGTGGAAAAAACACAAAATCTAAATGAAGTAATTTTAGCATGTCAAAGTCAAATTTATGCATATAAAATATGTTTTCCCAACAACAAAATCTGTGGCTAGTGAAAATAGTGAGTGGCTAGTAATGTTGGAAAACTACTAGCCACCGTGGCTGGTGATAAAAAAAGTTCATGTCAAACCTTGAATAAGTCAAATATTGTGTCTTTTGGGACGCAACTATAATTGCAATGGATATGGCACAGTTAAATAGTCAAAACAAACTCATGACACTAAAGAACAAAAAGATAACTAACTTTGCGTTTAATTAGAGGAAATCCATGTCCAGGAGCAGGAGGTCTTGCAGGACGGGGTCCTTTTGGTGGTCTGGACACGAAAGAGCTGGCAAATGTGGTTGTCTTCCGATTGAATGGATTTTCTTTACAAGTTCGCTACAGGTGACAGAGATGAGAGAGCATTAAAAAATAAGATTCAGTAGAATTTTCAAGATCCAAAATGTAAAAACTTGCAATGAAATCTCTCCCACACACTGTGATCTGTCATCAACACTGCCCTGCTGCTTTATTTATTCAATACTTTAGCTAATACCAGTTCTTATATTTCTGAGGTGATTCTGAGAAGTGTTAAAGTGGCAACATTTTAAGAGTCATGAGAAAGACAATTTACACTTCCTCTTTTGCCAATGTCCAATAATTGCATAAAATACCCACTAGGCAAGTACTACAGTACAGCTGCAAAATAAACTGTGGGATTACAATAGGCTAATGTATAGTTATGAAACAGCCAGTCTTTAGTCTTAAGAAAGTCTCTAGGTCAGTCTTTAGTCGTAACACAGTATAGTTATTTCTATCACAGAAATACTACGATAAAAGTTTACAGTAGTGTTTATAGAATCTTTAGTAAATTGCATGTTTTATTCTTTAGCATCTATTCAGAATCGTAGAATAAATGTTATCTCTATTAAAAAACAAAATAAAATTAAGGCCATTAATTAATTTGTTAACTTAATGAATTAGTCATGTATAAAAATAGGGCAATAAAATATTTGATGCTGTAAACACACTTGTCCTGCCACAGACCTGTGTAAGTCATATTACATTTCATACAGCTGTCTGGTGACTAATATTAGGCATGAGAACAACTCAGTGAAGAAACCTATAGAATGAATTTATATGTCCCTAAAGTTCTAGAGCAAACTTGTCTCATATGTGTTGTCTAATATTTGTATATTATAGTTAAGCACAGGAGCTGTTCAATGAGTTGAATATCACCCTGATGGCTGTGTTTGTTCTGAATGGTACAAATGTTTTTGGAGCAGTTTAGTACATAAAAAGTTCGAAAAAATACTGCTTATTTTGTTCACCTTCTGTCTCAATGAAAAATATTACCTGCAAAACTGCTGTGCTTTAAATCAATACACATTAATGTTTCCTTTCTGAATGAATCGATGAATCATTCATTTGAACAAATCGCATGAACAAATAATCAGTGAAACAATTAGTTTTTTAATGAAAGGAGTTATTTCATTAGACACAATAATCTAACATTTTCAACTGTTATCAGAGATATAGTTCTCTATAAAATACAAATTATGCCATAATTGACTAATCTTTGTGTCATTTCAAACCTGTGTGAATTTCTTTCTTTTGCTGAACTTACTAATATTCAAAATATTTTGAAGAACCTTGAGCTGCAATAATTGGTCTCTAAATTAATCTAAATATAAATTTCATTTCAATTTTTGATGAAATGGCCACCATAGTCTAAATGTGTGCAGTATATTCAACGTTGAATCTAAATATTTCTTCCTTAAGCTATCTTTTGTAATGTCCACTCAATGCTTATAGCATTTAAAGGTGCTGTATGTAAGTTTTTGACTCTTCTAAAGCATAAAAATACCATAATATGTTTGCAGATATTTAAGAAACATGCTAACAATGCTGAAGTCAGTTATTCTGCTTTAAAAATGGGCGTTCCGTGCCTGAATGCTGTCTTGTTTTTTTAACCTGCCCAATGGCAGTTTACTCAATTATATTTATTTATTTATTTAGGTTTTAATGCCATATCAGCAGCATTGGCTATATTCATGGCAAAAAAATATACTAAATATACAATATATAATCATATCAGTTTCTCAACAGACCTGCATTGTAAAAAAAACAAAAAAACAACAACATACAAATAGCAACAATATTGAAAAGAGTCATATACAATCTTTTAGTTTGATTAAAGATAAATATTCTAAAATTTTCAGAAGGCACCTTTTCAAACATTTCATTTAAAATATTTCCAGAATAAAAACGTTCTTTAGTATCATTTAAAAATACACATTCTATTAAAATATGTTTTATCATCAAAATATTCTTACACAAGTCACAAATAGGTTGTTCTTCCCCTTAAATAAATATGAGTGTTTTAGTCTTGAGTGTCCGATTCTGGATCTCGTATGTACAACCTGGTCATGTCTACTTTATAAATGGTAATTATTTCTTTCATTTACAAATGGATTTACTTCATACAATTTGTTATTTTTACATTCATCCCATTCCATTTGCCATTTCTCATATATACAGATTTATAACAGGTTTCACATCAGACACAGGAATTTACATTCTGTTATTTCCAACTGTAGGGCTTCCTTATTTACCCAATTATATTTCAGCACCCTGGGTTGCCTTGTTGGAAAACCACATATTTCATTCATTCAGTCAGGAAGACTCTCAAAGCATGCATCTGTGAATGATGACGACTCAGAGTTCCACATGAGGTTATTAATTAGCAAATAATGTAAATGTTACGAGCGTAAACATTAGGTGAGCAGGATACATTGGAACCACATGTCCTAACAACACGCTACGTGAGTAGATACACAGCGATAAGCAATTTGGCTGTTTGCACCAGACGAAACACGACAGAAATTTAAATAGAGCCATTCAGAAGCACAGAATATGCACGCACTCACTCACGAAATGGTAAGGTTTATAATCTAATTAATACATATTAAACCTCTTTAGCGTTATTAAATGTACATGCTGAATCTCGGATAGTGAGTCACAGTTCTAAAGTTCAATTGACCCTTCGCTAAGCCCTGCCCTCCTTAGTTACTGTTGTTACGGCTGTCAAGCTTTCGTGCCTGGCACGTCTATTACAATATGTATGCGCTGGTGTCAGACATTGCCAGAGATATAATTTGTTATTTTTGGCGAACAGGTGAGATATCTAAGAAAGCCAGACAAAAAAGCACTGCAGTATGCATTACAGAGGTATATTCACAACATAATAGGCAACAGATTAGAAAATAATTTAATCAAAATTGAAGCTAGGTTAGCCTAGCCGCCTCATATGCTAACCATTCAGCAGCTTAGTTCATGCACAGCAGGAGTAGGGCTGGACAATAATTCGATATCAATATATATCACGATAGATTTTTTTTCAATAACGGTGATATGATTTTTAAACCCATTTCCAATATTTCGATATAAATTTGCATAAACATAAATATATATTCATTCATTCATTCATTTTCTTGTCGGCTTTGTCCCTTGCGGGGTCGCCACAGCGGAATGAACCGCCAACTTATCCAGCACGATTTTACGCAGCGGATGCCCTTCCAGCCGCAACCCATCTCTGGGAACTTCCACACACACATTCACACTCATACACTACGGACAATTTAGCTTACCCAATTCACCTGTACTGCATGTCTTTGGACTGTGGGGGAAACCGGAGCACCCGGAGGAAACCCACGCGAACCCAGGGAGAACATGCAAACTCCACACAGAAACGCCAACTGACCCAGCCCAGCCGAGGTTCGAACCTGCGACCCAGCGACGTTCTTGCTGTGAGGCAACAGCACTACCTACTGCGCCATAAATATATATATTATTATTTATATAAGATCTTATACATGTATCACTTGTCACTGAATGACGTTCAGTGCTCAGCCGTCAGAAAGAGCGTGATCTGATGTCACCTGCGTGATGACGAATAACACAGACACGCTGCCAGCGCTCAGCACAGCAGTTGGTTAAGCTGCGCCGCAGAAAGTTTTAGCTACAAAATGAGTGCTCCACAAGTAAGAATGCAGACGAAATAGTTGATAAGAAAGGAAAGACTAATGCAGTGGTGTGGAAGTGGTTCGGCTTTTTAAGTTTCGATAAACTTAGTTTCGGTGCTCTGCAAAGTGTGCCAGAGAGTGTAGCTGACTAGCGGCGGCAACACATCAAA
Source organism: Danio kyathit (assembly GCA_903798195.1). Classification (NCBI taxonomy): domain Eukaryota; kingdom Metazoa; phylum Chordata; class Actinopteri; order Cypriniformes; family Danionidae; genus Danio; species Danio kyathit. The sequence continues at coordinate 24,719,187 of LR812524.1, read as the reverse complement.
TCTGTTTCACCATTTGAAGCAGTTCCACCCGATAAAACATACTGAGAGTCAGAAGATGAGGCAACATAAAAGTTTAAGCCAACCTGTGGCCTCACCATCACCACCATCCACCTACCCGACACCGAAACCAGCGGTGTCAGAAGAGAAGGCAATGAAGCAAACACAGATGAATAGAATTATGAATATACTCAAACAACTCTTCTATTGCAAATATTAATGTAGCCTTTACTCTTTATGATTTTTTATTATTTTAATTATTATTCTTTTTCTATGTTTTTTTACGATGTGGATGTCATAATTGTAAGATTTTGGTATTATTTTGATTGTTAAATATTCAGCATATACAAAAAAAAAACCACTGATAAAAGTTTCTGTTCATCACGTTGGTCAAGCTAACCCTCACAAACTGTCTATATATTATAAGCTGAGTCTGAGAGTTTTATTTATTTTATAGTTTATTTCACATTTCTTGTTTGTATAGGCTAAATACAAATAAAAAGTGAACATACTTTTTTGTACTGTTTTTATTTTTAAAAAAAGTTATAAGAGTCTGGAGGTATTATCGACTTTGCAAATTCACTTTGCAGACATTTGTAGGTACCGACATCCATTGTGTGCGTTCTTGGCAGTTTTTCCTTTCTTTTTAATATTGTCCATATCGCTATCGGAATTATATCGTATCGACCGAAATAAAAAAATATATCGTGATATAAATTTTTGCCATATTGTCCAGCCCTAAGCAGGAGAGGTGAAATTTTAAATTAATCTAATAACAAATCAAACTGTGATTTCCTTTTTTAGCCAAAAAGCCTGATAAGATTCCTTGTTGTGCAATGAAATATATTGTTACTAACACTAAACACGCATGGACAGTGATCTACAGAATTCATTCATAGAAAGAACAACCAGAAAGGGGAAATTGATGGATTTGTGCCAAATATTAGCATCATTGACCCATAACAATGTACAGTACCTATAACTGTCTGTATGTTTGTGTGCTTTTTATACAGTTTCTCTTCTAATTTGCAGTTAAGTGGAAAAAAATAAATAAACTGAAATGGAAATCAAAGTATAAATAGCAGAAGTGAACAAATCGAATTTCCCTACAAGCTAATATTAATACGACACCAAATATAAAAGCAGACACTAACCCGCTATAACGTCATCACCATTGACTATATCTCTAAAAGACGGAAGAAAACATTAGTGAATTGCTCTGACATGGACATGAAGGTTTTAAATTACTGAACAACAGCTGCGGGTGAAGTATATTGATCGCAAGTGCTCAAGTTGTGATCACATCTCGGTTTTGTTACGTTGATATGTAATTTCAAATATTCCTATTTTAAACAGATGGAAATATGACTGCTATGAGTACAACTACTATTGCGAGGGCTTAAACAGAGCAGTGCTCATAATATCAAGCAAAAAAAGAAAAAGAAAAAGGCAGCTGGGAAACAGAACCTGCTTTGTATTTTTGTATGAAACAGTTTAGATCTTTTTAGGGTAAGAGGTGTGTGAGTTATTGCCGTCTATCACTGAATGTGTCAGGAATGTCGAAAACAAAACCAACTTAACTCCGCTCTTTTAGAGCCCCTCACACAGCTTGATCCACGCTGGCATTTCTCCCCTTGGGTTTTAGATTTTGAAAAGGGAAAAAAATTCCACCACCCCGTCCAAACTTTTAGGATATCGGGTATCAGATCCATATCTGAATCCATATGCACAAAACCTCGGCTTGTTTTCCTTGACAGACCTCCTGCGCGAAGCTACGGTTGCTAAGCCACGATTGGTGTATGGCGGTTTTCGGACGTGGCTTAGCAAAGGGTCAATTTCAAATGGTTTATTTTATTTTCAAGATCTGAGGTGAACTATCTGCTGCTGCTTTCAGTAGTATGGCAATAAATGTCATGTAAAATGGCATTCAAACTCACATTTTTAGCATTTAGCATTTTTAGCAACACAGAATAAAGCACATGAGGTGTAGCTGAGGTGATCAGTTTATTCTGTTGTTCACCTGTGAAAAATCGAAGCCGTTTCTAATATATCAATTCGAGGTGTTGGTTAGAACAAAAACTCCTTTTAATACAGAAAATATTCCCTCTATCGCATGCCGTTGCTTTTATTTAGAACATGACTTAAATTAGCCTTTAGGGAAAAAAATCTTGTCATTGTTTCAAAACCTTTGAAAAAAGCTCACCTTGCCCGGAGTTTCAGGTGTCTGTGAAGTGGATGTAATTTTAAGGCCTGCAGAAAGGCTGGGTGGTCTCGCACTGCGATTGGTTTGTGGAGTTGCAGGTGCTGAGCTGGTATTGGTCGGTGGTGGTGGTGGAGGAGGCAGGTTTGGAGAACAGCGAGGCTGAAGCTCAGCTTTTTGAGACAAGGCAGAGGCTGGAGTGTTGATCGATGGTTCAGACACACTCTTGGTGAACAAGTGGTCCTGCTCATTAGCAGCAGCTTTCTGGGGGACTGCACTGTAGTCTGAAGAAGAGGAGGAAAGACTCTCTGTGCTCAGAGCTAGAGAAGAAGCAGGAGAGGAAGTCTGAGATGAAGGAAAAGCTAAAGAACAGCAGGAAAAAGATAACAGAAAAAATACACAAATACAGAAAAAAACACATGTGAGTTGATGGGTTAAAGGGATAGTTAACCCAATAATTTAAATTATGTCATCATTTACTCACCTTTCATTTATTCCAAACCTGTTTGACTTTCATCTGTTAAAGATATTTTGAAGAAAATTGGAAACCTATAACCACTGACTTCTATAATAATTGTTTTTCCTATTATGGAAGTCAATGGATACAGATTTTCAGCTTTCATCAAAATATCTGATTTAGTATAAAGAAACTCAAAAAAGGTTTGGAACCACTTGACGGTGAGCAAATTTTCATTTGTGGCTGAACTAATTAGAAACAAGTTTAGGAACACTTAACAAGTAGGTCCAATTCATTAAAGGTAAGAGAATAATTTACCCAAAATGAAAATCGACTCACTATTTACTCACCCTGCTTTTAAACCTGCTTTTTATATCAATATCATTTCAGAATCGACATCGCAATGTGATCATTCGCAATATCACATCGCGAGCATACACAATGTTGAGTCTAGATTATAATTTTATAATTTAGCATTTCGCAGGTGTTTTGTTTTTTTTTTGCCTGCAACTGCGTGATAGTTTTTAAAGGCATTCAGGCATAAAAAAAATTGGACCGTTTGTAACTTTGTAATAATTAATTTTATTGAATTGTTTATAAAATGAAGACTAATCAGTATTATTTTGCATTTGATTATTCAATTACTGTACCTGAATACAGTTCGACTCCTCGGAAAACAATAAAATGCTGTTAATTAAATTCTTTTAATTTATTTAATATTTAAAATAATCTTTACTGAATTTATCTATGCTTGTAAATTGTTTATTATATTTTTTTGCATTCCCAATCAATCTAGTCAATCAATCTAATGATAAATTCTTTGAAACTAGTTATTCGACTCATTTAGTGAAATTGTATTCATATTGCAATGAATACCGCAAAATAAAAAAATATTGCAATGTTAAATTTTTCCAAAAACGCGCAGCCCTATTTCAAACAATTATACGTTTCTTTATTTTGTTAAACACCAAAGAAGATATTTTGAAGAAAGCTGAAAACCTGTAACCATTGACTTCCACAATAGGACAAACAAATACTTTGGATTTTTTCAGCTTTCTTCAAAATGCCTTCAAATTCAAAAAGGTTTAGAAAAAGAGAAAGGTGATTAAATTATGACAAATTTTTCTGTTTTGGGGGAACTATCCCTTTATTTTGTAAATAGATCATTGTTTGTTCAGAGTAGTTTAGGGCAATTGCTAACAGACACATTGCAATTCCAAAAATATATTAGTAAATGTTGAAGACCATTAAGATTATTAAAATTACAGTTGGAACCATTAGTTTACATACACTGTATAAAAAGGCACATAACCATTTAAAAAAAGTCAGATGTTAATGTGACTTAACTTTTTCTCTTTTAGGTAAGTTAGAATTATCAAATTTGTTTCTGTTATGCTTAATAGCAGAATAATGAGAGAGATATTTTTTGAGAAATTGTTATAACTTTTCTTGAAAGTCAAGTTTACATATAACAAGATTATTATGCCTCAGATGCTCAGATGATGAAGTCAAGGTTTTGGAAGTTTCTGATTGGCTAATTGACAACATTTGAGTTAATTAGAGGCACAACTGTAGAATAGTATTTAAGGAAAACCTCAAACACACTGCTTCCTTGTGTGACAACATGGGAAAATCAACAAGCCAGAATCAACAAAAAAGCCAGATTACAATTTGCAAAATTACACTGGAGACAATTTTTGGAGACATGTCCTGTGGTCTGATGGAATTGAGGTTGAACTGTCTGGCCATAATGACCAGTGTTACATTTGGAGGACAAAGGGGAAAGCTTACAAGCCTAGGAACACCATCCCAACTGTGAAGTATGGGGGCGGCAGCATCATGTTGCGGGGCTGTTTTGCTGCAGGAGGGACTGGTCCACTTCACAGCATAGATGGCATCATGAAGAAAGAACATTATGTAGAAATACTAAAGCAACATCTCGAGACATCAGCCAGGAAATTAAAACGTGGCCACAATGGGTCTTCCAAACAGACCATGACCCTAAGCATACTGCCAAATTAGTTAAAATGTGCCAGGAAATTAAAACGTGGCCACAATGGGTCTTCCAAACAGACCATGACCCTAAGCATACTGCCAAATTAGTTAAAATGTGCTTTAAGGACAACAGAGTGAATGTTTTGGAGTGGCCATCACAAAGCCCTGAACTCAATCCTATAGAAAATTTGTGGGCAGAGATGAAAAAGCTTGTGCGAGCAAGACAGCCACAAATCTGACTCAGTTACACCAATTCTGTCAGGAGGAATGGGCCAAAATTCCTTCAAACTATTGTGAGAAGCTTGTGGAAGGATACCCAAAATATTTGACCAAAGTTATAAAGTTTAAAAGCAAAGCTAAAAAAATACCAAGGAAATGTATATAAACTTTTGACTGTCTAGAAATTAATAAAAAAATTCTCTCATTATTCTGGCATTTAACAAATGTAAATGATTTAGGTAATCCTAACGGACCTAAAATAGTAAACGTTTAGTATGATTTACTATCAGACATTTTTTTTTAAAAAATGGATATATTCCTTTTTTTAGAGTGTATGTAAACTTCTGGTTTCAACTGTATGTAGATGTATTGCTCATGGTTTATTCATATTTACTAGTAAAGATAACTAATGTTAAATTAAACCTCATTTATAGTGTTAACAGTATGTTAAAATAACCTCCAATAAACTCCAGATAAAAAAAAAATTTTTGGAGGTATATAAAGCATATTTCTATCAGGTGTGATTACTGTAATCTAGTGGTTCTCAACCTTTTTATCACCGCGCACCAGTCAATGCTTGACTGGTGCCAATTGTCAATTAGATTGCTAGGCAACCATTAACCGTTTTCTCAGAGGATGACAAGCTGATAAAACAATGCTCGGAGCATTCTGAAGGGTGTGCCTGGAAGGCACGCATGCATTGCGCAACAAGCCACGCACCTCCATTGGTAATAACGAACTTGTGCATGGAAAAGACACGATATTTGAATGGCCGTCCTCATTTGCGATCTCCAGCGGTTGATCTTCTACTTACACAGACATGCTGGATTTACCTGATTAATTGACAAATGGGTTGCAGATCCATACCTTTGGCAGTTCATAGGTCCTTCGCTGGTCCTTTTCTCCTTCGCAAAGAAACTTTCCAAAGACGTCTGTCTGTTTCTTACTCATTTTGCTAGCTTGTGGGTTCAATTTTGGTGTTCAAGTGACCGAGATGTAACTGAGAGAATACGGTCATTTTTCAAAATGAAAGATTTTTGAAAATAAAAGATAGTTCAGACTCATATAAAAAATAAAATGGAAATAATTAATGATTTCTTGTGCGGCCCGGTACCAATTGATTCACAGACCGGTACCAGTTGGGGACCACTGCTATAAACTATACAATTTTCTTTTTTTCTTCAATATATCAAGATTAATTAATTATATAAATAAATACAGTTTTCTAAAGTAAAAAAAAATTTTTTTTTAAAAGAGCATGGTTGAAATCAAGTAGCTTTGTCTTAATTACTGCTGAAATAACGGATATATTTAAAGCTTATAATAATCTTCAAATATTACGCTGTTTAACAGGCTACACTTGGGTCCAAACAGTTTGAGAACCACTGCTGAAACCTATGATAAGTGCAGAACACATTCCATCATCTGTGGCCCTTCGGTTGTATTAGAGCAGGTATACACCAGTCTGCAAAGTCTGTATCCAGCAGCCAATTAGTAGGGACTGACTAGTGCCAAAACTGAAACTAAGCTAGTCGAAGTGTCATCATTGTATGTCAGAGAGTTAAATCAAAATGAATGACTTCAGACATTGCAGCAACTAACCTGATGTAGAAGAATTTGGAGCTTTGGGTGCTGGACGCTTCTTTCTCCGGACACTTATGGGACTTTCAGATCGGGCAGGACTTTGTTTTCCTGCATCCCCACCTGGGACCTCAGTAGACTGAGTGATCCCATACCAAGGATGACTAGCCACTACAGGACCAGAGGCATCTTCAGGGCCCAATTCTGGCTCTGGCTCCTCCTCTTCCTCTTCATTATCAAATGGATTCGGTGGAGTGGATGGTCTTGATGTCTCCTCCTTTCGAGAAGGAGATGCACCAGTGCTGCGAGGTACAGCTGTGCCTGTGGGTGGGCGAGGTGCTGGTTTCCTCTTAGTTTCTGACTGGACGAGAGCCAGCCAGGGTGGGTCCTTTGGCTTAGGCGTGTCACCAGCTTTGCTAAAGCCAGGAAAGGAATGGATTTAAATTACTGAGTGGAGGTTACAAAGAGTTTGTTAGAGATGGGCTGCCACTACCATTTTAAAAATGCATATTTATATATTTTTTTACATTGTTGAAAAAAGTATTTTATGTTCACCAAGGCTGAATTAATTTTAGAAAAAAATACTGGAATATTGTATGTAGAATATTATTATTACAATTTAAAATAATTGTTTTCTTTTGTTATTGTATTTTAAAATGTACAGCGCATCCGGAAAGTATTCATAGCGCTTTACTTTTTCCACATTTTTTTATGTTACAGCCTTATTCCAAAATTGATTAAATTCATTTATTTCCTCAAAGTTCTACACACAATACCCCATAATGACAATGTGAAAAAATATTTTTCGAAATTGTTGCAAATTTCAAAAAAAAAAAAAAACCTCAAGAATGAACATCTCAAGAATGATCAGTGGAAACAGAATGTACCTGAGCTCAGTTTAGAGCTTCACGGCAAAGGCTGTGAATACTTATGTACATGTGATTTTTCAGGTTTTTCATTTTTAATAAATTTGCAACAATTTAAAAAAAAATATTTTTTCACAATTTTGAGAAAATAAATAAATGTAATCCATTTTGGAATAATGTTGTAACATAAAAAAGTGGAAAAAGTGAAGCGCTATGAATACTTTCAGGATGCACTGTAAATAATTCGGCCATAGCAAAGCTGATTTTTTAAAAGCCTGCAGTGCTATTTGATCCTTTAGAGATTATTTCACAAATAATGTTTATTTTTCATCCAGGACAAAATAAGGGATTCGTTCACCCAAAAATAAAAATTATGTTAATAATTACCCTCATGTTGATTTAACCCCAATGACCTTTGTTCATCCATGAAACAATAATTAAGATATTTTAGATGAAATCTGAGAGCTTTCTAGTCCTTCATAGACAGTCATGGTCCTGAGATATTCAAAGTCCAGAAAAGGAAGCGAAAACAAAAGCTTCAAAACAGTCAAAACATTCCATATAACTTCTGTTATTCAACTATGACCATATGAAGCTGCAAGAACACTTTTGTGTGAAAAAAAAAACAATTTTGTCCAGTATCAGATCAGGGTGTGCATCTACTACACGCAATACAATTATTGCATGTTGTGCTGTTGACTCTAAGGGCAATACATTTTGCTGCCCTTACATCTCAACACACACCCTTATGACCTGACGCGGCAAACAGTGTCATATTTATTTTGTTTTTTGGCCACACAAGTGTTCTTTGAGCTTCGTATGATAACAGTTGATTATGTTTATTGGTCCTTTTCTGGACTTTGAATGTCTCTGGACTATTGCTGACTATGGAGGATAAGGGAGCTCTCAAATTTAATCTAAAATATCTTAATTTGTTTTCCAAATTACAGTCTCAAAGGATTGAAACAGCATGTTATGGGTAATAAACAAGAGAAATTTCTTATTGTTGAAATTTTATGTCAAACATAAACAAACCAAACATAAAAGCAATATACATAATAAAATGTCATCAAGTTTCTTACCGAGCAGGAGAGTGCAATCTTTCTTTTGGCACAGGAACTTGAGGAGTTTGAGTATCAGGATCTCCTAGAGCCACAATTAACATTTGAAACATATTTACAACATGTAAACACATGCAAGAGTGTGGCCAGTTTAATGACAAACATTACTATGAACACAGACAGACCAGCGTCACTGCTCACCATTTACAGTAATGGTTTTAGAGATTCTGGATCTGCGTAGCCTTGGGATAGGACGAGGAGCTGGACTAGGCTCCAAAACCCGTCTAGGAGCTGGTACCGGTCGTCCCTCTGCTGCAGTACTCTTTACTGAGGTTGATGGGGCATCGCCATTGACTACATCAGCAGCTGGCTTGTGGTCCTCTTGCTTAATATCCCGATCCTCCTCTTCAGATTCATCAAAAGGATTTGGTCCGTCCTCCGTCTCCACTTTTGATTTGCTATCTGTCTGCTTTCTTAACCTTTCTTCTAGTTCAATTGTTTTCTCTTCGTCTTTCTGAGAGATCTCAGAATCATTTCCACAGTGTGGACCTTCTGCACTTGTTGTGGTTAATTTGGCTAGTCGATTACTCATATCTGAATGTCCATTCTGATTGGTGGAGGCTGATCTGGTGAAGTGGTGTGTGCAAACCAATGCTCCAGGATCCTCTGTGAACTTGTAAGAGCCTGGCAGTAAAGTTCTGCTGCATTCCCTACATCTGAAAACAGTCATTAGAGCACAGGCAATAATGATGGTTATTTTCTAAACTATAAGCTTTAAATAATAATAATAAGTGATACAGCTGCATGCTGCAATTAAGGGGCCGAACACTACAGAAGCAAAATGATGAGCAAGCATGGCAGTGAGACCAAAAAGACCAAAAATTCAAAAATGAAAACCGATATTTGGTAGGTGATTTTAAGCTAAATGGATGAAAATTCATAAATAAAATTACTTTGTTTGATGTGGCATAATTGCTTTAAAAATGTGCTTTTTGTTTCTGTTATGCAATAAACTAATTTGCCAATAGCTGTTTCCATCCAAAAATGCAAATTAACTTTATATGCAAAACTGGAATATCGCATAAAACACGTGCAAATAAAGCAGCGTTTCCATCCAACGAGTCAAAGAGAACAAAATCGTCACTTTCTGATTAACTGGCACCAAATATCAACAGTAAAAACAGAATTTGATGCGGTAGGAGAAGCTGCGTGAATCTTTTCTTTATTTAATAAATGACTTGCACCTCAAAAGATAAAGCTGACACGCAATAAACGTGTGGTGGCGTGAAAAGAGCACAGACGCTCTTGACAGTTCTAGAGGTCATTAATAATATTATAGCACTAATACTACTGAAACAATTAAGGCGTTTTAGAATGACGTAAACAATATTTCAGATGTTTTACAGTGCGCTCAAACTGCTGGTTTATCCATTCTCACATGTTGCTATCGTTTTCAAAATTTATGCTCATCAACTGATTTTTATGTGCATATTCAAAATGCGCACTAAAATAGGTGGATGGAAACGTAGCTAATGACAAGCAAAGTTTGGTGTCAAAACTTTGCAGATATTGTCTCAAATACAGTTTGGCATCATTCCATCAAATTTGTTGATGTAGTAAATTAAAATGGTTTTTGACCTGAAATCAAATTCTGTGACAATCGGACTAACGTTATAGGAAGGTTATAGGAGGACGGACATTTTGGCCAATAACAGCATAATTGGTTTCCATGTTTTTAGCTCTGCACAAAAAAATCAATCAAATCTGATAATTTAACTATGTCAATGAAATTTTTTTTTATGTTTTTTTTATTATAATTTATGTAAATTTAATCAAAACTGCTTTTTGCTCCAAAATCTAAAAACACCAGGGATCTCATTCATAAAACTTTGCATAGAAACCTTCCTAAAAGTGAGCATGTGCCAGAATGAATTTTAATTTATTTATTAACGATTCAGGTTCATATGATGATCTAAAGTGGTTCAATTAAGTCAGTATTAAAAGGTAAACATGTTAACTTAGAGTTTACTTACAACTGCGCACATTCTCCTGTCATGTTTGTTTTTTATAAATCAAACTGATGTTTTGTGCATTTCTGGCCATAACATTCAGAAGTAATAAGCAAAATATTTAAATCTCCAGGCACTTTGCTGAAATTTAAATTGTTCTGGTAACCTCAAGTTACGGTGGTTATAACATAAGATACAGATTATAAAAAAAGACATTTATATTAAAGCAGATATTATGCTATGAAAGTCAATTGCTCACCTGAAGCAATTCCGATGGTAAAGTTTGCCATCAACAAGGATTCTCTGAACCAGATGAACATGTTTTCCACAGACTGAACAGGTGCTGCTCAAAGTACTGCGTTTTGGTTGGATATCTGCACCCGACTATGTAGCGCCAAGAACCAGGATGACAGGAAAAAGTGGGAGAAAAAAATGTTAAGATTCACTTATGTCTGTTTTGGAATATATTGCTAATTTGTTTTACTCTGTTAAATGTGACATATGTTCATGTTTCCTTAATCTTCGAAGTGTTAAAAGCTGTTTATGCAAAAAAGACTCAAAGACCGAAACCAATTAGATATTATTTTTAAAAGCCAAGACTCGTCCACCTTGATAAAACACCTCATTCAAACATGCCCCATAAATCTGCATCAATGGGTGAGAACAGTCAACACACCAAACAAATGTATATTCAAAGAAAAGTAGCATAACTTGCTGTAGTTTTGTTGGCATCCCTCACCAAGTCATGGAGATGCTGTGCATTACATTGTGAAAGCCAACTACTTGTTTTATGTTCTGCTCAAGTCATGCTGGGAAAGCTGATACTAGGGCTGCGCGATTAATCGAAATCGAATTGCGATTTGAAACATTGCGATTAGCTAATCGCAAGAGGCTGCGATATGAAATATGTATTATTTAACTTCCCCCACCCAGAGCAAATGCGTGACTACCGTCTGTGTGTGACAGTCTTACTAGCCAATTGAGTGAGCACACTTTCTTTCTGCCCAATCAGAATTGTGCAACCGAACTATGCGGAACGTCCACAATAAAAAAACAAACAAACAGAAAATCTCAAACGAGTGGGATAATGGAATCTGCCGCTTCAGAAGCATTAATAGACGAAATAATATCAAAGAAAAACAGCATGTCGGTAATATGGGAATATCTTGGTTTCAAAGTCACAGAAACCAAACAAAACCAGGTTGTGTAAGAGCTGTTGCAGACTTTTTGCCACAGCATGAGGAAATACAACAACCAGCACCTAAAAAAGCACCACAGGCAGCTATATGAGGAGCGTCTTGCTAAAAAGTCAACTAAAAGTATTGTCAGTGACACTCAATCTAGTAGCAAGCAAAGTATAATTTCAGAGTTCTTTGCTAATATAAGTTGATATCTTTTCAGTTCCGCTCACTGCATTTTAGCAGTAAGAAGCTACAATACAGATTATTGAGCCGAAGCTTGACTACAAAATTAAATCGCAAATTAAATGGAAATTGGAATATCTGTCAAATTTATTTATTTTTTTTTAATATTTTCCCAATATCACACAGCCCTAGTTGATAGCTTGATCATCTACATTTTCTAGATAAGGTAGCTAATTTCTGTCACACGCTTGAGGTATTCAGACAATCGAAATAGGGTATGTGAAAAAGAATGTTTTTTGAACTTTAAACCATGCAAACCCATTGTATTACACCAAATAAACCAAATATTGTTTTTTAACAAAGTCGTATAGCATCTCTAATACTGTGAAATGTTTAAATATGTATATATCATTATCTATTTGGCATTAGTAAAAATTTAAGTGAGTTTACAAATTACAAATATTTATCAATCAATCAATCAATCAATCAATCAATCAATCAATCAATAATTATAAAACCCTTTAAAAACACCCAAAGTAAACCAAAGTGCTGTACTTAAGACTAAAATTCAAACAAGACATACATAATTAAAGTAGTTTTAAGAAACCATAAGTCAATTTAAATAAACAAGCAAAATGTCATCATGTGTCAAAGGCCAAGGAGAAAAAATGGGTATTACGATAGAGGGATTTAAATACCAAGAACAAATAAGCATGTTTAATAACGAGAGACAACGCATTAGGAGCTGCTACAAAGCTTACACTTTGATTTAAGCACATTCATGAACTATCCAGCTCATTTGAGAGAATGAGTTGATATGTAAGAGTGCAGTTCAGCAATGTACAGTAAGTTGGAGCAAGATCATTTAGGAATTTCAAAACAAGGATTGTTGAATTGGATTCTAAAATGTACAGGCAGCAAGTGAGGCGAGGATGGGGCAATGGGGAACATGCTCATATTTATGTGTACCAGTTAAAAGACCAACTGCAGCATTTTGCAACATCAGCAGATCAGCAACAGAAGACCCCACATACAGTGAATTACAGTATTCAAGTTTGCATTGGAAAAAATGGCTTTATTTTGGCCAGCTGCCTCAGTTGGGAAAAACCTGTCTGCACTGATCTGACTATAGAGCTTAAGTTCAGAGTCCATTTTTCACCCCTAGGATAGTTATCGTTTGCTTGATGTGCTGAGTCAAAGCAGCCAAATCAACCATGCAAAGACCATCATTTCTCCATTAAAAGTGAAAAAAATGAAAAGCCATCCAGACTTTTATATCAGGACAGTCAAGTAGCTGTATGACGGTATCAACCTTTCTGAGTTCTATATAAATCTCGCTATCATCCAAATAACAATGAAATGACAAGTCATGCTTCCAGATTATTGAGCCAAGGGGGAGCAAAAAAAGAGACAAAAGGAGAAGACCTAAGACTGAGCCCTGCAGTACCCCACAAATGATTATGGAAAAGGAAGACACAAAGTCCTCACAAATTACATCTACCCAGAAAGTCATATTTAAAAACAAAAGAACAATAAAAAGTCTTTTTTTTTTTTTTTTTTTAACAATACTGTCTTCCTTACTTCAGTATGAGCATCACGGTCCTCTGGAGGAGCCAATGGTCTCTTTATGGCTGGTCTGATATAGCCAGGACCGCTAGGGCTCTTTATGCATTTGGAGACAGCTAAATGAAAGATAAAAACAGGTTATTCAGCATCATGGTGGAACATTTTTCATTTTTCTTTTTGAAAACACATTTCTGTTTACATATTGGCTTTCTATTCGATAAACACACATGCTTATAACTAAATGTGCCTGCTGTTTGATATTCAGTTTCATCTGTGTTAAATATAAATGTACAATTGTTCTTTTACATTGAGGCAAAAGAGACAGAAAATGTAAAAACATGATCCCAAGTGTGTTTTACACCTTATTTGATGAAATGACAATTAAGTATGACGTGCATGCACCACCAAGTAGTGGAATTTTTGCTATTAAAGTGACTGCCAAAAAGAATAACATGAGAACTTTACAATGACTGGTTCCTCTATATCTATATCTTTTTTTAGTATGAACAAGAAATAAAAAGAAAATGTGGAAGTTATCTGAAAAATTCAGTTTTCGGATAAATCCAGATTACAGTACACCATAGGTGTCAAAGTCAATTCCTGGAGGGCCGCAGCTCTGCACAGTTTTGCTCCAACCCTAATCAAACACAGCTGATGCAACTAATCAAGGTGTTCAAGATTCTTCTGAACACCTTGATTATTTGGATCAGCTGTGTTTGATTAGAGTTAGAGCAAAACTGTGCAGAGCTGCAGCCCTCCAGGAATTGACTTTGACACCTATGCATTAGACTGAGCCTAAATGTACGAATTGAAGAACTGTACACATTGAGCTGTACTGACAGTAATAGGTGACATTCTGTCAATTAAACATACACAAAAAGGTATACTACTAAGACAGTACAAATTTAATTTAAAAATGCACTAGTTCATACACTGACTACAAAAAATAAAGGATTAATCTGTTCTGTTTAACAATAAATAATAGATGATGAACAAACAGCAAAGCTGGTTTGTTTACTTGCACCACCCAATGGCTGGTACGCTCTAAACCAGTTCCAATTACACCACGCTAAACAATTATACACAATCAAAAAATCCATGAACATAAAAAAAACTGCAACTGAGTTTGAGCCATGGTGTCAATTATATCTTTCCTATTCAATACAATCATATTGTCCAACAAACACTGTGGGTAGAGAATACTACATTTTACCAACTGAAATCATACATCTACACATTTAATCTCAATGTGCGTTACAAAAATTTGAATGGTCTGAATATGGTCTAGGGCTTTCTGTTTTTGTTGTGCCTTTCCATCTTAAGGTCTCCTTTTTACCTTTTTGTGGTTGTAAGAGACTGCTTAAATGAAACAATGTGACAATACCTCAATAACACTTGCAGTGTTACCACTCTGTAACATCACATGCATTCTTTGCATACTCAAATGGGTTGCAAAACGCACCGAATATTTTTAAATTAATAATTTTATAAGGTACCAGGAATATGTTTTAATTGTAAGCAAAATCTACAAGCCTACAGAACTAGATGTAAACAATTTGTAATTAAAATATGCCCCAATGAAGTAGAATTAAATCAAACAATGAATTAGCTCTTAAAATTAACTGTATGTGAATAGGACTACAAACTGGATGTGCTGAACGTGTTTGATTTACTAAAATGCATACATAAACATGATTTAAGTAAGTGAAAAGGGCAAATGTGCTCCGGTTTCCCCCACAGTCCAAAGACATGTGGTACAGGTGAATTGGGTAGGCTAAATTGTCCGTAGTGTATGAGTGTGAATGGATGTTTCCCAGAGATGGGTTACAGCTGGAAGGGCATCCACTGCGTGAAACATGCGCTGGATAAGTTGGCGGTTCATTCCACTGTGGCGACCCCGGATTAATAAAGGGACTAAGCCGAAAAGAAAATGAATGATTAAAAAAAGGCAAATGTTTTCTTAGTCAAATTCATTTCAGACTAATTCTGAATTTAATTCCGTTTTGAATTTTATTTTTGGTAACACATTTTCAGGTGACAATTCTTCTATTTGGATGCATGTAGAATAGAAGATGGTTGCAGTCAGATCGGGACAATGATCAATATTTTCCCATGTGTTAAGAGAAGAATTTGCCCTTAGAAGACTATGACTATTTATAATTTATGATTAATTACTGTTAAAATATATTTATCTCCCTGTTACTTGTTCAAAATTGGTGAGAAGTGGTTAGGTTTAGAGGTCAGGTTAGGTTATCAGTAATGTCTAAATGGTGTTGTAATTAATGTAATTTTATTTTTTTTAAATGAATGTAATTTTTATTGTAATATGTAATATAACATTCTAATAGCTGTATATATTCATACAGCAAAATATCACTTCATGATGACAAAACTGTACACCAGCAAATAATCTCATGGTGATAAAAGCAAACTTTTCTCAGTGAAAGCAATAGGTTTACTTGTGGCTCCAATAAAGGCCCTACAAGGACACGTGTCCACCAAAGCTTTATTGTGCAGCTGAAAACGACAGCTCTCTTCCAAAACTGCTCAGCTGTGAGTGCTTTTATAACCGTCCAGACGTTTAAAAAACGCTCAGCATTTGGTCACGCTGCTGTGTTCGAAAATGCAGATCACTTTTATTGACAACAAGTAAAAATAAAACGCTTCAGTGGACGCTAGGGCTGTGCAAAAATATAGATACATTTAACTATCGCAATAATTTCTTTTACAATAGTGTATTGATAGTCCAACCTCAAGTATCGATCCAAGTTGTGCCAAACGACCTCCTCCTCCGCTCCTGTAGATGTCGCTAACTCGCGATCAACAAAACGGCAAGTAGTACGGTATCAGAAGTAAGCAAGAGTGAGCATGGCGGAAAATATAAAGGTGACTCCAACTTTTAGAGCTAACGTGTGGCTGCACTTTGGTTTTAACGCTATACCAGGGAGTACTGAATTAGACAAAAAAAATGTAATTTGTAAGCTTTGCAATATATATAGTTCTCTGTTCAATCACACTGTGCAGTTCTAATGAATTGGAATGGATGGAAAATAAATTGGAATTTTAATTTGTCTGCCGACTTTATCAAGTTGTCAATATAATGTGACACACATACTAATACAAACTATTGCAATATATCACAATATTTATTGTATCGCAATATATCATGATATATTGTATCGTGACCAATGTATCGTGATATGTATCATATCGTGAGGGCCTTGCCAATACACAGCTCTAGTGAGCGTGTGCAGTGGCGTAGCGCAAAATGCGGGGCCCCCCCGCAGGGATTATTGACGGTGCCCCCTGGTGAAAAGCGTGTGGGGGGGGTTGGGGTTGGATGTTGGCGCGAGTGTTATACACAGCGGATGCCCTTCCAGCTGCAACCCATCACTGGGAAACATCCATACATACTCATTCACACACATACACTACGGACAATATAGCCTACCCAATTCACTTACACACATGTTTTTGGATTTGTGGGGGAAACCGGAGCACCCGGAGGAAACCCACGCCAACACAGGGAGAACATGCAAGCTCTACACAGAAACTCCAACTGACCCAGCCGGGGCTCACATAGCAACCTTCTTGCTGTGAGGCGAACGTGCTACCCACTGCGCCACCATGCAGCGCATACTCAAAATAATCTTCCTCAATTTATTTGACAAGGAACTTTGTATTGTAGTGGATAACACATTTCTAACGTTCAAGTACATCAAGGCACATTTTTACACCTGTAAACTTTAAAGTAAAATTTTTTGCCCTCCCATTAATTTAAAATAATGTTTTCCAAGTGATCTTTAACAAGCCAAGGAAATTTTCACAGTATTTCCTATAAAAAAAGAAGCAATAATAATAAATAATAAGTCTTTTTCTTATAGATTATTCCTTAAATAAAAGCAGTTTCTTATTTTTAAAAATACAATTTTAAGGTCAGTATTATTAGCCTCCTTAAGAAATATTTACTGTATATTTTTGATTGTCTACACAACAAACCAGTTATACTATAACTTGACTAATTATTTTAGGTGTCCTAGTTAACATAACCTAGTGAAGTCTTTAAATTACACTTTAATCTGTATACAACTATCTTGCAAAATAACTAGTAAAATATTATGCACTGACTGTCACCATGGGAAAGATAAAAAAGGTAGTTATTAGAAATTAGTTAGTTAAACTATTAAGTTTAAAAACCGTGTTGTAAAAAATCATGTGTTGAAGACTCGTATGTCAGTACTGACATCTAAATAAATGAAGGCAAAACTAAACGAGTAGAATATTACTTTCAACGTGACTGAAAACTAAATTTGATCATTGTGTTACATCTGTTCTCCGGTACTTGCCGACTGTAAATTCAAGACTGCATTTATTAACGTAAAACTATATACACTCAGCTTCTGATTAATAATATGCAGACTCTGCAGAGCCGAGGACTTCCTCTATTAAAAGGTTTAAAAAGTCTAATATAATCAACAGTGGACATTTTGTTTCACAACATGAACATGACTGAAGTTGAATCTTTTTATTACCCGTGTTAATTTGGGGGTGAACTTCTGAATGCGGGGAACTATTGCGCACAGAGGGAGCGCGCGTGAAGGCAAAGAGAAGGAGTGCACGTGAGAGCGAATGCGTGCGACACCTAGAGCGTGCGAAAGAAGCTCCAGTCATTTCTCCGCAGTTTGGCGCCAATGGCTGATATCCGTGACGTTTTGACCATCTTTTACAGTCTATGGTTTTGAAACAAAAATATCTCGCGGGGCCCCTTATCACGGGGGGCCCCCCCGCGGTGCGTGCCCTGCGGGCCCGTCCGCTACGCCACTGAGCGTGTGCCCTAAAGACATTTTTACTTTCTGTGTAGTAATGCACAAAGCACTTGGACATTCACTTCTCTGTTAAAGCCCATATGCAAGTGTTTATAAAAAAACAATTGATAAACATAAATTTTTGCTATTTTTGGTACTCACTATGAGATTTGTTGGTGAAGAAGTTATAATACTGAGACACATAGGTAATGATGCTCAATCTGTCAGGCACACTCATAGACACCATATCTTCTGCATCCAGCAGGGCTGGAATCCCCAGCTCTCTCTCTGCAACCTCGAAAGCCTTTGAAATAAAAAGAGGTCACATAAAAGCACACCATAACCAGCCATAAACAGAGGACACATACATTTACAAACATTATTATGAGTTTCATAGTAAATTTGAACACGCAAATAAAAAAGCCAGTCCTAAACATTTGTTTCAGCAGTATTTGGAATATCTGTAGCCTAATGATGTTGTCCATTAAGACAGAAAACTTTTTAGAATAGCAGATCACTGCTTGTAGTAATCAACATCAATAATATAATGCCATATATTTCTTTAATAATAACAGTCATGTGATTGGGGCGGACTGGCCATCTGGCAGGCCGGGTAGTTTCCCGCTGGGCAGACGTACTTTTTGGCCCGGGCTGATCATCTTCTTATGATCTGATCGGCCCATAACACTTTTTTGCCTAATGATTTGTGACGCTCTGAAAGTAAGATTTTTGTGACATAATTTGCAGCCATTGGTGTTTGTCTTTATTGACATTGGGCTGACCCAATCACAAACTGCTGTTTTGCGCAGTACGTATTGCGAACAGAAGCAGTGCGCAGACTTTGCCTTTCACATGGGCTGCGTCTGCAGCGCGCAACGGATCGGCAGCTGTTGCACATGAATCTATCTCTGTCTATTCTATCTAGTTACCTATCTATCTATATAAATACACTTTTTACTTTTCATCTGCACCAAGTCCCGCGGCAAATTCCTCCCATGCTGTTTCCTTAACCTACAAGTCTTTATTTTACAAATTACAGAGATCATAAACAACTGTTTGCTTCTCACGCTCTATGAGGAGTGTCATTCATGTCTTTTCAGCTGCACTATGTCAGAAGACAATCACGTGTGATATCATGTAATTTTGTTTTTGATTGTGAGCATGTAGGTTTATAGTTATAATAATATTTATACAATATAGTTATAATGATATTTACATGATCAAACTAGTGTGCAACTTAAGCGAAACTAATACTGAATTTTTTTTTTTTTATTTGGTTTTGTTGTTTAGGCCCAAATTAACATTTGTTGCATTTTTTAATTGTTTAAGTACATTTGATTGACTATATAAAATCTTTAAGCTATGTTTTGATGTTTCACTGTTGTGTTAAATATTTTAATTTGTTAAGGGTCTCCGATACAGTGCTTTTATTATTTAACTTTATTATTGTTAATCAACATTAACTGTGTGCGTCAGCAGGCAGTTTTTGTTGTTCATTAATTCATATAGGCTCCCTCAAAACACACAGGCACACACAAGATGGACTTCAAGTCTGGAATATAATTTTATTATAATAATACATACATTTTTTAATGTTTTTTAATTTGTCAACTCTCATTATTTCCTATATATGCCTTTTGTGCTTTTACAGAATAGGAGTTGGTAAACATATTCAAGGGTGTGCATAGATGGGTAGCATTTTGATTGTATGTAGTGGGCCGGCCAAAATGCCAGGGCCAATTTTTTTTGTCCCAGTCCAGCCCTGCATGTCATTGTTGTAGCATTTAACTATAAGTATCTACCTGAGCCGTAATTGTCTGGGGTCAGTTGCACAAGTAGTTTGATCAACTAGAAGTTAGCCAAGGTGTAATCAGTCTTGCATTTCTGATTCAAATCAGAGCAATTTCTGTGACAACTTTAACAATTATGGCCAGGGAGGAAAAAAAAAATGACCAGCTTTTTGACCAACTGGTCCCACATTAGGGCTGCATGATATTGCAAAAATCTGACATTTCAATAGTTTGTATTTCTGTGATATATATTACGATATACTGTATATTCCAGCAAATTATTGAATAGCGCTATTTGGAAAGAATTTTGGTCACACTTTATTTTAAGGTTCAATTCACTCTTAGCAAATCATAATGAATTTTGCTTCAATAAACTCCTAATTTGCTCCTTATTAATAGTTATTAAGGTAGTTTAGGTATTGGGTAGGGTTAGGGATGTAGAATAAGATCATACAGAATATGTGCTTTATAAGTACTAATAAGCAGCCAATTTCTTAATAACCTAGCAATTAGGTAATAGTGAGAAGTGGTCCTTAAAGTGTTACCAAATGTATTAATTTAGGTTGTAATAAACAATTACAAGCATGGATAATTGCACTGTTGCATACTCAAAGCCACAATTGACTAAAAGGATTATTTAAATTCTGTTGTACACGAATGAACATTACACAATCATATGACTGACACGTGCATTTAGGTGTTTTGCTGAAACCACTTCCTCTTTATATAGCATACTGAAAAAATCCTCAAAAATAAGAACACAAATTAAGAATTGTTAACAGCTGATTCAGCATCATGATAAATATATATATAACAGCATCATATCTTGACATTACATCAGCTATTTGTGTAATACCCACCAGACGGTTGTTCTCAAAGACATTTTCTTTTGAGAGGGAGTCAAAATCTCTAGGGGACAAGAAAGAAATGAAAGCATGTTTAGCAATATCAGATCTGCACAGTCATGAATCACAATCTTAGTGATGAAATATACAAGAACAGATGCTAATTCTCTCCAATAGGTAACTCAGATCCTCTAGCTTTACAGACAGACAGACAGACAGACAGACAGACAGACAGACAGATAGACAGATAGACAGATAGACAGATAGATAGATAGATAGATAGATAGATAGATAGATAGATAGATAGATAGATAGATAGATAAATGACACTTACTACTATTAAATGTGCATTTCTATTCATTAAAGTTTTATATCAGAGGTGCATTTGTTCTCGTCTAATTTGTTGTCTATTCATAGACCACTATAGTTCAATCTAGGAATAGCAAGCTTTAAAAAATGAGACACGTTGTGTTTAGCAGCCTGCTCTGATGTATGAGAACAGTGTTATGCTGGTCTGTTTGCTAAACGCCTTTCCATTCATCTAATCCCAAACATTTGAGGTTTAGCAGCCTACAGTGAAAAGAAACAGCAATGAATGGTCCATTCACATCAAGAGGAAAAATTAATTTGTTTCTGGCTGAAGGAATGAAACTCCTATTTACACTGCACAATAGTAGAGGGCAGAACACCAAATGCACCTTTTAGTAGTGCTAGTATATTCCTTCTGTTAATTATATTTATATATAGAGAGATATTTTTATTATTTATTAAGTTTGGTTTTTGGTATTGTAAATTGATTTTGATGAATACAGAATTAGTGTGTGTGTGTGTGCACGTATGAGATGACTAAAGATTATCTAATGCAGAAATATGCATCCGTCTGATATTTTCTATTTCTATTTATATATTGATATATATATGGGCGGAGCGGTGGCGCAGTGGGTAGTGCTGTCGCCTCACAGCAAGAAGGTCGCTGGGTCGAGCCTCAACTGAGTCAGTTGCCGTTTCTGTGTGGAGTTTGGGTTTTCTCCGGGTGCTCCGGTATCCCCCACAGGACAAAGACATGCGCTATAGGTGAATTGGGTAGGCTAAATTGTCCGTAGTGTAGGTGTGTGACTAAGAGTGTTTGGGTGTTTCCCAGTGATGGTTTGCAGCTGGAAGGGCATCTGCTGCGTAAAAAATATGCTGGATAAGTTGGCGCGGTTTATTCTTCTGTGGCAACCCCAGATTAATAAAGGGACTAAGCTGAAAAGAAAATGAATGAATGACTCACTACATTACATTACTACATTACAAAAAAAAAAAAAAAAAAGTATGCAGTCATGCATAAACTACCCTTATTCCATTTCTAATCACCTTGTTCCCATTTAATAAAAAATGCAATATGTGTGTGTCTATATATTATTTTTTTCTTGTTTATTTATTTTAATCTTATAATAGATTACAGTTAAAAGTAGAGTGACATTCAGGACTGATTAAGTGTGACTGTCTCCAGCATGACCCAGCATGTCCATCCTAGCATTACATAAGTGAACATGTGATGTACTCAGCAGATAATAATGACTGCCCAAGGAATCTAAAACAGGTGATTAAATCAGTGACTTCACTATGAGAACACAAACACAAAGTGGTAAACAAGAAAATGGCAAGTATAGGCAAACTAAAAAAAGAATGCAGAAGCTAGACAAAAAAATAGGCACTAACACAACAAATGTGATGGTGTCTCATGTGATCACATTTCCATAAATATTTCCATAAATACAGACACATCACGCAGATCCTCTTTTCCTCACCTACTTTTCCTCACTTGTCTCTGAAGCAATTCAAATGTGAATGTGCGTTTCATTTCAAATAGATTTATAATGTAGGGGGAGGGATGTTCTTGTTTAACTGCAAATTTGTTGGCATTTAGAATTACACCGGAATACAGATAACCTTAAAGCAACAATATAAAGATAATAAAACTTATTATTAAAATAATAAAACTTTAAAAACCGGTCTGACTGGGAGACAAAGGAAACATTAAATAATGTGATGTTTGTAAATATTCACTATAATTTACCATTTTTGTATCAATTTTCTGTTAAGCTTTGGAGTTGAACTAAAATGTAACAATATCAACTAAAGAATATTAAACCTTTGATTATTAATAATCATAATAATAATAATAATGAATAACACTATGATTAAAAATGAATGAATAGGTGTTCTCATTGTAAACTATTGTCAACAATGAGGGTATCTACACTCAATTAATTCACCAAAACATTTATTTTAGCAGTGTTTTGTTTTGCTGTATTATAGTTACATTTTTAGTATTATTTACCAAAACACCTTTTTAACTGCCTGTACACTGTATGGGGGGTTTATAATAATGAAAAAAAGTCAATTTTGGCAGAATTTGTCCTAATGTAGACCTGACAGTGTGTCACTTCCTGTTTATTTCAAGTCACACCTAACAATAGCACAACACAATAACACAAGCTATTGTTATACGTTTCCATTAATCGTGTAAGGAAACAACACTTCCTTCTGCTAAAGCTGTTCTTAGATCATGTCAATTTATTGAGGATGTACTTTTCATATGGAAAATGAAAAGAAATTATAGATGTCAAAGATGCTCACATGAGATCTGGTCGGTGTCTGTGGATGATGGCACAAAAGGCCAGTCCATCTCTGAAGGACGAAGTCATGTTTGTAATGTCCACATTGTTGTAACTTTCACACTGGTTCCTGCACCAGTCCTGCAAAGCTTTCAGAGAGCCCATGATCCAGATTCAATCCCAAAATCCAGACGTATATCCCGAATCTGATCTTGAAATGCACATGAAGACCCAGAAGTTCAAGATTTCCACATGCCTCTGCCCAATACAGTTGGATCCCGCTGTCTGAAAACACAACGGTCCCATGCGATCAAAGTAAAGTTAAGCGGTGTGTGCAAAGATCAGGAGAGATTTGCCCGGACCGCATTTGAGCCACAAAAATCAACCCGAACAAACGGAATCAAACTCCAACTTCAGTTACACGCTTGACTAACAGTCTTCCAGAAAGAGACATTAATGGCAATCCGATTTGCCCGTTCGACTTTGAATAAATGAACAGTTAAAACTTAACTAAACAAAATAAAGTAGGCCTAACAGTTTTATATTCTTTTAGGCGTAACGTTTTACGCTACTGACCGTACTGACGAATTTGCCGTACAGAAGCGTGTGGCAAGAATTCCACCTTCAAAATAAAAGTCGGGTCCCATTTGAATGCGAAGCAAACCTTCTAATGTTTTTCTTTGCCTAGTCTGGCTTGATGTTTTTACTTACACATTTTTTCTGTTTAATTACGATTTTTTTCTTATTCTTCACTTGTTTCAAACAGTAATGATATAATAAAACTTATTATAAAAATAATACAACTTTAAAAACCTGTGTTACTAGGACACAAAAGATACATTAAATAATCTGATTATTGTAAATATTTACTATAATTTTTTGTATAGATTTTCTGTTATGGCAAGAACTCTACCTTTAAAAAAAAGTAAAGTCCTATTTGAATGCAAAGAAATTCTATTATTATTCTTGTATTGTTTTTATTTTCACATTTACACATTTTTCTTATTTTTTATTCTTATTTACGAAGGAATTAATATAAACGTTTTATCAGACTTTCCTTATTATTGAGGACAAAACCTGCAAAAAAAAAAAAAGAATAAATATGCACATAAATAAATAACTAAATAAATAAATAATTAGGGGGGACGCAGTGGCGCAGTAGGTAGTGCTGTCGCCTCACAGCAAGAAGGTCGCTGGTTCGGTGGTCAGTTGGTCAGTTGGCGTTTCTGTGTGAAGTTTGCATGTTCTCCCTGCGTTCGCGTGGATTTCCTCCGGGTGCTCCGGTTTCCCCCACAGTCCAAAGCTGAATTGGGTTGGCTATTGTCCGTAGTGTATGAGTGTGTGTGGATGTTTCCCAGAGATGGGTTGCGGCTGGAAGGGCATCCGCTGCGTAAAACATGTGCTGGATAAGTAGTCGGTTCATTTCGCTGTGGCGAACCCGGATTAATAAAGGGACTAAGCCGAAAAGAAAATGAATGAATGAAATAAATAATTAAATGAGTAAATAAAGCAATGAATTCCTGCATAAATAAAACAATAAAATAATACGCCAAAAAATAAGTATATATATATAAAAAATCCCCAAATTCCTGCATAAATAAATATATAAATAGTGTCGGCAGGTAAATAATTAAGTCATTTACATGATTGTTGGGGGGTAAAGAAAATGCTAAACTGAAAGTAGAACCCCCCACACCCCCCAACCCTATGAAATTAAAAATCGTCACATAATAATGGCTGAAAAACACTAGCTGTGCATATAGCCCATTAATATTTGAACGTAATTCTGTATATACTTTTCCTCAGCTCAACATGCTAATGGGAGGGTGTCTATCAATTCACATCTAAATATATTTTTCCAAACTAATTTGCTGTGATCATCAATATTGTTTTTAATACATTTTTTTAAACGTTGACATGATTTGTATATAATTTGTATTTTAGTTTTATTTATTTTAGTACATGAAGATATTAAAATCCGTTTTTTTTTTTACTAATTCATGCTTATTTTAGTTTACACTTGATTTTGTTTTAGGTCTAGACTAGTTAATTATATTAGCTCTACAATGTATTAAAAAGTAAGTACAATGTATAAATACATAAGAATAAAGAAACAACACGGGTATAAAAGTTGATTTAGAGTTGATTATTCTAATGATTTGTGTAATGTATAAAAAAAATCCACCATATTGATGATTGAACCAAAATGTTTCAATGGACATAAACCATTCATTGTTGTCGTTCAACCCAACTGAACACCACGCATGCGCATGAAGAGCAGCGCCACAGCTCTACACTCCTGCCCCGTTGGTGGCGGTAAAGCACGAGTAGCTTGTTTGACAGCCGCCAAAGAAAGACAAAGAAGTCTAGCAGCAAATTCTTTTAGGATCGTAGTTGTCACATTCACTGCGAATTCTTCGTTTTACTAGCTGCAACAATGTCTGACGACAGAGCTGAACGATCAGATGGACGGATAGTGAAGATGGAGGTTGACTACAGTGCCACTGTAGACGAGCGCCTTCCCGAGTCTGAGAAAATGGCCAGTGTAAGTGTAAATGAGCGGCTGAGTCATGCTACATGCTAAAGCTAACGTTCATCCAGCAGTATACGAGGAACTTATTTAATATAACTTCAGTTGTAGGTAATATCTGTAGAGGAAATGTGTGGAAAATATCCTTCTAGAAATCTGCTAAAGAGTTATTTGAGTTTTAGCTATAGGAATCTAATGTAGTTATTCGTGCTTATGTTTCGTAGTTTACATTTCACAATTAATCATACTAACGTTACTCAGTGTACAATGATGTAACAGAAAAACTAACATAAAGTCGTGTGTGTTTAAAGGAGGGAAGACTACAGGAGGCAGTCGAGAATCTGCTGTCACTAGAGAAGCAAACAAGAACTGTAAGTGTCTTATTGCATTTAGTTTTATGCATGGAAAATATTAGCTCTTAAAAACCTCTGTTTATCTGTGCCATTTTTTTCAGGCTTCGGATATGGTGTCTACCTCCAGGATCTTGGTTGCAATAGTTCAGTTATGCTATGAAGCCAAAGACTGGGATGCTCTGAACGAAAACATCATGCTGCTGTCTAAGAGAAGAAGTCAGCTAAAGCAGGTAGGCACACTGTCGTGAACATATCATTGAGCCTGTCACTGAGACCACAATACTTAATAATAATGTCTTTTAACCACCAACTTTTCAGTATAAGCACCTCTTTGGATAGAATAGGGAGAATATGGAGAGAAATTCAGTATAACAACTAATCGCCTTATGTCAGGGGTTCTCAATGTCTACATTAAAAGGTCCAAATCAGAATTTTTATTAAGGTCAAATGTCTGGAACAATTGATATTACATAACTTGTTTTTTAATAAACATCCATAACATGCATCACAAGTCAACACTATATGTTTTTCTTTAAATAAAGTGGCATTTGCATTTAAAATGCATTAAATACAATGCAAATGTGGCAAAACCGCTAATATAAGTAAATTTTTGTACAAAACACAACAAAGGGTAGGCCAAAAAAACAATAGTATCTGGATGCAGCCATGATGATGCAAGCTGAGATTGCGTATCTCAGAGATGCAATGTCAGACTAAATGCACTCAATGGAGCTAGTGACATCACTGTGAGGGGTAGAGTTAGGGGTGGGGATTAAAAAGCATTGCAACTGCATTAGGTCTGCATCTCTCTACAAAAAGGTGAAAAATACAGAGTTTGAGTTCAGTTCAGACTAGCTGAAGACATCTATACAATGGTTTGTCTATCACTGGGTCTTTGCAGGAATCACTCTTGTGCTCTTGACTCATAAATGACCACGACAGAGGAAACGGAAAGAAGGAACAGCTTAATTAAAATGAGTGTTGATCAAGTTCAAATGACAGTTTTTTGGGAAGTCATGCTGGTAGTGTTTCTACAACTTTCCATGAAATGTTTTTTTATAGGGATTCATTGCATGAGTCCAAAGTGAGAGTATCACATTTCCAGTCAATCCCTCTTATTAAAGTATTAAAAACACTGTTGCAACGTTTTTATTACAATTTGATAAACTTTGACGAGATGTTGAACATTTTATCTGTTTGTTTTGAAAAATTGAGATGGGTGGTTACAAGACTGTTCATTTCTTTTTACAGGCTGTTGCAAAGATGGTACAGGAATGTTACAAGTATGTTGATGCTATGAGTGACTTGTCAATCAAACTGCGTCTCATCGACACTCTTCGCACAGTCACTGCTGGAAAGGTCTTTACTCTTGATGTTAGATACATGTTCTCTGTTATATTGGTTTGCTTTACACTTTCATCATACTATTTATATATATATATATCAACGTTCTGCAGATATATGTGGAGATTGAACGTGCCAGACTGACTAAAACACTGGCTCAAATCAAAGAGCAAAGTGGAGACGTGAAAGAGGCCGCAGCCATTCTGCAGGAGTTGCAGGTGAGTTCGAACCAAAAATTTGCATATCTGCGTCATAATTATACTCAAAGTCTAAAATGGACTGGAAGTTGTTTAAACTTTCAGTATGTTGATGTTTTTAAACCTGAAATGGAATACAAGTAGGGGCGATGCTTCCTTTTGCGCATCATTCCCTCAGCAAACTAACGTTAAGAGAGGGTATTAATATGCCATTGCTATGGAAGCCCTCAGGTTGACGTCAACAGAAGGACCACCACTCCAAACATGGAAGCAAATGATCAGATTTTAATTGAAGATTACTAAAACAAGTTTAAACAAGTTTTTTCACAGATTAATTATTTACTTAAAGAGTAACAATGTGATCTACAAAAATAAACATTGTAAACTTTGACTTCAAGCTTTCACAAAAAGATCAGAATAGATCGTGATTTTTTTTTTGCGCAAAATTTTATTGAGAGAATAGCTACACTTTATATGCTGAAACATGGCATAGATTTATTTGGATGTCTCTGGGTCCGGATTGTTTAACATGGTGCGAATTCAGATTTTTTTTTTTACTCTAGCGAATAATGCGTTAAGTGCGTCAAATGCCTGAAATGCTCAATTCGTGCCGTGTCATTCACATATAGCACAGCAGGATGTCTCGTCATGTGTTTGCATCGAATTAAAATGTAAATCACTCAGGCTTGACGGTCATCTGCATCTGCTGTGAAAGTACCACAAAGCTTTACTGTTACATTGTTATTAGATATTGATTAGGGTTGTAGTGGAACTGCTGGACTGTGGCTCTTTTGGACTGAACTTGGCCTCTCCTACTCAATTTATTTGAGTAGCTGTCAAAGCAATGTTTTTTTTTTATTGTTCCTTTTTTTAGCCTTACATGTTTCATTTAGATTTTTTGATTTTTTGTTTTCACATTTTTTTTTCTTCATCTCAATTCTAAAAATTATTTTAATAGTTTGCTACAATAACAATACTATCTCATAGTCCAACCACTCTTGTAAAATTTCACAATCCACATGAAAGTAATATCTATTAGAAGTCAAGTAACTAGTTTGTAACACATAAAATTAGCTAGTAAGAAGCATGTAATAATTTTAGGGCTGCAACAACGTATCGATTAAAATCGATTACTAAAAGCATTGGCAACGAATTTCATAACCGATTCATTGTGTCGAGCGACGCAGAGATGTTTAATTATTAAAAAAACTTTAGTTGAACGCGGAGCAGAGTTATTGCACTCTGCCTCTCTTGCACACTGATGCCAGCAGAGTTTGGCGCCTCATAGACAGGACGGAGGTAACGTTACAGGAAAGCTACATGGTGAAGGCAGAGAAGTCTGTGCGACCCTTTGTGGGAGCCGTTCACACTAAATAAACAAAAATAAAGTGTGTTAACAGCCAAATATGCAAAAGTGATAACAGGAGCACCACGGCAATGATCCAGCACCTGAAACGCAAACATGTTGGAGTCTTTGATGAGGAGGAAGGGAGCAACAGCAGGGTAAATCAATCCTACTTTTGTTTTGTTTTGATGTGAGGAACGTAATGTCCCTGGTGCTGGTGTTTACTTGTTATCCAGCTTCACAAGCATGACGTGAAAAATTCCTACTGAGCTTTTACACGTTGGCTGGCGCTGAGCCAGAGAAAGACGTGTTGTCATATCACAATTATGCAGTGTTTTTAATCACCTAATGCTTATTTTATGTTTTAGACATGTAAATACACACAAGTACTAGTAAAACAATACATTTAGAGTTTGTAAAACACACACAAAAGTCTATGGAAGTTTAACAACACATTCAAATATAATTTGCCGATGTGTATTATTCATATCAGATACACATAGTGAAAGTAACAATAAAGTTCAATCAAGATGATTTAAAACAAAAAACACTCACACGTTTTTGTGAATTGGAATATCAGGTAGTTGATGACATGATGAGCAAGTGTGTGAATATTTTGTATTAAAACAGAAAAGCATAATAAAAGGGATACATCTGTCATACAGCGATATTGTGGCTGCGGTGTGACACGTCGCCACGGAAACATTAAGTGAACTTTCTAAAATAATGATCGCCTAACAAAACTCACTCCCGGGGCCAGATAGAATCTTTAAAACTCACCAGTGACAGGGTTAATAACAGAAGTAAAGCAGCAGTGGTATAGTTACTTTGCATTGCAAGACTAAAGACACGTTTTTATTCACTCGCCTCCAGTCCAAATATCTAAAAAAAAAATCTTAAATCCAAACTAGACAAGAAAAATGGCATGAGAAAATTAAGTGATGCTTAAAACTTCTGTTTGAGATTATATCTCATTAAGATTATTTTTCTTACCCCATTGGCAAATATTTTAGCTTGTTTGTGGCAAACAATCACTTAATTTTGAGGTGTTTTTTCAGAAAACAAGACATAATTTTTCATGCTATTTCATTATTGTAACAGCTCAGGGATGTTCAAGGACTACATGTCTGTGCACTTTCTAAAGATCTTAGTTCTGTTTTTGAATAAAGGGTTGGAAATGAATGCTTTTGTTGTTGTTGTTTTTTTTTTTGTCCGATTCATTAATTAATTGAATAAATAAGACAGATTAATCTATTATTAAAATAATTGTTAGTTGCAGTCCTAAATAATTTACTGATAAACAAAAGCATGCCAGTTTTGTGAAGTGTTATCAACCATAAATAGATTCATCACTTTTGGTCAAGCTTTTAATTAACAATATGGTGAGCTGGTTTTACATTGGCGTTTCTGTACTTGGATTTTTAACTTATTTTAATGTTTTCTTTTATTGATATGTGTTCTTTTACCTGTTTTCCATTTTTTTCTTATTGTAAAGCACTTTGTGACATGTCTGTCAAAGGTGCTATATAAATAAACCTTTACTTACTTGCTTACATGTTCTCTTACAAGGTTACGTTAAAAGTGCAGTCTTTGTGCTTGATCTATTGCTTGTTGTTTTACCTAATGCCTTTGCACTCTTTAAATCCATATTTCTTATGCATTCTCTGCAGGTGGAGACATACGGTTCAATGGAGAAGAAAGAGAAGGCGGAGTTCATTCTGGAGCAGATGAGGCTGTGTATTGCTGTCAAGGACTACATACGCACGCAGATCATTAGCAAAAAAATCAACACAAAGTTCTTCCAGGATGAAGGCACTGAGGTTTGCATCCTCTTTTTTTGAAACTTCTATTTGGTCTATTAATTTTTAGTTTATAATCTTTAATAAAAATTGGGTTTATTTAAATTTTAATATAATGTTTTGCTTTCTTTTAATGTGTAGGAATTGAAATTGAAATATTATAATCTGATGATTCAAGTTGATCAGCATGAGGGCTCCTACCTGTCCATATGTAAACACTACAGAGCCATATATGACACTCCTTGTATCCTCGAAGACTCCTCCAAATGGCAGCAGGTACCTTGTTTGCATTATTAATCTTGTCTTACACGTTATATCTAGGTTTACTGTTTGCTTAATTTGCTCTCTGCTCTGTTCTTTTATTTCAGGCTCTGAAGAGTGTTGTGCTGTATGTGATTTTGGCACCGTATGACAATGAACAGTCTGATTTGGTTCATAGAATCAGCACTGACAAGAAACTGGAGGAAATACCCAAATACAGGTAGTTAGTCGATTGAAAAACACTAGAGGTGTTCTAAAAGAGCTCAGAGATGTGATTTGGTTGATTTGAGTCGTAAGCGTAATATAGAGGCTGCAGGTGGAGGAGTTGATCTGTCGTCTTCCTTTTTGTTAGGGATCTCCTAAAACAGTTCACCACCATGGAGCTGATGCGCTGGTCATCTGTAGTGGAGGATTATGGGAAGGAACTGAGGGAGGGTTCCATGGAAACTCCAGACACTGATGTCTTCACCTGCACAGAAGAGGGGGAGAAGAGATGGAAAGATCTGAAGAACAGAGTGGTAGAACATGTGAGTTTTGTTTTATTTTTTGTGAAATAGGAAGCCAGAAATATTTAGCATTTGATGCAGAGTAGGCAAGGCAAGTTTATTTATATAGCACATTTCATACACAATGGTAATTCAAAGTGCTTTACATAAACAAGAATAAAATACACAAGAAAATAAAATGATTAAAAGAATGTAAACAGATTAAAAGGTGTTAAATAGGTTATAACAGAATGAAAAAGAAAAGAAAGACACAATAGTGCCATCTGTCGAACGTAGCATAGTGCTCATTTAGTAAAGTCATAGCTAAACAGGTGTGTTTTAAGCCTTGATTTGAACATGTGTAATGTTGGAGCACATCTGATCATTTCTGAAGGCTGATTCCAGCAGCAAGGAGCAAAGTAGCTGAAGGCGGATTCACCCTGCTTTGACTGAACTTTTGGAATTTCTAATTTACTTGAACCTAATTGGGGATCTCCCGATCAGGTTTTTTTGCCCTCAATTCCTTTTTTTTGCCTGTGATTTTGAGTATCTGCCGAGAACAAAAACCGATCCGATACTTATATAATACACACACAAAAAAATAAAGAAGAGTGAAGAAACAGATCCAGGATGTTCCTTATTTTTTTATTAGATTTTCCTTATTTTAACATTTAACAACTCTGTTAACAAACAGAGCACTTCTGTGAGGTAGCTTAAACAATCAAGTAATAAATAACATAAATTCTTCACTTCCTGCAATCTCAAGTTTACATATCGTCACCTTGGAATTATAAGGTTCTATCTGCGTTCTGAATGATTTTGAGATATTGAGCTTCAAAGTTTTTGCATTCCATAGCAAACAGTATGTGTGTAGCATTTGTTTTTTTAAATAAGTCTTAAAATGTAAACAACTAAAAAACATCCCATAATGTAAATAAGTTGTCATTTAATAAGAATATGTCAATAACTACATTTTGACAAAAATGTCAGAAAGAACTTTAGAATTCTAAGGTGACGATATCTCACAGTTTGCTGTGGCAGTGTTGTCGTCATCAACTTTATGATACCTCCAGACGGCAGACATACTCGGGCTGTTGCTAGATCAGATACGGTTGCGGCCAGAAGTTAATGAGAATTATTTATATTTTTATTAAATTTCCCATTAATTGTATTTTATTAACGTCTACCCCTACCCTAAACCCAACCATCACAGTAATGTAAAAACAGAAGTTTTAACAAGTATTTTTTTATGTTATTTATTAAATTACCCAATAAATGTTTTTTTTAACATCTACCCTAAACCCAACCATCACAGTACTGTAAAAATATTAATTATTGTTATGCAGTGTCACAAAATTCTAGACTTTACCACATACTCTCGCTTTCTGCTTCAAGCTGCTTCCGTGTTCTACTTTGCCACATTTAAACAATAGCGTCTCTGCAACAAAGTGATGACATGCCGCACGCGTTGCTGTTTCTGTGTGAAGTCAAGAAAGAGGTCTAACTCTGTGCCACCGCATAACTATAGATGTGTTAAAAAATAATCAGAATATACAAGTCTTGATCAGGAGGTAACATCGAGTCCAAAACCACGTGATCGAGCCCGATTTCCGATCACGTGATCGGATCTGGACATCCCTAATTCTTATGATCTGAGTGATCTGTTAGGTTTGTATTCAGTGAGTATATCTGTAATGTATTGAGGTCCTAGGCTATTTAGTGATTTATAGACAAGTAGTAATACTTTAAAATCTATTCTGAATGTAACTGGGAGCCAGTGTAAAGACCTGAGAAAAGGTGTGATGTGCTCGGATGTTCTGGTCAGAATCCTGGCAGCAGTGTTCTGGACGAGCTGCAACTGTCTGATTGTCTTTTTGGGAAGGCTAGTGAGGAGTCCATTACAGTAATCCACCCTGTACTATAAAGTTGAACCACTGGACTTTGAAGGCATGCAGTACTGTGTGAGATCTATCTATCTAGTTAAAATTAACAAAGCTTTGTACAATGATACTTAAATTAGTTCATAAATATTAATTTATAATAATTATGTTAAACTATCAAGGCTCTATTATATCTATTTGACAGAAATGTGAAGTTTTTTTTATCTTTTATAAAGGGTTACTGAATGTCGTAATAAGCGGGTTTAAGCGTTTATGATCAGGTTAGGAGCAGAAATTCAGATTTTTAGGATTTAATTTAATTATTTGGTTTCTTCTCATTACAGTATGGTGAAATGGGTGTTGCACATTACATTCTCAAATCCACAAACACATGCTATAAACTCAGAGCAGATGCTTTTCCACACTAAATGAGTTTTGCATTTATGCCAAATTATTGCATTCCAAAATTCCAGTTATTTGTATGTAAGCACCGCTATAGTATCCTATATGCAAACATCAGCTTTATTCCCAGCCGAAAAACATTCAAACTTAGTCATTAGCTGTGCCCAGGTCTAAGTTTTTGGATTTTATTATGCTATAAGTAATGTGAGTGAACTGTGAATTAAGTTTTGATAACTTTATTGGTTTTGCCCTTCTGCTCTAATACAATTATGGAAAAGTATAGAACATAATCTGCTTGCATTGAACAATTTACTTGGGGTAAATATTTGGTCACCATGTACAATATGTGAATGTTCCATTAGATACAATATGTTTTGGCTGAACTAGTCACTAATCTACTTTTCTTCTTGTTGTTTTTTCACACACACTTAATCACTATATTTGACCTATAATTTGTCATGTTGTAACTGACAAATGATTAAATGTAAATGTGATATTTCATAAGTCATTGATGAATAATTGTCTGTTTCTCCATTTCCAGAACATCAGAATAATGGCAAAGTATTACACAAGCATCACCATGGGGAGAATGGCAGCACTGCTCGACCTCTCTATTGATGTGAGTTCTGTCATAAAGTAAAACCCATTTGATGATTTTCTACATTTGTTAGATATTTTTTTTCATTGGGATAAGTAGAAATCAGGATTTAAAACAATTGAACAAATATAATAGTTTTCAACTTCGTTTGTTTTTGTAGGAATCAGAGGAGTTCTTATCAAACCTGGTTGTCAACAAGACCATCTATGCGAAAGTGGACCGCCTCGCTGGCATCATAAATTTCCAGCGGCCGAAAGACCCTAATGATCTTCTGAATGACTGGTCTCAAAAATTGAACTCTCTTATGTCTCTGGTCAACAAAACCACTCATCTCATTGCCAAAGAAGAGATGATCCACAACCTCCAGTAAAGCCAGTTCTTGGTACACATTTTGTCCTTTCTTCACCTGATATGTCTGATTGAACGAATGTTAAATAAACTTTTTCCGTCAATGTGTCTGTTTACATTCAGTAATCAACAATGAGGTTACTTGTATTTAGACTGGGAACAATATAAGTCAATGGTTTCCAAAAGTTTTATGATCCACTTAAAGGCATCGTTCACCCAAAAATAAAGATTCTGCCACTGTTTGTTTACTCTTTACTTGTTTCAAACTAGTTTCATTTTTTTTTGTTTTGTTGACCACAAAAGAAGATATATTTAAGAATATTGGAAACCTTAACCCTTCCATAGTATTTGTTTTTCCAATGTTGAAAGCCAATAGTTACAGCTCTCCAAAATTATTTCAATTATCTTCTTTTGTGCTCGATACAACGGAAAAAAAAAAAAAAAAAAACTTAAGCTGGTGTGTAACAGGTGGGTAAATAATGACAGAATTGTAATTTTTTGGTGAACTATCCTTTTAATTTTTTTGCTACGTTTTGTTTGAGACCTCTGGCTGTAAATGCCCAGGGAAAAACAACTAAGCTCCATATGCAGCCTTTGAAACTCGGTTACACACCTTCCAGCTATTTGTATTAAGTAAATGTCTTGTGTTACTTATCAGCATTGTGAAAAATAAATTGCATAGTAAGATTCATATTAAACGTTTTTGGAGAAATAAATCTGGGTTTGTTAATTTACTAATTGGGGGAAATACAATAGGTTAAACAAAGAGAACAGCAAGAAATTAGTGCATCCCTGAGGAGCCCAAAGTTCCGTGATTCAGTTTTTGAGCTGATCAATTCATTGGTTCAGTGACCCATTCATTGTGACTAGCTTGTTCTGTTTCATGTGTAAAGTATCTTTTCATTCAACATTCAACCTCTGGTCATAAGCAGTCTGAGTTTATCTAGATGTAAACTTCTGTTTCCTCTGCAGTGGATTTTGTCCATACTCATTTTGTTTGATTAGTTAATTAGTAGTCTTAAATATCTTTTACTTCTGAGTTTGATGAAATGTAAGAATTTGAAATACGATTTTAAAGATTACACATTTAATATGTTTAGGAAAGAGTTATATACTGTAATCAACAAATGACTTGGAAAGATGGCAAGTATCACACTTAAAAAAACATTGATATAAAATGCATTTACATGTTCAATTAAATGTTCAAATAAATATGGCATTTTCTTATTCAAAATCTGCTGTAATTTCATACATAAATTAGTAATAGAAGCTGTGATTTTGCCATATTACATTTTGCCATGGTATATTAATACAGTTCAAAAAAAGTAGTAAACATTCATTTTAATTTGTGCCATATATGATGCCAAAACAGTTACCTTCTTCAGCGCTTTATAAAATGTATAGTAATTTAACAGCGATTAAAAAAATGTAACACTTTAAAAATGCTTTCTGTTTGTTCAAACTACTTATTTAAAATGAGCCGAAAGAACACAATGCTTGAGTTTATTTTTGGGATAAAGTAGTTGATTTATGTTCAATCCACTTAAATTCGTAAAAACGATTAAGTTAACTTAATTTGTTTTGAGACCATATGAAGGAATTGTGTGGAACCCAGCATTTGTTTAGAGTGAATTATCAGTAACAATGTGGTTCAACGATTAAAACTTAAATACATTAAGCAGTTTCACAAAAGAAAGCAATGTTGTTTTTTTTAGATGTATAACTACACTTAAATAATGCAGTGATAAATGCTACATTTTTAAGTTGTTTTGTTTATATTTACTAATTATTTATAGCAGCTGCTTAGTTCCCCAGGGAATTGGGGGGCCCTGAACAATGCTAAGAAGCCTATATTAATCATATAACTCTTTTATAAATTTTTTGTCATATGTTGTAAAATCTGTCCATCACCATTAAGATTTTATTGCTATTCTTTTCAAAACCGGGAGCCCCTGTTAATAGCCTAGTGAAACGTTCTGTACTGCACATGCAAATTTTAAAGTCTAATCACAAATATGGCTAATTAACTACATATAGTTAGTTTGTGAACTGTTTTTTTGTTATTTGTCAATTTATTGTTATTTACATTTACATTAAGAAGATAAAGCTTCCACTTAAAATATATTTTTATATGCAGTTTATTTATATATCTGTAAAGAAAGAGAGTGCTTTGAGTTTTAATGCTATAGGGCCATATACCTGAAATAACTATATTTACTATTTATTTAAATTTGATATTTATTCCAGAAATGTGATCCTGAACCCTGATAGCATAAGGTATTTTAATGAGGGCAAACAATTGTTAGAATGATGATAGCATGTGATAAGCTCCCTTTCTATTACCAAAATCATGTTGCATTGCTTTACGTTTACTTTTGATATGGTTGATTATATTCTGCTTCCAATAGTTAATGAAATTTAGTAGCCCTGAGAGTGGATTCAATTTGATCTTGCTGACTGATCAGAGATGGTAGATTTAAGTGGAGTGTTTTCTGGGTTGTCTGTTTTATATGAGTTCCACAGGAGAATGTGTTTGACCCCTTATTTAATTATTTATTTTTATTAATTCAATATTAATGATGTAAAAATAGCCTGTTCCAATGAACATTATTTTATATATAGATGATGAGCTACAAAGGTTCAAGCTCAAAAGGGAAGATTATATTAAGATATAAAATACAAACATTATTGAAAACCAACTGCAGAGAATGAGTCTATTAAATTGAGCAGTTTTATATTTATCCTCACACAGTTGTATCTAAATGAGGGGGGGGGGGGGGTATTTTTCTTTTTCTTCTTTCTTTCTTTCTTTCTTTCTTTTTTGAAAAGGGCATTAATTCCTTAATAATTGTACGTTTAAAAAAATATACGTTTTTACCAAGATATCTTGGTTTGTGGCAGGGTTTGCATTTTTAAGAAATGTGCATCATCATTCCACAAGGGGGAGAAGCACTGATATTAAATGTTCAACAGGGAAGAAGTATTTTAGGAGAACCTGAATTTTTATCATAATTATCACTACTGTGTAATATTAATTATTTTTCAAATATTTTATAAGTGATGTTAAACAGAAGCAAGGACATTTTTCACAGTATATCCTATTATTTTGTTCTTCTGGAGAAAGTCATATTTCTTTTAGTTTGGCTGGCATGTTTTTATTTCTTTAAAACATTTAAAAACTATTAGGGCTCATTGGTTAGCATGGCTGCATGAAGGTCGCTGATTCTATTCAATGCACCTGGAGTCCTTTCTGTGTGGACTGGAGTTTGTTCTGTGTTCTCCTGTGTCTGTATTGGTTTCCTCCGGATGCTCCAGTTTCCCCCACAGTCTAAACACATGCAATATAGGTGAATTGGATAAACTTTTAAACTATTAATAGCTTTAATAATTTTAATAACTTTTAATAATAGTTTAATAATAGCTTAATGATAAGAATTATTATTTTTTGATAGGCTACAGGGTGGCATGGTGGTTCAGTGGTTAGCATCCCACTGCATGAAGGTTATTGATTCAGTTGGCATGTCTGTGTGGAATTTCAACGCAATCTCACGGCAATTCATAACTTTATGATTTAGTGGCTAATTCGTTTGAATTTGTACGATCTAATTCGTACTATTTAGTACGATTTGCTCATCGCCCAATGACGGTTGGGGTTAGGTGCCATGCTTCCTTTTTAAAATCGTATATTTTCGTACGACTAAACTCAAAACGTAAAATACTTACGTTTCCTCGTGAGATCAGGCTGGGAATTTGCATGTTTTCCTCATGTTTGTGTGTGTTTCCACCACAGTCCAAAAACATGCAGTACAGGTGAATTGAATAAAGTAAATTGGCCATAGTGTATAATGTGTGTGAATGCGAGAGTGTATAGGTGTTTCCCAGTACTAGGTTGCGGCGGGAAGGGCATCCGTATGGATTATTTACAATTTTAACCAAAAGAATGACCAGTCTGTCAGATGAAGTAGAGCCGGATTCAGAGATTCAAATAAATAAATGAAGTTTACTGAAGATAGTTTGCAGTTTCATCAGCAGAAGCCAGCTTCAACACTCGCAATTCGTTCCTAGGCCGCTCTGCTTACAATCACAAGTCAATAACAATTATACTCTCACATAACGTCATTAACTGCATCAGACATATAGGTGTTCTAACCTGATTGGTTAAAACACAGATAGACTAGGAGAATTTCCATGTGGGTGCGTGCGTACAATTCTGAACAATATCTCAAGCATATAAATGTCAGACATCCACTAGACTGTTTAGAGCTGACCCCAGACCTGTGAAAAGGATCCACAATCAAATAGAACACACACACTTAAAGTAAAATCTGTTTCTTAACCAAGACTGAGTGTACTTTCAGCCGTCTTTATTAAACTGGTTAAAAACCGGTATAATCTACAGTACATTCAGGCAGTTATATTCTCACTACACCATGTCTATCTTGACTAAAAAGTAAAATCACTTTAAACAGAATTAACACATAATAATAATATCAATATCACTTTAGACATTTTAGATAGAATTAACTCATAGAAATAACAATAGAAACAGTCCAATCAATAATGACAGTCATCAGTCCTTCAGTTCCACTCGAGGTCTCCGTGACCTCTGACCTAGTTTGGTGGCTCCTGAAAATAGAGTTACAAAGAGAAAAAGGATAAATGGTGATCCATGCTGGCATGGATTGGAAGGCAGAAATCTAAACCCATCATATCCGTTGTCTAAAACATATGCCAAAATAGCTGGCGGTTCATTACGCTGCGGTGTCCTCTGAAATAGGCTACAGAACAAAACTCTGTTTTCTAGTGACTTGCTTAATTAAAGGTGCCCTATAAAGAAAATCTAGATACTGTATACATAGGCTTAGTCAAATATTAAGAGTTCATTGAAAATTTCAATGCAATGTCACGGCAATTCTTAACATTTTGATTTAGTCGCTAGTTCATTTGAATTCGTACAATCTCATTTGTGCAATTTAGTACTATTTGCTCATCACCCAATGACGGTTGGGTTTAGGGGCGGGGTTAAGTGCCACACCTCCTTTTTAAAATCGTACATTTTTGTACAACTGAGCTGAATTAGCCACTAAATTGACAAAACGTAAAATACTTACGTTTTCTCATGAGATCAGGTTGAAAATTTCCATACTGTAAGCTTCAAACACCATTGTTTTATTGTACTCATGTAAATTCTGAGTGTAAAACCCTGGTGAAAAACAGGCAAATCAGAACATATTACAGATGGTTGCGTTGCACACTAGACTATTCAATAGCACTCTCAACAACTGCATGTATTTTAGAACATGTTCTGTATCAGCCGAACCTGCATGAGGAGCAGAATCATCAGAAGTTCTGTTGTTATAAACAGAGACTGATATGTAGTGTATGGGATCATTAATATATACTTTCCATGCATACATATTTACATTACAGCTTCAAAATACAACGCAATACATCTCTGATGGTCTCTTTAGTCAAGTTTAATTGTAAATTAGCCTGTATTTTATCTACAACATAACTTGGGAGCAAAATGGGTTACTCTGATGGGTTTATTTTTAAGAGCACTCACTATAGCTAAAATAAACATCTCCACCACTTAAGCTAAAAAGGTTTAACAAGGCATTAAAGGGTATTTAAAAAAATCATTTCTGGAGAATTTTTTATTTAAGCCAAATACCTACTATGTAAATATCAGAGAACAATATAAATTATTAAATCAGTGCAGTTTTTGCTCCTTCAACCTATACAATCTAACCTATGGGCAGCCATGGCCTAATGGTTAGAGAGTTGGACTTGTGATAAAAAGGCTGCAGGTTAAAATCCTGGCAGGGATTGTAGGTTATGGCAGTGAATAACCAGTGCTTTCACTACCCTCAATTCCATAGCTGAGGTGAGTCCCTTGAGCAAGGCACTGATCCCCCAACTGCTCCCCAGGCAATTCCCTTAAGCAAGTCACTGCTGCCCACTGCCCAGGTGTGTGTTCATGGTGTATGTGTGTCTGTTCACTGCTGGGTGTGCACTTGGATGGGGTAAATGCAATACTTGGTAGGGTCACCATACTTTGTTAACAGTTAAGTTAATTAGTTAAACCTTTAAATGGCACTTTAAGCTGAATCTTCTATCTATCTACAAACACATCTTACTGGTGTAATGGAACTGAAAATTTGAATTGTTACATTTAATTTACAAATAAATGTTCAGTAAATATACTAAAATAGAATATAATTGTATTATGTGCTTTTCATTTGTAATGTACATTAGACTACATTTATATATATATATATATATATATATATATATATATATATATATATATATATATATATATTATATATTCAATCATTTTCTTTTCAACTTAGTCCCTTTATTAATCCGGGGTCGCCACAGTGGAATGAACCGCCAACTTATCCAGCACATGTTTTATGCAGCGGATGCCCTTTTAGCCGCAACCCCCCTCTGGGAAACATCCATACACACTCATACACTATGGTCAATTTAGCCTACCCAATTCACCTGTACTGCATGTCTTTGGACTGTGGGGGAACCCGGAGCACCCGGAGGAAACCCAGGCGAACGCAGGGAGAACATGCAAACTCTGTGTCGCATATATATTTATATAAATAATTTATATTTATAAATATATAAATAATATATATTTATATAAATATATATAAATAATTTGATCCTCCAAGGTAAGAGCTTTAGTGTGAAAAGTGGGCCTCCCTTTTTTAAATAATGCGCACATTTGTTTTAATTCCTTTTTAACCAGAAAAATAAGCTGCTACATCAAAAAGGAAAAATAATAAGAAAAAATGTGTTATTATTTATTGGGTTCCTCATGATTTGTTGTTTTTTTCAAAATTCTTGCAACACATTAAAAAAATTTTTTTTGTAATGTTGCCATTCCTTTTCACAACCCTTAAAATACATTTAAGGACTAAAAATAAGAAGTGATGAAGTGTTTCAGTGTTTCAGGTGTAATTTTGTACCATTCTTACCGCAAACAAGTCTTAAGATGTGCAATAGTATGGGGTAATTGTTGTTGCATTTTGTGCTTCAAAATCCACCACACATTCTCTGGGGACTGACACAACCCCACACCATGACAGACCCTTTCTTTTGGACTTGCTGGTAACAGTCTGGATGATCCTTTTCTTTCTTTGGTCTAGAGCACACAGCATCCTTTTCTCCCCCAAAAATACCTGAAATACTGATTCATCTGACCACAGTACATGTTTCCACTGTGTGATGGTCCATTCCAGATGCCTCTAAGTATGGTTTTAACTGGCATTTGTGGATGTAACCGTGGTACTTGAAAAATAAATTGCTAAAGTAGTACTGAGCCCATGTGGTGATATCGCTTATAGATAAATTAGGATTATTGATGCAGTGCCACCTAAGGGATAGGAGATCATAGTTGGTCAGCTTAGGCTTGCGCCCTTGTCCTTTACTCACTGAAATTTCTCCAGAATCCTTGAATCTTTTAATTATGTTATGCACTGTTGAAGGTGAAATATCCAAATGTCTTCCTATCTTTCTTTGAGGAACATTAATTGTTTTTAAACATTTCAATAATTTTATAACATATTTGTTGGCAAACTGGTGATCCTCTGCCTATCTTTGCTCATAAAAGACTAGACCTGTACCAAATCATAATTAAAATCACCTGTTGACATCACCTGTTTCAAATCCCATCATTATTTAACCTGATTACTAGCCCTAAGCTGCTTCTGTCCTAACCATCTTTGGAATGTGTTGCAGGTCTAAATGATAGGAAAGGATAATCATTTAAAAAGTTTTACAAGATGCAGCATAATAAATTTAGTATTCAACAAATTACTTACCTATAGTTATATCTAGTTACTCTCACCAGTAGTGAGGTAACCACTAAACTCTTTGTTTTGCCTTAATTTACAATCTGTAATTATGTGATACACGTAAAAGTGGATTATATTTACAGTAGACCAATGTGGTACAATTTATCAAAGTTTGAAAGACCAAATGAACAACCAGTTACTGACCCTCGAACAAAAAGAATATACCCAGTCTCCCTACTTGTCAAAAATCTTGTTCCTTTTACTTGTGTCCTTTTCCTGCGTTGATTTGATGAAATCTGAGCTGAAACACCAGAACACTGTCAGTATCCATCCAAAAGAAGTGCGACTTGTGAGCTCCTTACGCGTGGTTGAATGTGAACAGGCAGCAAAGATTTGTGAAATGTGCTGTGAAGCTGTGTTGATACGCTCAGTTCAGTCTAGACTTCAGTGTCATGGCTTGGTGTGATCGCAGAGTTCAGACAGTTTTGACGAGCCTGGGCGCGCTCGCCGCGATCAGCCTGATGAGTGTAGCGATCGGTACTGACTACTGGCTCTACTCTAGAGCACACATCTGCAACACAACCAGCAACTCAACAGACGAAACCCAAAACCAGCTGCTGCCAAAGAAGACTCGGGGAG
The DNA here is from genome assembly GCA_903798195.1 of Danio kyathit. Classification (NCBI taxonomy): domain Eukaryota; kingdom Metazoa; phylum Chordata; class Actinopteri; order Cypriniformes; family Danionidae; genus Danio; species Danio kyathit. The sequence goes on along the minus strand of LR812524.1, from coordinate 24,675,834 downwards.
ATCTGACGCATTCTGGACTATGGAAGATCTGTTGTATCGAAGGTAAACGGATGCATGTGCTATTTTTATGCACTTGACGTAAACAGATGTAAATGGATAAAAAGAATGGCTACTCCGGAGTAACCGACGAAAATAATTTCATTTCGACTGAGTTATTGTGAATGAAAACTTTTACAGTAAAGTATTCTGTTCACGTACTCAGTCCATTTGCCATCAAATAGGAGTGTGCAAACATTTTCTACAGTGCTGCTTCATGGAAAATATACGAAGTTCTGCGTGCATACTTTACCTTTTCAAACTAAAGAAAACCTGAAGAAAAAACAACAATACTTGACTTTTTGATTTTGCACGATACTGAGGTAGAATTTAAATCAATTTTGAACAGTTTTTATCATTGCGTTTTTATAAAAATATGTTTAAGAATAGATGACATTTGGGGTAAAGAGTTAAAGAGATGACAAAAGATGATAATGACTTGTAGCAACAGTTGTTCAATAATAATTAAATCTTTAAGTTAATTGATCTAGAACAGTTTACTGTTATTATAACTTTTTATTTATCTATTTTAGAAATTGTGTAAATTACTGTTTTTAGAGCAAATAGTATGCAGCATCAGGGCAGGCATCATATGTCAAATGTTTTTTTTTTTATTGTTTTTTATTACATAAAATGTATTTGAAAATATAAAAGAAAATATAGCCGCTTGACGTGGAATCTTTTGAAGTTATAATTCAACACATCATGCTGAAACATTGTTTCATTATAAAGTTCAGCATCACTTATATTTGGCACAGGGATCAACAATGGAAGCTGCTACTGGATCAATCATTTTTCTGTGGAGGACTATGATACAGAAAACTCTGAGTACATCCTCCGTGAGTCCAATTTCTTTACCACATTCAAGGTGGTATTCCACCACTGGTCTTATGATTTTATAAATTCTTATATATAGCTTTTTTAAAAAATATATTTCAGTTATTTCACATCTAGTTTATTTAGCTCTTTTCACAATAGAACAAAACTTTGAAAAAATAAAAGACTTTAACTAAATGAATTGTAGTAAATCTCAAAATTAAATATTTTGTACAATAAAATTTGAATGCTTAATTGTTTGTAAATGTGATAAGTAAACAACCATAAACTTTTACCATGTACAATTAGTTTTTCTTTCTTTCTTTCTTTCTTTCTTTCTTTCTTTCGTCTGTGGCACTTTATGATAGCGGAGCATTATTTCACAAATTTTTATTTTACTCGTATAGTTATCAGTCAGATATGAAATAAAATTAATGTCCATATCAAAATAGTATTACACATGTGGTTAGTTAACATTATTTACGTAACCAAAGACAATGAACATTATATGCAGCAATACAACTTATAAAAAAATACAAAAAAAAAAAAAGGTGTATATATATATATATATATATATATATATATATATATATATATATATATATATATATATATATATATATATATAGGTAAGACTTAAGTACCATTTCCCACTGTTAAAGAGATTGTTGACCCCAAAATAAAAATTTACTTTATATTTACCCACTTTAAACTGGTTATAAACCTTAATGAGTTGTTTTCTTCTGTTGAACAAAAAATAAGATATTTTGAAGAAAGCTGGAAACCTAACCATTGACTTCCATTGTATGAAAGACAAATACACTAACTGACAAATATCTTGTCGTCTATCCAAGTTTTAGGACCAACAAATAATAACTTGACTTCTAGTTGAGCATTTGGTATCTGAAATGGCTTATATGAAAGGCAAAGACCTCTAGATTACGCTGTTATTATTACCAAAATAAAATATGATCATGCCTTGATTTTTATTTATTTAATTAGGACAGTAAGATCTGACTTTGTTTGGACAAAAGTCTTGTCACTTAACAAGAATAATATAAAGTATAGAATATAAAGTCATGGTGCAGTGGAAAAATAATTAATATTGTGTATGACTCCCATGAGCTTGGACAACGGCATCCATACATCTCTGCAATGACTCAAATAATTAATTAATAAAGTCATCTAGAATGGCAAAGAAAGTGTTCTTGCAGGACTTTCAGAGTTCATCAAGATTCTTTGGATTCATCTTCAATGCCTCCTCCATCTTACCCCAGACATGCTCATTAATGTTCATCTGTGGTGATTGGGCTGGCCAATCCTGGAGCAACCTGACCTACCTTGCTTTCAGGAACTTTGATGTGGAGGCTGAAGAAGGAACGCTATCTGTTGAAGAATTTGCCCTCTCCTGTGGTTTGTAATGTAATGGGCAGCACAAATGTCTTGATGCCTCAGGCTGTTGATGTTGCCATCCACTCTGCAGATCTCATCCTGAATGTAACCCCAAACCTTAAGAAAGCTGGAAACCTGTAACCACTGAAATACATAGTATTTGCTTTTCCTACTATGGAAGTCAATATTTACAGGTTTTCAGCTTTCTTCAAAATAACTTATGTGTTCAAAAGAAGAAAGGAACTCAAACATGTTTGAAAGAAGTGAAGGGAGAGTAAAATGATGACAGAGTTTTGTGTGAACTACTTCTTTAAGTAGACACAACAATTGTACTACTTGTACTCATATGGAAATATAATTATAATATTTGTCATCATCTGGTGTCATAAGATTTGTCATTGTTTTTGTATTCCATTATGAACTAAATAAACCAGCTGTTGTGTAATACTGAACAGAAAGCACAGGAATCTTTTTAAATGCATTTATGCCAGTGAAATCTGGCTTACATCTGAATCTGTTTACATTTCATATAATGGTTATCTAAGATGTTTTTATGTGTTGCAGGTTTAGTTCGAGCATCCAGTCTTTTCCCCATTCTGAGTACCATCCTGCTTCTCTTGGGAGGACTTTGTGTTGGGATAGGTCACATTTACAGCAGCAGAAATAACATTACTCTGAGTGCAGGAATCCTTTTTGTATCTGCAGGTAAAACACAAAAAAAGGTTGCCATAAATTCATGAAATACATGTTAGAATTTTGTAACGTTCATTTGCTTATGTTCATTTTCAGCATGTGAACTGAAATATATTTTAAGTGATACATACAGTGCCTCCGAAAAGAATTCATAGCACTTCACTTTTTCCACCACTTTTTCCACATTTTTTTATGTTACAGCCTTATTCCAAAATGAAGGAAATTCATTTATTACCTTAAAATTCTACACACAATACCCCATAATGAAAATGTAAAAAAAGATTTTTTGAAATTGTTGCAAATTTATTAAAAATAAAAAACCTGAAAAATCACATGTACAAAAGTATTCACAGCCTTTGCGCAGTACTTTGCTGATGCACCTTTGGCAGCAATTACAGCCTCAAGTCTTTTTGAATATGATGCCACAAGCTTGGCACACCTGTCTTTGGGAATTTTTGCCCATTCCTCCTTGCAGTAGCTCTCAAGCGCTATCAGGTCTAATATTTTTTCTTGTTCAATTTAAGCATACAGTGCTGTGCTAAATATTTGTCCAGTGCAGATGTTAATTATATATCTAATTAATATGTTCATATTTATAAAATTTTATGCTTTATGAATTATCGAATTATATTTATTGAATTATATGGCCCATGAATTAAATTATTTACCCTTTAAGGCTTAATATCGAATTTAAAGACTTTAAAAGAAAACAGACAATGAGCAAATGAGTTTAATAAACACTGAATAAGTGTTTTACTGACTATATATACACAAATAAAAATATTTCACATTTAATATATTCATTTTCAACAATGTAAAATTTAACATTTCATCTTAATGTCAAAAAATGCTTCTAAATCATCACATTTACACACATCTCAATTTTGTGTGGTGTGGTGTGGCATTATTTAGCCGACTCTGATTTTGTCTTTCTGGTCTTTCCCGCTGATAACGGAGCAGTCCGGCGAAATGACAAAGAAAACTGATCCTGATTGGTCCTTGTGCGTGCATTAAAAATGCTGATTGGCTCACAGAAAAAAACCTTATAGAACCAAGCTAGAGTTCGACTTTGTAGATAAACTGTTTTTGTTTTTTAAATAAAAAGTCTTAAAATGTAAACGACTTATAAAAAAAAAAATCACATAATGTAAATAAGTTGTCATTTATTAAGAAAATGTGAATAACTCAATTTTGACAAAAATGTCAGATAGAACCTTATAATTCTAAGGTGACGATTTGCAACAATTTCAAAAAATCTTTTTTCACATTGTCATTATGGGCTATTGTGTGTAGAATTTTGAGGAAATAAATGAATTTAATCCATTTTGGAATAAGGCTGTAACAAAGAAATGAATACTTTCCGGATGCACTGTACTGTATCTCAACCCTATGTCATGCCAATTCGTAACTTTTTGATTTAAAGTGTAATTTGTATCAATTTGTGCGATCTCATTTATACCTTTTAGTATGATTAGCTTAATTCCCAATGATGTTTGGGTTTAAGGGTGGGGTTTGGTGTCATACCTCCTTTTAAATGCCATACATTTTTGTACGACCAAACTATTATGAATTTGTTCGAATTAGCCACTAAACTGACAAAATGTAAAACAGTTACGTTTTCTTGTGAGATCAGGCTGCATATCAATAACATGCATTTCTCAGCTTGCTTGATAAAAGCTACTCCGCTAATTTGTTATAATTTGAATGACAGTTCACTCAAATTTTACATTGATATATTTTTGAGACAGAACTGCTGCAACTTGGAACTGGAAAAACATTTTATGACATTTAAAAAAATGTTATGACTTTTTAAGGTTATGGGTAGAATATGTAAATAATCTGATTAGAAGCTTATATTTGTCTCTTTCTGGATCTGGATCAGGTCTCAGCAATATCATTGGCATCATCGTCTACATCTCCAGTAATGCTGGAGACCCTGGTGACAAGAAAGGAGAAGATAAGAAAAACCTATACAGCTATGGGTGGTCCTTCTACTCAGGTGTACTCTCCTTTATACTAGCTGAGACCATTGCTGTGTTGGCAGTTAATATCTACATTGAAAAGAACAAAGAGGTTCATTTCAAGCACTTTATGTTTAATAAAACTACCCCTTCCCCCTCATCCTCAATTTACACAACTATTCCAAGCTATCATTACAAACAACAACGGTCCCATTCCTGTTCTCAATCCAGAGATCCATTTAAAAACACTTCCCCTGTCACACACGGTGTCATCAGCTCTTCGCTGCCTTTGGTGGATATTTCAATGTATGCGTTAGGGGGAGAACATCCACTGCTGGTAGGTGGTCAGGTGTGCTATAATACTGATCTTGAGCACCACAACTTCAGGAAAGTCCACAGTCACATCCCAAAAGATGTAAAAGACAATTTGAATCGCAGGATCACTCCTGTTTAGAAATGTAGTTGTTTGATCCATTTAATATTATTTACAGATGTTGTCAATCACTTTGGTTCACCCCCCCTCCCCCCAAAAAAGAGTAAGTTTAGATCTGCAAACAATGAGTTACAAAAAGTAACAATACTGTTATGATGGACTAAAAATTTACTTTGTTTTATGTGATATATTGTTTGCAGTGGTAGGCATGATTTAAGTTCCTCGAGACCTGCAGAATTCAGTTCCCACCCTGTTGGCCAAAACTGTGTCAGTGAATACCATTGTTATGACAATTGATGGCAATTACGTTTTATCTATTCTTGATTTAAAAAAACACATAAGAGCTTACTATCCATTTAAAATATGTTTTTAAAAGGAACTTGAAAGTTTGAAAACTACTACTTCTGGCCATGCATAAAGCTTATGCCATTATAAAAAAATATCTTTGTCACATATGGTTAAATTGCTCATGTGGTTCCTAATGTGTCATGGATGACTTGCACAAGGTCCCTAGATGCTTAATATTTATCTGCAGTATAAGCATTTATCTAATGAAGCAAAGCTTTACTGTTTTACACATTGTATCCTCACAATACACCATCCATAGGATGTGGTCAAGGACAGAAATCACTGAATATTTGAATGTTTTTTTTCTGGTGATCTTTAAAATCACAACTTTATAATGGTAGAATAATTTTATGTATAAGCAGCAGAAACATCAAACAGCAATTAATTAATAATCACTGTGGTTATAATTATAAGAATGTTTCCATTTTACACAGTAAAAAAGCTGTATGTAAGTTTTTGACTCTTCTAAAGCATAAAAATACCATATGTTTGCAGATATTTAAGAATCATGTCAAGTGATCATTCTTGTTTATCTGAAAAACAAAGCTGAAGTCCGATATTTTGCTTTGAAAATGTCTGTTACGTGCCGGAACACTGTCTTTGTTTTGGTTCTTTTAACCTGCCCAATGCCAGTTTAGCCAATTATATTTTAGCACCCCGGGTTGCCTTTGTGTAAAACAGCGTATTCATTCATTCATTCATTCATTCATTCATTCATTCATTCATTCATTCATTCATTCATTCATTCAGAAAGGCTCTCAAAGCATATGCGTCTGTGATCGAAATGTGACCTCTGGTGGACAGTAACAGACTCCAAATTAGATGCAGTTTCAGAGTTCCACATGAGGTTTTTAATTAGCAAATAATATAAATATTACGAACGTAAACATTAGGTGAGCAGGTTACATTGTAACTATAGGTGGGCATAGATTAATTTTTTTTAATCTAGATTAATCTCGATTAATTTCAAAATTAATCTAGATTAATCTAGATTAAAATGGCTCATTTGAATTCTGCCGAAGGCATTCAGAATATGTGTGTTACCCAAATAATAAGTCTTTGAGAACGGGTTTCTCAAGCCAGGTGGCGCATTAGACCAGGGAAACTGTTCTACTATGATAATTGGTGATGAAAATAAATGATGGTCAATAAGATGTACTTGTGTTTATTAACTGTTTATGCAGTTAAACATGTATTTTGGACTGTAGGCCTACATAAGCTCCAAACAGCGATTTCATACTTTCTTTTGATGTACGTACATACAGAAAATGCTGCTTTGCAAAGGCAAGTTCACAGAGCCCTGACGGTGTCAAGCATTGAGTATGTTTACATGGGCAACAATACTTTAATTTGATTTTAATATGATTAAAACAATACTCTGATTAAGAGTCTACCATGTAAACAGCAATTTTTGATTACCTTAATGCAACTAGTCATAACTGTAGTTATGTAGTTCAGTCATAACTGAACTACACAGAAATGGAATTGAGACGTGGAGTATGCAGATATTAGTGGCAATACTGAAAAACTAGCACCATCATGTAGGACTTTTCGCCATATTTTCCGACAAGATCCACACAGGCGGCTGTCAGTAAAGGACCGCACAGACGTACAGACGCACACACACAAACACACACATCGCGAAATGCGGAAGTTTCTTTTTCTTCTCATTTGGCGTTCGTTATTAAATTCCATACCACTCTCACCAGTCCTTACTCATTTATTTGCGTCTAATACCCCAGTTTGTCACGAAGGCATGACTTAAATGTTCAAGTCAAAGTGAAACTGGCGAACTGCAGTTAAAGTCAGGCATCCTGCTGATTTGATTCAGAAGGGCACTTCATTCTCAGACGGCTCACCGGTCAGGTATACATCCGCGCTAAACTTTCAAAGTGAAAGTCCCCATAGCTTGCGTAGAATAGACCCAGCTCTCAACCCAATTTTGAGAATAGATTAACGCCGATATTTTTTTTATCGCGCGATAAGAGTCTCGCGTTAACGCAGCACGTTAACGCCGATAACGGCCCACCACTAATTGTAACCAAGCAATTTAGCTGTTTGCACAAGACGAAACATGACAGAAGTTTAAATACAGCAATTCAGAAGCACAGAATATGCTAATCTAATGAATACAGATTAAACCTCTTTAACATTATTAAATGTTGATTTTGAGTCACAGTTCTAAAGTTCAATTTCAAATGGTTTATTTTATTTTCAAGACCTGAGGTGAACTATCTGCTGCTGCTTTCAGTAGTATGGCAATAATTGTCATGTTAAATGGCATTCAAACTCACATTATAAGCATTTAACTCTGAATAAAGCACATGGGGTGTACCTGAGGTGATCATTATCATAGTTTTCTATTTTTTCAGTTGCAAGAAATAGAAGCTGTTTCTAAAATATAAATTTCAGCTGTTGGTTAGAACAAAAACTCCTTTTAATATGGAAAATATTTCTTCTATCGCATGCCATTGCTTTTATTTAGAACATAGTTTAAATCAGCCTAGTTGGTCCTCAATCTGGCAACCTGTGCTTGCGTTTGTTTTGATCCAGGAATGCAATACCTAGTTCAACCAATGGGTGTCAAACTTACATACTGCACCTTTAAAGCAAACTTAAATATTAAAATACTTAACGTATTTTAATGAAGATGGAGGTGACTTCTCTGTTACTTTTACATATTTACATAGAACCTGATGATTGAAACATGACCCATTGAGGTTTGTGTCAATGTGCCTTCTAATGTGATGCACCCCAGATTTGAATGAGGCAGTGCAAGACTTTAAGTAGCGATTAAATTCCAGGCTGTTTATCACAAAGTCACTTTACTTCAGAACCTCTGAATAATATGCACAAATGATATGGACTATTTTTGTGTTCTTTCTGTGCCAGGTATTCAGTGTTTTTGTGTCCCAAAGACTATTTTCATGGACATCGGATTTGTAGTCTGTTTTCCTCCTTTCAATTCAGTAACTGATATTCCTTTGTTTCGTGTTAGGCTTGTGATTCCTGTATCACATTGTCCTTTCCCTCAATAAAGGTTGTATCTAGATCTGATCTATTGTCTCATGCTTGTTTGCGTGTCATTTGGATCCTGTTGGGTAGAATAATCATATTATAATTATATAAATATGAAATATGAAAACATTGAATGCTTTTAGAGTTTCATGAGACTAAATACCATGCAGGATTTTTATTTTTGGAAAATCTACAACATTCAAACATATCATGAATTCACTAGAATGTACTCGCTAAACACACAACACTTTCCCTTATCTCAAATCATTCAGGCAGTCCTCCATAAAAGCAGGCATAACTCTTCACCACCTGTCTGACCTTGTCTTGAACAGACTACTAACCCCCTATTCTCACTCCTGTGGATACCTGTAAACCTTTTTATGTCCTACTCCGTGGTGAAGACAGTTAAAGTCTTTGAGTTATTAAAACTATTATGTTTAGAAATTTGTTGAGAAAATCCTCTCTTCGTTAAACATGGGGGGGGGGGGTTGGGGGGTGGATGACTTCTGAATTCAACTGTAAATATTGAATTATTAGCACCCCTGTTTATTTTTTCCCCCAATTTCTGTTTAACGGAGAGAAGATTTTTTTTCAACACATTTCTAAACATAATAGTTTTAATAACTCATTTCTAATAACTGATTTATTTTATCTTTGCCATGATGACAGTAAATAATATTTTACTAGATATTTTTCAAGACACTTCTATACAGCTTAAAGTGACATTTAAAGGCTTAATTAGGTTAACTAGGCAGGTTAGGGTAATTAGGCAAGTTATTGTATAACGATGGTTTGTTCTGTAGACAATTGAAAAAAAAAAATTAGCTTAAAGGGGCTAATAATTTTGTCCCTAAAATGGATTTAAAAAAATTTAAAACTGCTTTTATTCTAGCCGAAATAAAACAAATAAGACTTTCTTCAGACGAAAAAATATCAGACATACTGTGAAAATTTCCTTGCTGTGTTAAACAAATAATTAAAAAAGAAAAAAATTCAAAGGGGGGCTAATAATTCTGACTTCAACTATATATAATAATAATTCCTTACATTTATATAGCGCTTTTCTAGACACTCAAAGCGCTTTACATATTGGGGGGAATCTCCTCATCCACCACCAGTGTGCAGCATCCACCTGGATGACGCGACGGCAGCCATTTTGCGCCAGACCGCACACCACACACCAGCTGATTGGTGGAGAGGAGACAGAGTGATGAAGCCAATTATGATATGGGGAGGGGTTAAACCCCTACTCTTTTTCGAAGGACATCCTGGGATTTTTAATGACCACAGAGAGTCAGGACCTCGGTTTAACGTCTCATCCGAAAGACGGCGCTCACTGAGCAGTATAGAGTCCCCGTCACTATACTGGGGCATTAGGACCCACACAGACCGCAGGTTGGGCGCCCCCTGCTGGCCTCACTAACACCACTTCCGGCAGCAACCAAGCTTTCCCATGTCGTCTCCCATCCAGGTACTGACCAGGCGCAGCCCTGCTTAGCTTCAGTGGGTGACCATGTGAGAGTTGCAGAGAGCTAGCTGCCGGCATATATATATATATATATATATATATATATATATATATATATATATATATATATATATATATATATATATATATATATATATATATATATATATATATATATATATATATATATATATATATATATATATATATATATATATATATATATATATATATATATATATATTATATATATATATATATATATATATATATATATATATATATATATATATATATATAATCACATCAACCACTCCACAGTGTTCATCTCTTATTACCTGCCATCATACCTGCCAACACTCCCGTTTTTCCTCCATCTCCCCAAATCTCTCACCCCTCCCGGCCCGCTCCCCGCTCTTCAGTTCGCGCCAGTGTTGCGAAATTAGCGACTTTTCAGACCCCCCTAGCGACAAATCTAGTGACTTTTTTGTGTGTTACTGGCCCCTCCCCCACTTCAGAGCACTGACAGGCGGCCCAGTCCTCGTACAGCAGCCTCTCCCACCTGCAGCCTGACAGCAGATCACCCCTCTGCGTACCGATGGCAAATGATTTAGCACCGGGAGTGTGAAGGTATTTCCCTTGTACAGTCAAACTGATCTGCTTCTCCTTTATTTTAACAATTTAATTCGACCGATTATTGTTCACAATCAGAGATGTTTTAAGTGAGAGTTTCAGAACTTGTCTGAGTATATTACGTCTGAGAGATTACTATAATGATATACTGTATTGAAACAGCAATAAATTTAGTTAAATTGACAAGCTTACATAAAGCGTAGTGCAAATATAATACCCCATTTATTTACCATAGGCTGTTAAACAAACAGAAAAGGTAGAACGTGATGACGTCAACAATATGCAAATTAGCGTATGACGTAACCCCCCCCCCCCCCCCCCCCCCCATCTCCCGGATTTTACGAACCAAATGTTGGCAGGTATGCCTGCCATTTTCACCAATATTTATCTTGGTTTGGTCTATAACCTGACAGAAGCTCTGACCTGACCTACACCTACATCTCACCCATTGAAAGACATTGTGGATTCAATTCACATTGCACTATCCACATCTAGTAGCACCTCTTGAACAGAAAACACTTTCATGCATACTGGCACTAGTTCTCCTTCTGAAATCACTAATCCCATGGTCAACCCAGTGCTCTACTCTGTTTCTAAGGAAGACTGTTATAGATTTAGCTTCAAAGTTTGCTCGCCCTTTAGATCCAGCTGCATCATGTGCTCACTGAGACATCAAAAACATTCTGTATTTCATAGTGCTTTCTGAACAAGCACTTTAATGAGGAGAGACTATACGGCAGCACGGTTGGCTGGCCACTTGATATCTTGATAGCTTAGTGGACCATCCAACAGATGGTGGCACCTCAATATGTGAACATGTGCAACATTGATGTCTAGACATGAATTCTGTTTTTGACTATGTTTTGAAGTTATCCCAGGCTCAACAAGGAAACTCTGTTTACCACTTATTGCTAAGGACTTGAATAAACATTAAGGCTGCAACACTTGCTTATGATGACTCCATGGTGATTTATCCAACTTCCTATCAGAGGGGCTCATTGTGTCTCGTCCATTCTACAGGCCAGTTCACAGTTATATATAGCACTCACTTCCCCATACACCCAGAGTGGCATCAATGATTGACCCAGCATATCTTGCTGTACTATGACTCAGGGAATCAAGTCGGTTCAAGTGATCTATAGTGTATAGATTGTGTCAAAGCAGCTTTACAGGGTTGAACATGCAATAATCACAATCTGGAATGGGTGGACACATCATAGTAATTATATTAATTCTCCACAAACTTATGTGCAATTCCTCAACCAAGGCACATCAAATACCTCCATCTCAGAAATGTGCAACTAGAGTGTCCATTATGTACCTCCAGTTTAAACAGCACATCCCAGTTGTAATAATGCTTTTTAACTCAGGAACTGACAACACAAATACTATAAAAAAATTGAAGCTGGAAATAAATTTTAATAAATTTTAATAAAGTGATTTATTTACAGCAGCATACATTTAGCCTTCACCCATGCCACTAGATTATGTGGCACCTTACACACTTAACCCCTTGGCTGTTTCTCAATATGCGCTCTTCAGTGTTCTTGCGTCCTTGTGTTCTCGTCATCATCAACTGCCAAAGTTCAGTTCCAAAACTCAAGACAGCAAGAACAGAGAACTTGAGTGCAAAACTCGCTTCATAATAAAGGAGGTGGGAAGCGCAGCATTTTACATAGATTTATTATTAAAGTTCAGAGATATAACTTATTTATCTCAAGAGTCTTCCTAAATGAGACGGTAAAAGTAAAAATTACTATGAAAATTGTACTAGAGGCATAAACACATTAAGGGTGTTTAATTGTTGAAATTTGTATTAAAATCTGTTTTATTTGTATTGTGCAATGTATATCTGTAAGGTTTTTGTGAATATATATATATATATATATATATATATATATATATATATATATATATATATATATATATATATATATATAAATAAATATATATATATATATATATATATATATATATATATATATATATATATATATATATATATATATATATATATATATATACATATATTGAAAGGGAAAATGTTAGGCGATATAACTTATTTATTTCAGGAGTTTCCCTAAATGAGACGGTGAAAGTAAACATGAACACGAAAATCTTTATAAAGGCATAAACACATTAGGGGGTTTATTTTCTGAAATTCATATTAAAATTAGTTTTATTTGTATTGTGCAACGTATATTTGTAATTACTTTATGCATAGTATATATAGTGAAAAGGGGAAAAACAATAAATTGTTGTATGAATGCTGTAATGTTTAAATAATTTTTCATTAAAAACGAGTGAAGGTCATGTGAGCATCAGGAAGAACCAGGGAAGAATGCAGCATCTCATTTCTCACAGGACACGTTCTCTGTTCTCGCGGTCTCCCAAGTTCATTCTTCAAAGGTAACTTGGCAAGAATGGTCTCCACAAGAACGCGAGTCCTTTCTCTGCATTCTTGGAATTGAGAAACAGCCCTCGTCTAGGGGGATGTCCTAAAGTAGGGTGACCAATGCTTACCTGATGGTTTTCATAATATTCCAAGTAACGTCAAGTCCCAGAAAAAAGGCAATCTCCTTTAAATCCACTTCCATCAACATCCCAGCCTGTTATTTCCACTATCAGGACATGTTCAGCTCAGATCTATCAACGATTGACAGAGCATGGGACTATGCCACAGACCTCAATCTGGGAAGTAAAGTGGATGCATCCACCTCTCTTCCATTCTTGACCATTAGATCATGGAAGAGAGCATACAGCTTCTCATTTGCGACAAAAGCTTTGCCTTGATTACAGTGCATTCAAAAACATATTTTTTGATAAGTGCAGGTTTTTACTTAACCACAGCGCAGATACTCTAGAACTGTAGAGCTAACAAAATCAGGCCCATTGAATGGTATATTGCAGAGATGAGCAAACTTGATCCTAGAGCTCCTGGTGTCCTGCATAGTTTTGCTCTAACCCTAATCAACAGGGACGTGCAGAGACCTTTTAAGGGGCAGGGGCTCAAGTGGAAAAAAAGGGCACTTTTTATTAAATAATAATAATAATAATTGTACTTTAATAAATAAAATATATTAAAGGCGATTTCCTCCTAAATTCACTATATACTCACCCTTAAAAGGATAGTTCATTAAAACCATTTACTCACCTTTTACTTGTTCCAAACCTGTTTGACTTTTTTCTTCTGTTGAACACACAAAATAACATTTTGAAGAAAGCAGGAAACCTGTAACCATTGACTTTCATGGTATTTGTTTTTCCTACTCTAGAAGTCAGTGATTTCAGGTTTACAGCTTTCTTTAAAATATATATTTATAATACGTCTTTAATACAATCTTACGTAAAATTTGAGCCTCAGGTAGTATTTTGTTAACCGTTACTCACCTCCACACAATGAAGATGAATGACGGATGAATTTACATCGGCAGTTATGTCGATCATATCGTGCTGCCGTAACGGAGGTCAGCTAGTAATGTATGTTTTACACACACTCCGTCTGCAGTGTGTGTATGGGAATAGACTGTAAAGCTATGGCCCGGATGCAGTCCGTGTGCAGTGCGGATGCAGGAGTTGGCATAAGCACTGATAGATGTTACTCCACTGTTGACCCCTTACTTTTGAGGACAGAGTAACAATGTAAATAGAGTCTTCGATGGAGCATCCGCCTCGCATGTGGTTGTTCTTTCCAAATCGCCAGTTCGAGGCTTGCTTGGAGCGGCTAGACTAAAACCAAGATATACTTTAAAATTTAGTTTTTTTATTGTCTGACAGGGAAAGCGGTCCTTAAATAGAACACGCATTAACTTATACTTATATAAAATTATTATTAGTATTTAAAAAGTAATTATTATCACCAGAAAAAAAGGGCACTTTCTCTCCAGGAGAAAAAACGGCAGGGGCTCAAGCACCCAAAGCCCCCACCTCTGCACGTGCCTGCTAATCAAACACACCTGCCTGTATAGCTTTCTAGTGATCTCAAAGACACTGATTAGTTTGTTCAGGTGTGTTTGATTCGTGTTGGAGCAAAACTATGCAGGGACACCGGCTCTAGTTTGGATCAAGTTTGCCCATCCCTGGTATAACCTCATTTGGATACAGAAGAGATGTGGAAGACTACTTTTGTAACAACCACAGACATCTTACCTGCAAGACTCACTTCTGTGGATAGTGATATATATCAATGCCTCCAGTGGTATATCTTGTTGACTCCAGTCTTCTCTGTGTCTCCATGTACCTCATTGCCAGTTATTTCACAGAAATAAATGCTTAAAAATAATGCTTAAAAACCTATTTAACTGTAGGGCTGCAGTGGTGCATGCTTCTGTCTTTTCCTCTATGTGTATGTGTGTGATTCATGCTCCACTTTCTGACAGTGTTTATCCCTTATTCCTTACTCACTGGTCATTTGTAATGGTAAGTACGACAGGAGACACGGAGTATAGTTCAAATCAAACAGGCATATTTATAGAAGTGCAAATCAGCACAAAGAACTGATGGATAGCATTTTGTCAGGACTCTGTCACTTCTGTTTTGTTTCTGTCTTGGTGACAGATCCTGGACACTGCTCCTGTCCAGATTTGAATATAGTGCTCTGCCCAAGTTCACACACTACAGACAATTTAGCCTACCCAATTCACCTGTACCACATGTCCTTGGAATGTGGGGGAAACTGGAGCACCCAGAGGAAACCCACGGGAACACGGAGAACATGGAAACTCCACACAGAAACGCCAACTGACCCAGCCGAGGCTCGAACCAGCGACCTTCTTGCTGTGAGGCGACAGCACTACATACTGCACCACTGCGTCGCCTGTAATTCAATTCAATTCAATTCATCTTTATTTGTACAGCGCTTATACAATGTAGGATTGTGTCAAAGCAGCTTCACATGGAAGATTATAGTGAATTGAAACAGAGTCAGTTTAGTTTTCAGAGATTAAGTTCAGTTTAGCTCAGTTCAGTGTGGGTTAATAATCACTACTGAGAGTCCAAACACTGAATAGCAAATCCATCGATGCGCAGCTCTACAGATCCCGAACCATGCAAGCCAGTGGCGACAGCGGCGAGGAAAAAACTTCACCAACTTGCGAAAGCGAAGATTTAAAAAACCTCGAGAGAAACCAGGCTCAGTTGGGCACGACCATTTCCCCTATGGCCAAACGTCTTGTGCAGAGCTGCAGTCTAGGCGCAGGAAGCTGGACCTCAGCGAAGACTCGTCTGTCCTTGGAGCATCACAGGAGTCAGTCTCATGCTCTCACTCCACGATGACCACCACAGCAGCTGCTCAGGATACGGCCTGGTCCAGAAAACCTTGGGATCATCTCGTCGCTGGTCTCGGATCGCGTCAGTGGCACTGCATAGTCTGAGGGCCTCGAGATGAGTACCCCTATGTGGAAATACAGAATAAGGAGAATAATTAGCGTAGCTGCTGTTCATAGTGTATATAAACGAGAAGCAAAATCATGATCATGTGTGGGGCACATCATGCGTCATACCGCTATGTAATGCACTGAGTGTATGCTTTGCTAAAAAGATAGGTCTTTAATCTAGTTTTGAAGAGCGAGAGTGTGTCTGAGCCTCGGACATTATCAGGAAGGCTATTCCAGAGTTTAGGGGCCATAAATGAGAAGGCTCAACCTCCTTTACTCGACTTTGATATTCTAGGTACTACCAGAAGCCCTGAGTTTTGAGATCGTAAAGAGCGGGTTGGGTTGTAGCGAGACAGGAGGTTGGTTAGATAAACAGGAGCTAGATTATTTAAAGCTTTATAGGTAAGGAGTAATATTTTAAATTCAATACGAAACTTAACAGGCAGCCAGTGTAAGGAGGATAAAATTGGGGTGATTTGATCATATTTTCTAGATCTGGTAAGAACTCTGGCAGCTGCATTTTGCACTAGCTGGAGTTTGTTAATAGAGGATGCTGGGCAACCAGCAAACAGAGCATTACAGTAGTCCAGCCTAGAAGTCATGAAAGCATGAACTAGCTTTTCTGCATCTGATACGGATAGCATACTTCGCAATTTAGCAATATTTCTCAGATAAAAGAAAGCAGTTTTTGTGACATGGGATATATGTGTCACGGTTGCAGGTTTGTGCGTTATTCGGAAGTCTGTTTTGTCATGTGGGTTTGTTTTATTTTGATCGTCCTCGTGTGTTGTTATGCTTGATCACGTGTTTGTGGTACTCAGCTGCTTAATTAGGTAGACAGCTGAGACTCATTCTCGTGTCTATATCTGGGCAACGCTTCTATGTTTCAGTGTCAGTTCGTTGTTCGTTAATGTGTCTCTGTATGCACTCAGGACTGTGAGGAGAGACTGCTCTGTTGGACCCTGGTTTCCGCCTGTCTGTTTCCCGTCCGTCCTCGCCGGTTTCTCTGTGTTGTTATCTCTTCTTTAATATAGTTTATTTTTGACTGCGTCTAAATAAACTTTTCACTTGCAATTGGATCTTATCCCTGAATCTTATTTCACCGTAACAAAACGAACTGACCTTATCATGGATCCAGCGAGTGTGTCCCAGCAGATATCCGAGTTTGTCACGCTCAGCAACTCCAGAATTGACCAACAGGATGAGGCACTGGCTACCACTGCTCAGGCCATTCAGACTTTGGTCGGCCAGGTTTCCTTGCTCACCAACCAGGTTCAACAGCTGGCTACTAGAGCGGTGCAAGGAGAGGCCGCACCAGCTCCAGCAATGTTGCCTGCACCGGAGGTTGTTAGCCGCTCCGCTGAGCCTCGCCTTCCTCCACCGACCGGTTATGCCGGTGAACCCCACTTGTGTCGGGCCTTTTTATCCAAGTGTTCCCTGTACATGATGCTGCAACCATCATTGTTTCCCACAGAGCAGTCTAAGGTTGCCTTTGTAATCACACTCCTTTCCGGAAAGGCAGCTCTGTGGGGGACTACAGCTTGGGAACAAAAGTTGCCTTGCTGTTCTACGTTTGAACTGTTCTCCAAGGAACTCAAGAAAATTTTTGATCGGGCCGCTTCTGGGAGAGAGGCCGCTCGAGTCCTTGCAGAGCTCCGTCAGGGGAATCGAAGCGTGGCAGACTACTCCATCGAGTTCCGCACCTTGGCGGCTGAATGTGGCTGGAACGCGGAGGCACAGTGGGACATGTTTCTGCATGGGTTGTCGGATCGGCTTCAGGATGAGGTTTATACATTGGACCTTCCTAAGACTCTGGATGAGTTGGTCGATCTGGCGATTCGAGTGGACGCCAGACTTCTTCGCAGAGCGAACCGCACACAGCAGAGAGGATATTCTGATCCAGTTCCTGACCTTCCTGCGTTGGCTATGGCGGCGGAAGTGGAGAACGTTGACCCGGAACCGATGCAGGTGGGCAGATCCCGTCTGTCCGTGGAGGAGAAGCGTCGTCGGAGAAACAAGGGACTCTGCCTGTACTGTGGTGGCGCGGGACATCGCGTAAATTCTTGCCCGGTAAAAGACAACACCCATCAGTAGGTAAGAGGTTACTGATGGGTGAAATCACTCAAGAGAAACCCTCTGTGGCAGCTACCTTACTGTCCGTTACTTTGACATGGGGCTCCGGAACCCAAAACACCCACGCCCTTATTGATTCCGGGGCAGAGGGGAACTTCATCGACTCTAGTTTCGCTTTCAGTCTTAAACTTCCGGTTATCGCTCTTTCTCAACCCATTGCAGTACGCGCCCTTAGCGGTCTTTCTCTTCCCACCATCACTCACTCCACTAAGCCCATAAAACTTATTACGTCCGGAAATCACATTGAACATATATCATTTTTTTAACAGACTGTTCTAACACACCAGTGGTTTTAGGTCATCCTTGGTTGGTTCTCCACAAACCTCATATAAATTGGGGTCTCAGCACAATATTTTCGTGGAGTGAGAAATGTCATGAGTCTTGTCTTTTGTCTGCTCGTTCTGCTGTGTCTTGTTCTGTGTTTCAGGAGGAGCGCATGGACCTGTCAAACGTGCCCAGTGAGTACCTCGACCTGAAGAGAGTGTTCAGTAAGTCTCGAGCTGCTTCTCTTCCTCCTCATCGTCCCTATGACTGTGCTATAGATTTACTGCCAGGGACGTCTCCGCCTAAAGGCAAGTTATACTCTCTTTCCATTCCTGAGAGGGAGGCCATGGAGAAATATATTTCTCATTCTCTAGCGGCCAAGATCATCCGCCCTTCTTCTTCACCGGCGGGGGCGGGGTTCTTTTTCGTGAAAAAGAAAGATGGATCTCTTCGACCTTGCATAGATTATCGAGGGCTGAACAACATCACGGTGAAGAATACGTATCACTTGCCGTTGATGTCTTCAGCGTTCGAGCGTCTGCAAGGGGCATCTTGTTTCACGAAATTAGATCTCCGCAACGCTTATCATTTGGTCCGCATAAGGGTGGGGGGGGGGGGGGGGGGACGAGTGGAAAACGGCGTTTAATACCCCCAGGGGGCATTTTGAATATTGTGTTCTTCCCTTTGGTCTTTCCAACGCCCCCGCAGTTTTCCAAGCACTCGTTAATGATGTGTTGCGAGATATGATAGATCAGTTTATTTATGTTTACCTGGATGACATTCTGATTTTTTCCCGTTCTCTCCAGGAACATGTGCAACACGTCAGACGAGTGCTTCAGCG
The DNA here is from genome assembly GCA_903798195.1 of Danio kyathit. Classification (NCBI taxonomy): domain Eukaryota; kingdom Metazoa; phylum Chordata; class Actinopteri; order Cypriniformes; family Danionidae; genus Danio; species Danio kyathit. The sequence goes on along the minus strand of LR812524.1, from coordinate 24,656,423 downwards.
GCTGCTAGAGAATGGGCTTTTTGTCAAGGCGGAGAAATGCGTGTTCCATGCACAGTCTGTTCCCTTTCTAGGACACATTGTGTCAGTCGAGGGGGTGCGCATGGATTCAGAGAAGATTAAGGCTGTGGTAGATTGGCCAATTCCGGAGTCTCGTAAGGCCCTGCAGAGATTTCTGGGCTTCGCCAATTTCTACCGGCGTTTTATTCGCAATTTCAGCCAGCTCGCCGCTCCTCTGACGTCATTAACTTCCTCCAAGACTCCCTTCAGGTGGTCGAGTGCTGCACAAGCAGCATTCACAAAATTAAAGGGCAGCTTTGTTTCAGCCCCCATTCTGGTGACTCCTGATCCATCCCGGCAGTTTGTGGTGGAGGTTGACGCGTCAGAGGTGGGGGTGGGCGCTATCCTGTCCCAGCGAGCGTCTTCGGATGACAGAATTCATCCTTGCGCGTTTTTCTCACACCGTTTATCTCCCGCAGAACGAAATTATGACATTGGTAATAGGGAGTTGCTGGCTGTCAAACTTGCTTTGGAGGAGTGGCGTCATTGGTTGGAGGGTTCGGGGGTTCCCTTTATCGTTTGGACCGATCATAAGAACCTTGAATACATCAAGTCCGCCAAACGACTTAGCTCCAGGCAGGCTCGGTGGGCATTATTTTTCAGACGGTTCGATTATACCATCTCTTATCGACCGGGTTCCAAAAACATCAAACCCGATGCGTTATCCCGTCTTTTTGATTTTTCCGAGCGCAATACGTCTCTTGAACCCATTGTTCCTCAGAGGATTTGTGTTTCTGCTGTGACATAAGAGATCGAGAGCAAGGTTCGCACAGCCTTGGAAGGGGTAACGCCCCCGCCCGGATGCCCACCCAGTCGTTTGTTTGTGCCGGAGGAGATTCGGTCTGACGTCATTCGATGGGGACACTCTTCCAAAGTGGCTTGTCATCCGGGGGTGAGTCGTACCTTATTTTTGGTTAAACAACGATTCTGGTGGCCAGCTATGGCACGGGATATACGTGGGTTTGTTTTGGCCTGTTCTGTTTGTGCAGTTTCTAAGACTTCTAATCGCCCTCCCGCTGGGCTTCTTCAGCCTCTGTCAGTGCCTTCGAGACCCTGGTCGCACATTTCGCTAGATTTTGTCACAGGTCTCCCGCCATCTGGTGGCAATACGGCTGTTTTGACCGTGGTGGACCGGTTTTCGAAGGCTACTCATTTTATTCCTCTGCCCAAATTACCGTCAGCCAGAGAGACAGCGGATGCTGTCATTAATCACGTCTTTCGCATTCATGGCCTCCCGACAGATGTGGTTTCTGACAGGGGGCCTCAGTTTATCTCTAAATTTTGGAGAGAATTCTGTCATTTATTGGGGGCGACTGTAAGTCTTTCTTCTGGTTTTCATCCTCAGAGTACAGACAGACAGAGCGGGCCAATCAAGATCTCGAGCGTATGTTACGTTGTTTGGTTTCCCAGAATCCCGCCTCTTGGAGTCAGCAGCTCCCATGGGTGGAGTACGCACACAATTCATTACCAGTGTCAGCCACGGGCCTCTCTCCATTTCAGTGTAGTCTAGGTTACCAGCCACCAGCTTTTCCCAGCCTGGAATCCGAAATCACGGTCCCCTCTGCTCACGCCTTTGTCCAAAGGTGCCGACGCACTTGGAGACGGGCCAGACAGACCCTCCTCCAGGTGGGTGCGCGCACCAAGGCTAAAGCCGATCGCCACCGGTCTAAGCCTCCCGTTTACGTTGTCGGTCAAAAGGTGTGGCTTTCAACAAAGAACATTCCCTTGTGCTCCGTATGTAATAAACTTGCACCTAAATTTATCGGCCCATTCACTGTCATCGCCGGTTTCTCTGTGTTGTTATCTCTTCTTTAATATAGTTTATTTTTGACTGCGTCTAAATAAACTTTTCACTTGCAATTGGATCTTATCCCTGAATCTTATTTCACCATAACAATATGATTTTCGAAAGTTAAATTGCTGTCTAATATGACACCCAGTTCTTTTATAGTAGAGCTAACGCTAACTTTGTATCCCTCTAGTTGCAGGTCCAGTTGTGAGAATTGCTGTGTACAGGATTTAGGCCCGATAAGTAATAATTCTGTTTTGTCTGAGTTTAAGAGAAAAAAATTGTTGGTCATAACATCTTTGATACAGTCGGTTAGCTTAGACAGTTCAGACATCTCATTAGGTTTAGTTGAAATGTATAATTGAGTATCGTCTGCATAGCAATGAAAGCTGATCCCGTGTTTTCTAATAATGTCCCCCAAGGGAAGCATGTATATTGTAAACAGCAAGGGGCCTAAAACTGATCCTTGAGGGACCCCGTACTTTACTAGCCTGACTTGTGAAAGCTGTCCATTAATATTCACAAATTGGTAACGGTTAGCTAGGTATGACCTAAACCATTCAAGAGCCTGTTTTTGGACACCTGTAGAATTTAAGCGGTCTATGAGAATATTGTGGTCAATGGTGTCAAATGCGGCGCTAAGATCAAGTAGAACTAATAATGAGATGCACACTTGGTCAGCAGCTAAGAGTAAATCATTGGTTATTTTTTACTAATGCGGTTTCTGTACTGTGATGAGGCCTGAAACCTGACTGAAACACATCAAAAATGTTGTTTGTCTGCAGAAAGGAGCATAATTGGGTAGAAACAACTTTTTCTAGTATTTTAGACATAAACGGAAGATTTGAAATAGGCCTATAATTAGCTAAGTTGCTCGGGTCCAGTTGTGGTTTCTTAATAATAGGTTTAATAACAGCTAGCTTGTAAGGATTTGGAACATGGCCTAAAGATAAAGAAGAGTTGATAACATTAAGGAGAGGTTCTCCTATAATAGGTATCAATTCTTTCAGTAATTTTGTTGGAATTGGATCTAACATACATGTAGCTGATTTAGAGCTATTTATAACTTTATCTAGCTCTTCCTGATGTATGGTTTTGAAGCATTGTAGGTTATTTTGATTCAGTTGAATGTTTACTGGATCTGGAGTATAAGGTGGTGCAGAAAGTTTAACATCTTCTATTTTCTGTCTAAAGCGTTCTATTTTATCACTGAAAAAATTCATGAAGTCATCACTACTAATTTGCGGTGGGACATTTTGTTCCAAAGATGATCGATTATTTGTTACTTTAGCAATAGTGTTAAATAAAAATCTCGGTTTGTTATGATTATTTTCAATCAGTTTGCGGAGGTGCTCGGGCCTGGCAGATTTAAGAGCCCTCCTGTAGCTGGACATACTGTCTTTGTACGCAATTCTAAAAACCTCTAAATTAGTTTTTTTCCATTTACGTTCCAGAGCACGAGTTGCTGTTTTGAGAGCGCGAGTATGACTATTGTACCATGGTGCAGTTTTATTCTCTCTAGCCTTTTTTAATTTGATGGGTGCCACTGTATTAAGTGTGCTAGTAAAGATGGCATCCATACTGCTGGTTACTACATCAAGGTCATTTGCGTTTGCGGGTGTATTTCGAAATAAAGAAAGATCAGGTAAGTTATTTATGAATTCATCCTTGGTGGACGGAACGATAGTCCTACTAGGGCGGTATATTGGTGCAGATCTGCTAATTTCAGGTAAACGCAGTTTATATAGCAAGAGGTAGTGGTCCTTAACATCATCACTTATAATGCATCTTGTATGTTTTAAAATTGATTTTGTGCAAAAAGTGAGATATGTGCTTAATATCAACTGACCCACACACCCGCCCTCTTTCCTAAACTGTCAACTGTGTTTTCAAAAGCAAATTAGAAGAGAAAAGCCACCGCGGTCGTGTGCTTTTACCACGATTTAACATCATTTTACCTGATTTCTGGAACCATCATTCACTGGACTCAAACCCCGGTCTGCTCCACTCTTTGTTCCAGGTCTGACACCATTCATGGTGAGCTAATGAGCAAAGTAGTCATGTTGAAAATGCTGTCCATACGGAGGTAAGCAGTCAGCGGTACCACCCAAAAGTGTTTGTTTTACACACAAAATTCAGCCATATGTACATGCAAGCACATATTTCTCAGTTCTGAAAAATGTAGCCATGGCCACATTTTCCCACTGACCAGTCTGCCCAACAAAATGTGTGTTAACTATCACCCAAACAAACTCAAAGCACACACCTTCTCATCCATGTATTCATGACATCTGTCAATTTGTCTTGTTCATTCCCGGCACTTCTGTTAAATTTGCTTTGGTTTTTTACATCTGCATATGTGAGCATAAGTGAGGTGTTCTTCCCTTGCCATGCTCTTGTGTCTCGTGTCTTGTGTCTTGTGTTGGCATTGTTTGTTGCATGTGGCTCATGTTTACATGTGTTCTCATTGGGTGTGTGTTCTCTTGTCCTGTTTTATATGAGCGCATGGCTTTTGTTTTTTCTTGGTGCCATGTGCTCTCTTGTCTATTGTCTAGCCTCCTCTATCTTGTCATTCCATTATTATCTATGAAGTTCACATGACCTTGTCAATTACATAATTAATTGCTCTCTTTATATTCATATTTATATTATGTTTGTAGTCTGCCATGACGTACCTTGCTTTTCCATGCCCTAAAAGCCTAGCTTTGTCATGTTTTTTCACCATGGGTTAGTTTTTTTTTTTTTTATTTAATTAGAAGTAAATTTTCCTACCCATTATTACCAGCTGCAGCACAGGGGAGACAGATGTTGACAGGGTTGACATTGCCAGCAGGACCTGAAGGATGTAGAACTTTGCCCAGAGTTTCTGGACCCCCACCATTGGGCTAGAGTATAATGATGCAACTCTGAAAGGAATTCTCCAGTCACTGTCGTGACCAGTCCTTTCCACAGCGAGAAATGAAACAGCTACAGATATTAAACTTTTCCCTTTACCTTCACCACCTTAAGGACTGGTAGATCTTCATGCCCTCTCTGTTTGACAGCAGTGACCACCAGCAACCCCCCCTTGAACTACCCTCTTCTGACTCTGACTGTTAAGCAGCCTACCCCTTCATCACTGGAGCCAGTTCCAGAGGTCATAAATTCAACTAAGCCCACTGTGGCCCACCCAGTGATCTGCTGTTGAGGATCCAGCAGCACTTTCTGAGATGGTGGACACTGCAGTACCCATAGAGGTATCCATTTTTCCATCACCTTGTTTACGGAAGCAGAGGAAGAGGAAGAGTTATTCTGTCACGTTTTCTCCAGCCACAGAACACTCGTCAGGAATCACTTTGTCACTTTGGTCTTATTTATACTTGTCTTGGTGACAGAGTCTAGACCAGAGGTGGGCAAACTCGATCCTGGAGGGTCGGTGTCCTGCACAGTTTAGCTCCAACTCTAATCGAACACACCTGCTTATAGATTTCTAGTGATGAAGACACTGATTAACATGTTCAGGTGTTTTTAATTAGTGTTGGAGCTAAACTATGCAGGACACCGGCCCTCCAGGATCAAGTTTGCCACCCCTGGTCTAGACACTGTTCCTGTCCAGTTTTGAATGTAGTGATTGGCTAGAGATAACTTCTTAGTTTCTTCTGTCTTTTGTATTGAACATGGCATCTCTGGCTAGCTTGAGCCGTGCCTGCTTTCTTTTGTTTGGAAGATGTGTCACTAGCTATGTGTTTATTTAGTTTATAATCACTTTCAGTTTCAGCTCTTCTTTCAAGTGTCAAGTGTTTGGCGTGTGGCCTGTTGTGCCTTGTTTTTCCTTGTCCTGCCAGACAATCTTTGTCATGTTTTTTCCACACAATGTAATTTTTTTTTGTTTATTTTTCTTTATTTAAATAAAAGCTCATTTTCTACACTGGAGATCTCAGTGACTGGAAACAGTTATTGAGTAATTTTTTGTAGTGGAGACCAGACAATGTGCTATGGGAAACTGTGTGTTCGTATAGTGTAGTGAGGTTGATTAGTGAGAATGTGATCAGTTGTTTATGATTAGTATTCTTAAACTGATTACAATGCAAAGACGCGAATAAACGTCCTGGGGCGCGAATTGCGGAAATGTAGCGGCGCCAATGACGCGATACGCGCAAATGGCGTGGCGCAAATTGAGCATTTTACGTGTTTGACGTGATTCTCTCAAGTTCGAAAATCTGAACTTCAGCAGACATTCGCGCCATGTTAACCAATCAGGAGCTTGCTCTTGTGGGGGCGTGATTATGACGTAGTGCCTGTTGTTGGTGTCCCGAGGGAAAATCCTCCTGCTTACACCGACAACAGTTCATCTAACTGGGCTCAGCTCAGTCAGAAGCACCGCTGAAAGCTTCCATGATCCAGGTTAAGTTTCTGGAGGAGATTATGAGCTCACAGAGCTGAGTGCACCTCTGAAAGGATCTAGTGGACTCAGACACTGCTCCAAACGAATCAACGCTGTTTTTCAGTCTTCATAAAGCACATAAACACAGCTATTTTCTCAATAAAATCCATGTTAACCATTTAGCAACGAAGCTACAGTCACCGGGCAGACAGAAGCCCTGCCCATAATGCAAATCTGCGTCTGTTCTGAAGTGAATTTTACATGCGAATGAAGCGGATTTTGACGTGCGAATGTTGAATCGGTGAATGCCTCCTCGTTTGTAAATTGTTTTAGACATAAGCTAATGACTAAATGTAAATGTAATGCTGCACTCACACACGATGTGGCATGCGTCTATTTATGTGCGAATATCACGATTTATTTGCGAGTTTATAGACATGTGAACATTTTAAATTTACTTGCTTCATTTGCACGTCAAATTGGCTTCATTCGCCCGTCAAATTTACTTCACAATAGATGCGGATTCACGTCATGGGCGGGGCTTCTGTCTGGCCGTGACTCTAGCTTTGTTGCTAAATGACTAACATGGATTTTATTGAGAAAATTGCTTTGATTATGTCAAAGCATCCCATCTGGTGTGAACGCAGCATTAGAGATACTTTATGAACTATGAATATTTTAATGAAGTTTGCCAACAATTTATAAACTCTCACATAATATTCAATCACAATCATACATAATGCTTAATTCTACTTATTATGGAATGGACACACCCTAGTAATGGCAGATGGAACCTAATCTGTCAACAGCCACACATTAGATTCACAGCACACATTTATAGAAGCCCAGCTCAGCCCCCAGCCTACCCTCCCACAGACCTCATGTGAGACAGTCCCATTTGGTCGACAACTATTCTGATGAACCCCAACAGCTGCGACTTGAGTCTTCTCAGCATAAATACTAGGACACTGTCATTTAGCCCCTTTTATCCATGCACAAGCTGCTCTGAGCCCTTAAGAATCAAGAACTGGACCAGATCTGTTTCATATCCAAATATTCAGAGATTCCTTTGCTGAAAGAATTACTATCAAGTAATTATTTGTTTTATCTGTCAATTGGCAAGTGGATACTGGACAAAATGCATAAGGAAACCAAGACAAAAATCTTATTTTTTGTGATCTTGGTGGGCTCGGTGTGCATGTTTACAGCAGTGGTGACAGACCACTGGGCCGTGTTGAGTCCTCGAGTGGACAACATAAACACAACATGTGAGGCAGCTCACTTTGGCCTTTGGAAACTTTGTAAGAAACACATCTATATTGAGGATAAGGAATACATTGGTAAAGCCTGTGGACCTATCAGCCTACCTGGAGGTAAGTGACAATGTGTGAAATGTGGATCAGATAAGCAGGCCTCTCTCTCAATATTCTTATTATGACGCTTAGCAAAAATGTGTAATAATTTAATGTTTATTTATTCATTTTTCTTTTTACGAGATTTGCTAAACATATTTACAAGCATGTAGTCTAGTTCAAAGTAAACTGGGCCCTGCTAGATATAATCTCAAGGCTGTATATCTCAAGGCTTTATAAGGTTAAATAATGGAGAGCATATCTTTATCATATAAAGAAACATTTGTTTTTCTTATGAGCATATTGTTTGCAGGATGTAAAATGCAGCTAAGGTGGACTGTATAGTGCTAAATGTACAGTAAAGGTAGAGACTGTCCATTTAAATTAGACATTTTTTATGATATTGTGGCACAGAGTTTACCAAAGAACTGAACTTGAATAAGTTAAAAGTGAAAAGATTTCATTTTATGCTACCCTATCACCTCATTAACCTTATTCTAATTATATATATATATATATATATATATATATATATATATATATATATATATATATATATATATATATATATATATATATATATATATATATAAATTGATTAATTTTTTTGTGTGACAGACATACTATACAGGATTTATACAGACTCATACAAGAAGAATTGTACAGGATTTGGGTTAATACTCTACTTCGTTTCTTATAATTCCATTATATGTAATATATGGGCTATTCTGGATTATAAGGGTGACCAAAATAAATGGAAAGACCCTGTTTGGAAACCACCTTAGATAATAAGAGAAGACATCCTCCAAGGCATTTTACTTGACTTGCTTTGAAATCAAGCAACATTTGTCTATTAATTATTAAAAGGAAACACTAAATAATTGTGTTTAATTTAGTCCCTTCCCACATTTTAATTATGCAAATCCACTGCAAATCTACAACCAAAAAAATCACGTTTTCAGAGTGTTTTCCCAGCCCTCATAGCTTAATAGCTTTGTAGATCTACTGGGATTTTCCCTGCCTGTGGGTGCTATGACTATGACAACTCCTGCACTGAGATCACAGCTATAGTGGGAAAGCTGTAAGCAGAATGACAGGAAGTACTTAACAGGTGTGGACTATCAGTGACTCTGAACATGACAGACAAGACGTGACAATGATATCGGTTAAAAGTATAAAATATAAATAGTTCAAATAGTAATATTGCTCACACTAATTGGATTTAGCAGTATGTTTTGCACTAATTATAAAAAGTGTTAGAGGCTATTTCATAACTTATTCATCAGGCAATAATAACAATATATTTAGTGAAATGTATACAGTTGAAGCCAGAATTATTAGCCCCCTGTATTACTAGCCCCCTGTTTATTTTTTCCCCAATTTCTGTTTAACAGAGAGCAGATTTTTTCAACACATTTCTAAACATAATAATTTTAATAAATCATTTCTAATAACTGATTTATTTTATCTTTGCCATGATGACAGTAAATAATATTTTACTAGATATTTTTCAAGACACTTCTATACAGCTTAAAGTGACATTTAAAGGTTTAACCAGGTTAATTAGGTTAACTAGGCAGGTTTGGGTAATTAGGCAAGTTATTGTATAACCATGGTTTGTTCTGTAGACTATCAGAAAAAAAAAAAAAAGCTTAAAGAGGCTAATAATTTTGACCTTAAAATGGTTCATAAAAAATTTAAAACTGCTTTTATTCTAGTCGAAATAAAACAAATAAGACTTTCTCCAGAAGAAAAAAATATTATCAGACATACTGTGAACATTTCCTTGCTCTGTTAAACATAATTTGGGAAATATTTAAAAAGGAAAAAAATTCAAAGGGGGGCTAATAATTCTGACTTCAACTGTATATGTTTATTATTATACATATATTAAAAAAACAGTCACTGTTCTATTAATAACCTATTACACATATCATTTCCACTGTTCTTCTACTTGTAATAAGGAAATATGTTGTATTCTATCTTGGCCTGGGTTGCATCAAAAACTAGATCTCACTCCTCAATACTTCTGTCACAAGACTTCCGTTTCCTTCACTGTTCCTGGAGGCTCACCAAGAATGCATATTTTGGATGTCTTTTTTATCTGATTCATTTAGTTCAGGGTTATATTATAAATTGCATACTCCCCTACTATTTTGTTGAAGAAAAACAGTATGTGATAAAATAATTATAATGTAATAAATTTGAATTCAAAAGGTAGGCAAACAGTGCTACTGAAACTACATAGAAAACTATATCCTGATGGGTCAATATAGGTCTATTATATTTCATTTATTATACAGCTGTCTGAAATATTTCATTCTTATTGTTCAGTCATGACACTCCATATGCTATATTAGAGATACAGAAAATTCAGGTGGTTGTTATTGCAGAATATAGCCAGACAGGCTTATGGCCAACTCGACACAGAGGGCAGTTGTAAAAGACTGAAGGGCTTTATTCTGCTATAACAAACACATCAATGTACATTATCCCACTTATTACATGCCACACTTTATACAAGTTGACAGAAACAAAAATGGATGAATGGAGCATACAGTAGCCTATGTATTCTTTACACATGTATTGTTTTGATGTTGTCAGTGACCAATCAGAATCAAGTATTCCAGAGAGTTGTATAATAATTGGCAATAGTATCTGGCTGCAGACTTGCACATGCAGTCAATAAAGCAAGTGACATCACTGTGAGAGGTAGGGTTAGGGGCGGGGTTCAGTGTACACATTAAGAGCATATAGACAGTCTCAGTTTGCAAGTAAATCCGGTCAGTATGTAACCAGCATGTAACCAGACCCTCCTCATAATCTGCAATAAACGCCAGGATGTACTTTTTCCCTTGCTTAGCATAAATGGATGTTGCATTAGTTTTTCTATTTGCTGTGGTAATTAATATGATTACTAATTGGTTGGTTAAAAGAGTACTAATTCCAAAATACCTGAACTTCAATCAGAACATTTAAAGGTTATACTTCATTTTATTTTAAGGTGTTCTTGTTTCAGTTATAATTATAGAACTATTCATTTAAATACACTGAAAAAATGATGACTGCAAAATTGTTGCAAACAATTTATGTGTGTTAAATTTAAACAAACAAATTAAATTCAGTAATGTTCAACTTAATTAGTTTAAATTCAGCCCAAATAAATTGTTTACATTTGGATAATTGTTTAAATTTGTAAATCCAAGGAATGATCTTTGAATATTTTTTTCTGTGTACTTGGTATTATTTATTAACCACATGTACTTACTTTATGGTTAGGGTTTAAACATGGGTTAGGTTTAGGGTTAGTTACATGTAATTATGCATAATTAATTATAATTGCTATAGTAAGTAGATGGAAAGTGTAAAAGGACACCTTAAAATAAAGTGTTCCCCATTTAATTTACGTTTTAAATACGTTAAAATATAGCCAGCTATGTCAGTACGTGTGTGACTAGACTTGTAAATGCAGTCAGTAAAAGCTATAATTAGACTGTGTAAATAGTCAGCTGTCCCAAGAGGGGAGACACGCTGAATTTAAGAGTGGTACAATTCCATTACTATGACTGACGGTCACATCTGAGAGAATAGTATAGATTCCTACCTCTTATTCTAAACACACAAACACATATTGACCTTAAATAATACCTGATATAATGCCCAAATCATTAGATAACCCCCCAAAAATTAAAGCTTATATTATTAGAACAGTGACATGATTTGAGAACATAATTACTTTTGCAGATTTGTATATTAGATATAAATAAAAACTTGACTTAAATGCTGTTTTTTTTTTCCTTCCCTTTTTTCAATGTGTTTTTTTAAGTCATGTGTGTGTGTGTGTAAATGAAACATTCAGTGCCATTAACAACTAACAGGTGGGTTTGATATTTGGACCTTTGGAAACATACATTAATATATAGTGTACATTTCAACACGTACATTAATATAAGACATGACATAAATTATTGTAACATAAGAAATAAATGATCTTGGACATTTATGCCTGAAATTCTGATAGCCTTTTTTGCAAGTCATTGCATCAAAACAAGGAAGGTGGTGATGTGATACAGCTTTTTTTATTATTTGGCACAACATTAAAGCACAAAAAGCAACTCAACGTGCCGCTCTGAACTACACAAATGCATTCTGTCAATCTAAATCGAAAAAGATATTTGTGAAAGCTGACATGAATAAAAAAACTAAATAATTACAGCTAAACAACATGAGTTATTAACCTGTAAAAATAGATTGTCCCATCAAAGCCATTTTTTGTCTTCTATGTTCAATCTTTATACTGGCTGTCTGATGGAACTCTGAGACTTTCACAGTTGTCAAGTAACACTATTTATATTTAGCTGTGAAATTTCAAGGGTTGTAAAAAAACTGCAGCTGACACTGCTCACAAGTTTTTTTGTGAATGGCTGAATAGAAAAGCAAGATTTAAAAAAATCACACAGCAGCAAAAGTAATATATTTTCCCTTGGATATTCGCACATTCAGTTGAAACCGGAAGTTTACATACACTCTATAAAAAGGCACATAACCATTTAAAAAACTTTTTTCACTTTTTTCACCTTTTTCACTTTTAGGTAAGTTAGGATTATCAAATTGGTTTCTGTTATGCTTAATAGCAGAATAATGAGAGAGATATTTTTTGAGAACTTCTTGAAAGTCAAGTTTACATGGAATAAGACTATTAAGCCTCTGAAAAAGCTCAGATGATGGTGTCAAGGTTTTGGAAGTTTCTGATTGGCTAATTAACAACATTTGAGTTAATTGGAGGCACAACTGTAGAATAGTATTTAAGGAAAATCTCAAACGCACTGCTTCCTTGTGTGACAACATGGGAAAATCAACAGGCCATAATCAACAAAAAAGCCACATTACAATTTGCTAAATTTTGCTGGGAAATTTGCTGGGAAAAAGAATAATTTTTGGAGACATGTCCTGTGGTCTGATGGAACTAAGATTGAACTGTTTGGCCATAATGACCAGTGTTACATTTGGAGGACAAAGGGGAATACTTACAAGCCTAGGAACACCATCCCAACTGTGAAGTATGGGGGCGGCAGCATCATGTTGTGGGGCTGTTTTGCTGCAGGAGGGACTGGTCCACTTCACAGCATAGATGGCATCATGAAGAAAGAACATTATGTAGAAATACTGAAGCAACATCTTAAGACATCAGCCAGGAAATTAAAACTTGGCCACAAATGGGTCTTCCAAACAAATCTGACTCAGTTACACCAATTCTGTCAGGAGGAATGGGCCAAAATTCCTTCAAACTATTGTGTAAAGCTTGTGGAAGGATACCCAAAACATTTGACTAAAATTATACAGTTTAAAAGCAAAGCTAAAACAATGTGTAAACTTTTGACTGTCTAGAAATTTATAAACAATTCTCTAAAAAAAAATTCTCATTATTCTGGCATTTAGCAAATGTAAATCATTTAGGTAATCCTAACGGACCTAAAATAGTAAACGTTTAGTATGATTTACCATCAGACATTTAAAAAAAAAATGGTTATGTTCCTTTTTTTAGAGTGTATGTAAACTTCTGGTTTCAACTGTAAGTTTCTTTAAAAGGTATAATGATAATAAAAAGAATACTATCAATAAAACCATCATTATCATGTTTTTCCCCCCCAGAAATAAACTGTTCTTACTTCAGACACTTCACGCCAGGGGAAGATTCTGAGATCTTTGAAGTTAAAACTCAAAGAGGTGAGTTAAAATAGTCAAACCAATACTTCAACTTATACTGTATTAGTTGGTGAATGCTTTTGTGCAACTTAGTATTTCTAAAGCACAGACCCGGCAATTCTTTCAGTGAACTGTCTGTTTTGCATAAGTGAAGTAGAAAAATGAAAATATAATGAATGAAGAAATTATGTGCCGGATTCAAGTGCTGGAAAAACATGTTACTTACAAATGTGTTGTTCATTACTGATTACAAATTACAAACAGGATTAAAATGATTGTTATTAATGTAATCAAGATTTTTGGTAATATTTTCAGGTTTTCTGATTGCATTTAGATTACTTTTGGTTTATTTATAACATAGATGAGGGAGATTATTGTATTCAAAATTTTTTTCCCTAGAAAGAGAACAATGAAGTGTATTTACATTATTTATGCCATGGTTTCCCAACTTAAAGAAATGGGTTATTAAAGAAATGCAAATGGGTTTGGGACTTGGTAAGAATTTAATAATTAAATAAAAATATCAAATTCAAACACAGAAACAAACAAAAAAAATCTTACCTGTACAGTAAAAATACACTGTAAAAAACGTTGACTCAACTCAAAATTGCAACTTGAAAATTGCAAGCTTTTTTGAGTTGACTTAAGTCAGGGGTTACCAAACTCAGTCCTGGAGGACCAGTGTCCCGCATAGTTTAGCTCCAACTTCCTTCAACACACCTCCTTGGACAATTCTAGTATACCTAGAAAGAGCTTGATTAGCTGGTTCAGGTGTGTCTAATTGGGGTTGGAACTAAAATATGCAGGACACTGGCCCTCCAGGACCAAGTTTGGACACCCCTGACTTAAGTTGAGTCAACTCAAAAAAGCTCTGCAGCAAGTTGCCTTACAATTTTAAGTTTAGTCAACTTTTTTTACAGTGCACTTTAGAGTTCAGATGCAAAAATTTCATTTTTTTTTTCTAAACTGAGCATTTTTCCAGTGTCTTGTGTGTAGGTTCATTAATTCACTGTGATTGTGATAAATATGTTATTTTGATTGCATTAAACGTGAAATAACTGAATAGGCTGAAAAATTGCTCATTTCAGATGGCCTTTAGAGGGTTTTTGCTGAAATATTTATATAAAGATTCTTTATTCCTTACCCTGAATCCCATTTGACCATTAACCATAATCAACATTCAAATGTGTTAAATTATTGAAACCTAAATTTCAGTGAGACATATATTAACATACAGTATACAAATAATTGTATGTGTTTTACAACAGCAATTTCATTACACAGTCAAAGTTTTCTAGGCTTGAAATCAGAGTTAGAGATATAGAGAAATTAAGTTACATCTGAATAACTGACTCATGTAAGCATGTAACCCATAAAAAAGTCAAATTGTAATTTCTTAATTATTGGAATCTGGTTGCTTAATCTAGATTAAATGTAATCAGTAATTACCCAACACTGTGTATACAGAATAATACCACAGATTACAGGAAGCATCAGAATATAGAAGCTGTTTATAGAGAACCAGCTTTTAGGCATGACACATCATCAAATTTCACATCAAATTTGAGTGTCATTTGAAACTGACATGTAGCTCTTGCTGATTTGTCTTTGTGGTTTCTCTACTCAGAATACAACATCTCAGCTGCTGCCATAGCCATCTTCAGTCTTGCCTTCATGATTCTGGGCACTCTGTGTGTGTTGTGTTCCCTCAAAAGGGAAAAGACTATATGTACAAGCCTGCCGGCATGTTCTTCGCTTTTGCAGGTAGGATCTTCCAAGGATCTTTCAAGTACCTTCCAAGTTTTGAACCAATTCTACATGTCTTTTATAAATCATTTTAATACACCACATTTTAAAAACAAATTCTAGATAGTCTATCTGATTACACTATCTTTTTTTGATTAGTTCAAAAAGGCTATGGTAAACATTTTTTATTCTTGGTAATGCTTTAGATTACAGACCACAGTTTACACAGAAAGAAGCCGGATTTACAGTGTATATTACCTATTCGTTATAGCATAAATACAGTATAAAATAAATAAAATACAGGATATGAAAAGTTTGAGAAACATGGGGATAACAAGCAACAGTCTAACAAACAGTCTGCAAACTTAATTGTTTTAAACTTAAATGTTTTAATATATATATAGTTTTAATTAGGCTTTTACTAGTCTTGTCCATTTTTAATTTTGCTTAACTATCCCAAACGTTTTATTATTAAACCCAATTATATAGTAAATTTGCATTGGTATACAAATCGTTGTGTTCTTTTGAATTTATAACCATTACAATTTGATTGTACACAATGCTTTTATGCAGCAGATTCCCTTCCAGCCACAACCCAACACTGGAAAACTCAATAATACATCTGAACATTCAAACTCTTTGATTATGAATTGATTTTTTTATTAGTGTTATTTTGTATTTTTATCGCCTTAATTAGGGGCCAAGCACCTATTGTATCTGTTCTGCTTCTTATTATTATTCTTCCGGCTTCTTATTCTTCTTCTGCTCTGGGAGTCTCTAGCGCCACCATTTGTCCAAAGTTTCACTTATTTTTATTTTATCATTATAACTTTTGAATTGAATGCGCTACAATCAAACTTTTTTTCCTCTTATTCCTTGGCTTAAGCCGATTCAAATGCACCCTATGACGTTATTTTCCATCATGAAAATGTTTTCGCTATTTTTAGTTTTTCACAAAACCTATTTGAAAGAACTCGTCCTAGGTCGTTGGTCCGATTTCCAACAAAATTGCATCACATCATCTACAGACCATGCTGACCAAAAGTTATTGAATTCAAGTTGATTAGACGAACCGTTTTTGATTAACTTGCAAACAAATTTACCGTAGAGCTTGTGAAAAGTGTTAACACACAACACATAGACATATTCACACCAAACTTGGTGTGTGTTTTCACAAACATGGTCTGAAGTGAGCTGCAGCGTTTCAGCACACTGCCCCCTAGTTGTCCAGAGAAAAAAAAAAAACTTTTTTTGCTTATAACTTTTCAACCCTTTGTCCAAAATTCATTGTTATGAAAGTTGGTATGTGTCTTCGGGACTGTGCCCTGAAGGTGCTCAAAGTTTTGTCGCAGTGCGATAGTTAAAGATAATAACACCAAATTTTAGGTCTGTCATTGTTGCCTCACACTGACCACACCATAAAACTTTTGTGACAGCGCCACCTATAGGTCAAGAGTTATAAGACATTCATTAGCCATTATTAATGAAACTCACAAATTTGGTAATAACGTTTGACTGCATATGCTCATTTTGATGAAATTGATCTCAAATTATTCCTTGGGTCATGCCGACAACACAGATACCAATTATGCAACATTCTGCCAAACTTCCTGTCTGCCATTTTGATTTTGTTCAAACCATTATTTTTTTTAACTCCTCCTAGACCGTTGGTCCAATCTTCACCAAATTGGTTGAACTTGGTTGTACTTGGATCATCTTCAGACCATGTAGACCAAAAGTTATTGCAATTATGTCGATATGCAAAACTGTTGTTATTTAGCATATGCGCAAACTTGATGTAATGCTGCCAGATGACATTACAGGCTGAATCACTGCAATGGTTTGAAGTATTGAAACCAAACTTAATGTGTGTGATCTAGACCTGACATTGACTAAACTACACCAGTTTGCACCACCTTCTTGGTAAAAATGACAAACAAATAAATTCTATCAATAGAAATCATACAGAATTTAACAAATGTCTTTGGAATAGTTTTGTCTATTGTCATGAGACTGGTCTTGTTAGATTCCTTGAATCATACAGAGAACATTGATATAATTTATTCGCTAATTGACACGACATCCTGTCCACCATCTTGAATTAGTTTGAAAATCTGTTGTTTTGAACTCTCTATAGATCTTTAGCCCAATTTCCACCAAGTTTGGCTCAGAACATGCTGCCAAAAAGTTCTAGAATTTTCCAGTTGCTCTGTAACTTGTTGCCATGCTTGTTTATGATGCTTGGCCCCAATAATTGCTGCTTGCAGCTATATTTATATTTATGTCTGCACTATGCCTGTACTTTTTGCACTACAAGCTTGTGTCACCAATACACGTTTCTTAACACTGAAGCTTTTATTATTATTCTGATTTTAAATGAAATGTGCTCGTTTCCCCTAAAACATTCATATTGTTCTCTTTTGTATGTGTACAGTAAATGTGTCCATTTTAAAAACAAAACCTCTTCTTTCCTGTCCTCAGGTCTGTGTGCCATCATATCAGTAGAGGTAATGCGGCAGTCAGTCAAGAGGATGATAGAAAGCGAGGAAACCATCTGGATTGAGTATTACTATTCCTGGTCTTTTGCTTGCGCCTGCACGGGTTTTGTCCTGCTCCTCCTCAGTGGAATCGGTCTGGTGCTGGTCTCTATGCCACAGATGCCTAGAAATCCATGGGAAACCTGCATGGACGCTGAGCCTGAACAGATGTAGATTAGGAATAGCAGATGGCAGAAGGTAAACCACTGCCTCGCCAAATAGGCCTCTTTGATACAATAAGAACGCTCGACATACAGATGTCATAAAATTAGCTCAGCAACTTTCTTGGTTCCTCCACAAAGTGGCACTGGAATATAAATGTGCCACACATTCTTGTCATTCAAGCAAGTAGCTAAGCTTTTTGGTCTACTATTATTATTATCATCATCAAGTATCCATGTTTACGAACATGATGTATAAAATCTTTAAAATGCAATATGAAGAGTGCAGCTGGCATTGTGAATTTTGAGTAATGATGTGGTGGTTTAAATGGAGAAGGGTTGCAGAACTATTGTGTTTGCTATAACATAGTGAAGGAACGAGGTGTTTATGTTTAACAACATATTTCAAGGATTATGTACTGTTGGTTCATTTGCACTAGCTTGCAGATAGTTAATTCAAACATGAACAAGCAGTGATGTAATGCCACAAGATTTTGCTGCAGAAAGCATCAGTCATGTCTTGTAAATGAATTTAGATTTGTTTAGAAGTGAAAATGCTCCTTTGTTTTTTTCCTTGCTTTTTTATTATAGTCATTTTAAAGTACTTTACTTTTGCCTTTGGACACAGTGATGCTCTGAACTGCCCTGAGCAGAATGTAAATGCTTGGTCTGCTGCGGTTGCTGAATGCTTGGCCAGACATTTTGGAATATTTTCAGATCTTGCAGGTGCAAAGAAAATGGCATCAATCTAACTCTTATGTGAAGCAGTAAAATATCTCTGAGACCGTCCAAGTCTATGGCTTCCTGAAATGCACCCACAGACAAGCCTGAAACAGATAGACATTCAGTAATTTCTGTGGAAAATTTGTGGAAAATGTATCTCTGTATTTATGCTAAGCAGACTTTCTTTTGTACATTATAATTAACAACAATAAATTTGTTTAATTTGGTAATGCGCAACAGATTTCTCTCTCTCTTTTGGTCATTTTGTGAACTGTATAATCCTGGTTAATATGTCTTAAAAAAGGTCTTTATGAATAAAAAAAGACATAAAAATACAAGATAATAAATTTGGTGTCACGTTCAATTTCATCAGGTCTTTTGGCGTTTAAATTAGGAGATGTAATACTTAGTGGTTAATAAGCTAAAAACAAACAAAATGGCAGACAACAAAGAAAAAAGCACCTGTAAAAATATTGGAAACAAAATGCAAACAAAACAAAAAAGAAAGAAAGTTAGTTTGGGGTTTTGTGGTGGTCGTTAAAATGTGTCTTTATATTTTAATTACTACATGATGAGGCAAATGATTCAATCAAGTTTAGTTTGACAGTAAATACTGTATTTATTTCTTTTGATGTTGTTTTGAAGCAGAACAAGCGCTATGCTGCTTAACAGAACATATGCATTTCTGATGTTACAAACCAATGTTGTGTATTTCTAATAAAACAAATACACCAACTCTTGTGTTCATTTCTATCAATTTATTTCATGCTCATCTGTTTATTTAGTTACACTATATCAGGGGTTCTCAATCTTTTGCAAGCCCCCCCCCCCCAGCCCCCCCCCCCCCCCCCAAAAAAAAAAAGCTGGTTCATTGCAGTGCCCCCCACCCTCCCCAGTTCATCCATACAGTTCAGCAACATACTTCACATGACCTGACAACCAAGAGAGCTGACAATTGACCATCACTTAATTTACCATCACCCCACGATTGAAAATGTGACTCTGATTTCATATGACAGTTCAACAAACAAGTTAATAATATGAAGTCACTTATATTTTTGATGAAATAATGACTGTTTTGGTCTATTTTAGCAGCGAAAATAGATCCGATAAATCCGAACAAAGATCACAAATTTGCTATTTTTTTTTTTTTTCAGTTTTTTTCCTCCCATCCTGTAGCCTACTCGCCCCCCATCTCCCTGCCACCACCCTCGCAAAAGTGCCCCACCGGTTGGGAACCACGGCACTATATCATTATATACAGTTGAAGTCAGAATTATTAGCCCCCCTTTGAATTTTGTTTTCTTTTTTAAATATTTCCCAAATGATGTTTAACAAAGCAAGAAAATTTTCACAGTATGTCTGATAATATTTTTTCTTCTGGAGAAAGTCTTATTTGTTTTGTTTCGACTAGAATAAAAGCAGTTTTTAATTTTTTAAACACCATTTTAAGGACAAAATTATTAGCCCCTTTTAGTTTTTCTGTCTACAGAACAAACCATCATTATACAATAACTTGCCTATTTGCCCAAACCTGCCTAGTAATTAACTTAATTAACATAGTTAAGCCTTTAAATGTCACTTTAAGTTGTATAGAAATGTCTTAAAAAATATCTAGTAAAATATTATTTACTGTCATCATGCATGGCAAAGATAAAATAAATCAGTTATTAGAAATGAGTTAATAAAACTATTATGTTTAGAAATGTGTTGAAAAAAATCTTCTCTCCGTTAAACAGAATTGGGGAAAAAAAATAAACAGGGGGGCTTATAATTCTGACTTCAACTGTATATGAAGTGACATGGTGGCTCAGTGGTTAGCACTGTCACCTCACAGCAAGAAGGTTGCGGGTTCGAGTCCCAGCTTGGTCAGTTGGCATTTCTGTGTGGAGTTTGCATGTTCTCAACGTATTTGCGTGGGTTTCCTTCAGGTGCTCCGGTTCTTTTCCCCACAGTCCAAAGACATGCGGTATAGGTGAACTGAATAAACTAAATTGGCCGTAGTGTATGTGTGTGAATGAGTGTGTATGGATGTTTCCAAGTACTGGGTTGCAGCTGGAAGGGCATGCGCTGTGTAAAACATATGCTGGATAAGTTGGTGGTTCATTTCACTGTGGCGACCCCTGATGAATAAAGGGACTAAGCCGAAGGAAAAGAAATGAATATCATTTAATGCTACAGTTTAATAACAATTCACTATAAGAATTGTAAACAAAGCAACTTTTACAATTTGTTGTATGTTAAGTGCTGTTTGCTTGTAGTCATAGTCAAAATGACTATGTAGTAAATTCTACTTCAATTTTTACAGTGCATAATTGGGAATATACAACAGCACTTCTATAGATAGCTTTTAAATTTACCATTCAAAAAACATACATAAACTACATTTCAGGATATGAATGTAGTAATTACTTTGTTTGAACTCTTTAATTATTTAATATTTGACATATTAATGTTATATCATATAATAAGAAACATTTGTTTCTCATAGTGATCATTTCACATTACTGCATGTATACATGCAAAAAATAATAATAAATAATAATTATGACAATGTCATTAATAAATAAAATTAAAAATAGCAAAAATAATCCATTAAGTTGAATGTGAGGTGTTATTCTCATGAGAGACGCCCAGTGGACACATTAGTTGTCCCAGCTGCTGACATATCTTTACAAGGATACTGCTGTTCATTTTCTTTGTACTGTAGCCCTCTGGGAATTTTCTGGACACAGACATCAAGGCTCTAGAGAAATCATTTATGGGGTCCTTTTAGCCTTGTGGGATGCCAGCTGGGCAGAGGTAGGAACAGATAAGTCCTACATAGACTGATTTTTTGCATTTTATTACAGATGTTTGATTACATTTATGCAATTAAGCATTCTATTGACTTAAGGGTCAAAAATAGCCAGTGACCCATAACAGCAGAAAAATACCCTAAATATAACGTTTGATCACTTTTTCTATAATGACCCAAACATTACAAAAAATTAACCATTTTCTATTGTAAAATTTTCATGAAGGTTGTACACATAGGGTACAACAATTGACTTCCTGAGGGTAAATTTTGACCCGCCAGCAATAAAATTTTTTTTATTTTAAAGGTTTAGTGAAGGGGGGTCATTTTTTTACCCTTAGGACAAATGAAATATACTGCAGTGGTTAAAGATATAGGTTACCCAAAAAGGAAAGCTCTGTCATCATTTACTTGTCCTTCACTTTTTTGACTTTCTTTATTCTGTTGAGCACTAAAGGAAGATATTTTGCTGTAACCTGTAACCATTGAATTTGTTTTTCCTGCAATGAAAGTCAATAAAAAACTTCAAAAGGTTTGAAACCACTTGAGGGTGTGAGTAAATGAGTAGATTACTATTTTAGGGTAAACTATCCATTTAAGAATACATTTTTGATGAATTTTAGATTAGAGCCGAAAACACAATTATCTGTGTTGAATTATAATCCCCTCACTCTTGTTCCTCTCTCACGCATTAGTTGATGATTGGAGGGAATTCACCCTTATGAGTGTCCGCTGTTCTTCTGCAAGGCTCCCTAATAGTAAGCATTCCTCTGACACAGCATTACAGATGGCAGAATTTACATTGAGCATGTTGAACATCAAGACACTTTGATGAGTTGGCAACATTAGTCACAGGTGTGTTAGACGTACACATGCAGACAGTGTTAATTAATAATCTGTCATTTCAGTGTAACTGTCAGATGATAAAGTCTAGAAGGGAGACAGCTGTGGATACTTGGGCATGTGCACGTCAATACAGCATCATTTTTGTGACACTGTACAGGAATAATACCTATTTTTACATTACCGTGAGGGGTAGATTTAGCATTGGGTAGGAGTGGAAGTTAATAAAACACAATGTAAAGGGTAATTTAATAAATAATATACATAATTCTCCATAAAGTGTTTAACATACATGCCTTCTGGGAAGATGAAGGTAGATGACCAACTGTCAAAGGGAACTTACTTCATATTGAGTGTCTTTAAAATAGAATGTACATGCAGTTGAAGTCAGAATTATTAGCCACGCTTTGAATTTTTTTTTACATTTTTAAATATTTCCTAAATGGTGTTTAACAGAGCAAGGAAATTTTCACAGTATGTCTGATAATATTTTTTCATCTGGAGAAAGTCTTACTTTAAATGAATAATAATAGATAATAATAAATAATAAATAGTTTAACATTTTTTAAAAGCCATTTTAAGGTCAAAATTATTATCCCAGTTTAAACTATATATTTTTCTGATAGTCTACAGAACAAACCATCATTATACAATAACTTTCCTAATTACCCTAACCTGCCTAGTTAACCTAATTAACCTAGTTAAGCCTTTAAATGTCACTTAAAATTGTATAGAAGTGTCTTATCTAGTAAAATATTATTTACTGTCATCATGGCAAAAATAAAATAAATCATTTAATACAAATGAGTTATTAAAACTTATGTTTAGAAATGTGTTGAAAAAATCTCTCCGTTAAACAGAAAATGGGGGGGGGGGGGGGTAATGCACTTATTATATTCATTTTGACATTACTTATATTTAAAGATTTTTTTCTGTAATAACATCTATAATAATTTGGGTATAGCACTTTATTTTACTGTCCTGTTTACTGTACTGTTAATACTATGCACGTATAATAATTGCATAAAGTGGGTTTTAAGTTTATGTAGTTACTGCACTTTCAGAATTAAAGGTACAGGAGCTGTCATTGAGGCAATACCTATTTAAAAGGTACACATTTCGATCTAAAGCAGGGGTGTCAAACTCAATTCCCGGAGAGCCGCAGCCCTGCAGAGTTTAGTTCCAGTCCTGCTTCAACACATCTATCTGTAGGTATCAAACAAGCCTAAAGCACTCAATTAGTTTGATCAGGTGTGTTTAATTAGTGTTGGAACTAAACTGTGCAGAGCTGCGGCCCTCCAGGAACTGAGTTTGACACCACATGTAATGGGTCCATATTGGTTACTCAATGGAACATTTCTTTTAATCGAGAAATTTAGAGAGGTACACTTTGTTTTTTACTTTTTAGGTACACTCTCAGAAATAAAGGTACGCGAGCTGTCACTGAGGTGATACCTTTTCAAAAGATACACATTTGTACTTAAGGGGTCTATATTGGTACCTTAAAAGTATATATTAGTACCTACAAATTTTAAGAGGAAGGCTTTTGTACTTTAAGTACTAATATGTACCCTTGAGGTATTAATATGGACAAATTTGTACTTTTTGAAATGGTACCACCCCAGTGACAGCTCGTGTAGCTTTATTTCTGAGAGTGTACTATCATTGAGTTATCAATATGGACCTTTGAGGTCCAAGCGTGTACCTTTTGATTGTTTCTGAGATCTCTAATTCTACCCATGAACCTAATCTTAATGTAATTATTTTATATAACCAAGTTCATTCGGTAACACTTTATTTTGATGGTCCATTTGAGTATTAGTAGACTGTCTGCTTAATATCTGTTGACACTGACATTTAACTGTCCTTCAAAAAACATTTAACTGACTATAAGAAACTTTGCAATTACATGTCATCTTACACTAACCCTAACCCCAACCCCAACCCTAACCCCAACCTAACAGTCTACTTATAATCTAATGATAATTAGTTGCAATGTAACTTAAATTCAACAAACGGACCGTCAAAATAAAGTGTGACCGTTCATTCTTATGTAATTACCCTTTAAGTATACATTAATTGCATATGCTGTGTTACCCACCAAATAGCCTTTTTTTCACTTAACATTAAAGACGCATTTCCATCTCATATGACATGACACATTGACAGTAGTAAAGTCATTCTGAGTGTCAGCTTGTACTGAACATTTGCAGACTTTAAAATAATATCAATAATGAGATGGGGATAATCCAATCATAGAAAAGTAAGAGCACATAAGATGGACATATTAGCTTATGGACATAAGTGGATTCATGTGCTCTATCTCCTTCCTCTGTCCACAATTAAATCAAAAGCATCCTCTACTTCCACCTAGTGACATCGGGCAGTTATTACCACTGAGAGAGAGAGAGAGAGAGACTTTGACACACACTTTATTAAAACATCTAAAACCAAAGCTTACATTAAACCTCACACAAAGTCACACTGCACAATGTTCAGGAGACAAAAAAAAAAATAAATAAATAAAATGGAAGGGAAAAAAATAAAAAATAAATAAAATGTATATATATATATATATATATATATATATATATATATATATATATATATATATATATATATATATATATATATATATATATATATTTGTTAGTGCAATCAGTAAAGGTTCAATTGAAATAGCACACAGAATTCCTGAGAGGCGACAACCCCGCCTTATGCCTCTGCTCACTCTGAAAGGTCTTGTTAAGGTACCATTAATTTTTGGCATACTATGTATGTCAGTATACAAGAGTCTAATATGGGCAATAATAGATGGAAACCTAATGCTTTGAGGCACTTAAACAGAAATTCATGATCTACCCAATCAAAAGCTTTCTCTTGGTCCAAAGAAAGAAAACCGACATCAAGATTTTGTAACTTAGCAAAAGAAATCAGGTCCTGAATAAAAAAAAAATGTTATCGAAAATAGTCCTTCTTGGAATGCAGTATGACTGGTCTGCATGAATTACTGAGGAAATGTAAAGTTTAATCCTGTTCATAAGACACTTTGAAAGTATCTTGTAATCAACTCCTAGTCTGAGACTGGACACCAGCATCTGATGTCCTCAAGATTACCTTCTTTTGGCAAAAGAGTGACTACAGCTCTGCAAAGGCTCATAGGAAGTGTGCCTCTTTTAAAGCTCTCTATAAAGACAGCAAACAAATCCTCTCCAATAATTGGCCAAAACTGTTTGTAAAATTCTGCATTAAGTCCATCTAGTCCTGGAGTTTTGCCTGATGACATCTCCTGAACAGCTGTAGAGAGTTCATCAAAAGTCAATAATTTGTCCATCATGCATTTCTCTTCATTTGAAAAATGTGGTAAATCCTGAAGGAGAACATCGCCCATCTCTTCATTGCAGGATTCAGCACTGTACAATTCCTCATAAAAGGACAAAGCGTATGAAATGATTCCATGAGCATCAATAATCCTCTTTCCATCTGGACGTTTCAAACAGCTTAAAATCTTCTTATCCACAACCTACTTTTCCATGCCGAAAAAAAAAAAGATGTAGGGGCATCCATACTATTAAAAGTCGAAAATGTTGCATGAATAAGCCTTTTTCTGAGCTTTTTCTTTTAATAAATTCCCCAAAAGAAATTTGTTACGCTCCAAAATCTCCACAGAATCAACATGTCACCTTCAAAATTAAGTTGGAGAATCTCCTGCTCGAACTGTGTCATCTAATTGACCAGAGAACTTTTAAAATAAGCAGAGTAATTCTGGCGAAACACTTTGACTTAAATTTTGCCAATGTCCCACCATTGACTCAGGGACTTATATTGTGTTTTTTCTTCTATCCAGATCTCCCAGAAATAAGTGAAAGAGTGCACAAAGTTGTGATCTAATAATAATCTGCTATTAAATTTTCAATATGTATACTTAGAAGTGCTCTCTGCAGTGGTGATATTAGTAGATATGAAGTGATGACCAGATAAAGCAGTAGGAACAATACAGCTCTTATAAAATTGGCTTCTTTTACTTTTTTGAACATAAATCCTATAACCTAGCTCCAGAAACCATGTTGCAGTTTACTTTCATCCATGTATATTGTCTAGTCTGGGGAAAAGATTCTCTCCAAATATCAACAAGACTGTAATGAACAATCAAGGACTGAAGTACATGTGCGGTTCTTCATGGTATCGGTCTAATGTATGATTTAAAGTGGAGTTGAAATCGCCAGCTAGTACAATTGTCCTGTCATAAGAGATGTTACTTAAAGCAATTTTAAGTTTTTCAAAAAAAGAGACACGATCTGACCCAATATTGGGTGCATAAACATTAACAAAAGAGAAATCAATTCTGTGAATAGTCACATTAACAACCAGACTATATTAAAAACACTAAAGGGTTGTTCTTTATAATTAGGTGCCAGCAATATAGCCATTCCTGCACTAACACTCGAGCCATGACTTAAAATCGCCTGCCCTTTCCATTCATTCAACCACTGTATCTGATTGTTAAAAACTGTATGTGTCTCCTGCAGAAAAAAACACACCAGCACTTTTCATCATAATATAATCAAAAAGACTAGCTCTTTTCACAGCCCCCATTGATATTGAATGAGCTGAGTCTCAAAGGTGCCATAAAAATAAGTATAAAAAGGACCTTCAATAATACCAGTCCACTAGAATAAAAACTCCGTAACTAAGGCAGGCTCATTTTAATCTTGTTCGTTTAAAGTACTTCTAACATTACCCATAAGTTTTCTAAGACGGTATCTTTGAGGTTTTTCAAGTTCATAAATGGATGTTTTTCTCATTGCCATTGTAACAGACAGCAGAAGCAGTTTTAAATCTGGAAATTAAGACTCAATTTTGGGTTTGCGAAGTCCTTTTGTAAAGTCAAGAAAGTTGTTAATCTGTTGAACTGAGTTAAGTGTTTAATCTTACCTCCAGAAGTAGGCCGTAAATCCATCATGCTATGTTCCATTAACGCTGCATCATCCTCAACTTCCTTGTCAGAACAATCCATTTATACATATAAATCCACAAAGTCTTGAGATGAAATATCATCTTGACTCTGATCGAATGCATCAATTGTATTACTTTCAGTTTTGTCAGCGTCCATTTGTTTACCAAAACAAAGTGGATCGATCTCAGACACTGTTTCCAAACAAATCTGTTCCAGGCTTGTTTCTGCCTGCGGTACAGCATTGCTCGGTCACCTCCTCAGCAGCCCCTTCCAGGCCGTCTTTAGAGGCGATTAGCAGCGGTTTCTCGGGCAAGTCACTCGGCACCTCACTCGCCTCACCCGGTCAGGGTTCTGAATCCCCGGCCGCCGAAACAACCTCTGCACCGAGCACCCCTCGCTGTTCTCCATATCTGCAACCAAAGCCGCAGGAATGCCCACTGGCCTGTCTCGATTCGGACAACCCTGTCTAAAATGTCAAAGACCGCAACAGACAAAACATCTCATTGAATCTGAGGTGATAAAAATTGTATAATCTTTACCATCGATACTTAATTTCACCGACAGATTTAATGGATCACTCGGAGAACTCAAAATCATAAAAGTTTGAAGTGGAAAAGACAAGATATGTTTGATGTAGCCCACGTTTCCCAAAGAGGAAACGGAGACATGTGTCTTCAGACAATTATGGGAGATTGCTAGATGACCAATCACTCTGAAGTGTAAGAAAATGGGCCAACAAATGCCAATGAGTTGGCAGAGCTAGGCTCCACATATGCTGGTGATTAATTATTAGTAGAGTAAAAAACCGGCCCACGTGGAGCAAGCAGTTACACTGTAGCCACTGAGAAGCGGATCACTCAGCTATCAGCTGGAGACCCAGCTGCTGTGGCACAGAAGACACACGTCTCCACTTCCTCTTCGGGGAACGTGGGTTACATTAGTAACTGAGACATTCCCCTTCAGTGGTAACTCCTACGTGTGTCTTCAGACACCTATGGGAGAGTGTATGGAAAATGCCACAAAAGCTAAGCCTGTCATGCCCTTGATGTAAAGTTTGGCAAGTGTAGCGTGAGCGCACAAGCATCACCAAGGGCGCAACCTTCCAATGTACCCTAGGCCCTTTGATTACCATTATATGGGAATAATTTAGAAAATTGAGCACTACATATGGTAAACTGGTTAGCGTGTAGGGAAGACACGGGTCTGCCTGATAAGGGGGAACACTCAGTGGCCGAATGATGCATATGGGATCAACAACAGGAATCACACATAGCTGGCACCAAACCCCAGCAAGCGGGTAGACCAAGCGGGCAAACCAAACATCGTACTGGGCCAGTTACCTGGCTCCTTTGCTGAGTCAGGTGGTGGGGTGCCTCGAAGGAACTCTCAAGGTTTCGCCAACGGGGAATTTGCTTTAGCAGAGCAGAATAAGTGCATGTATCTCCAAGTTAGGAAGCACAGTTAGCTGAGACATGTGACGGGAGCATATACTCCCATATGGTTGAAATACGCCACCGATACCATGCTGTCCATCCTGGCCAGTATGTGTTTTTACTCCAGAACTAGTACAAATCAGCAAAGAGCGAGAGACACTGCCAACAGCTCTAGGCAATTAATATGCCAATGCAGCAGGGGTCCGGTCCACGAACCCGCAGCTGCATGCTCATTGCACACAGCCCCCAGCCTGTGCTGGAGGCATCCATCGATACGACAACATGCCTGGATACTTGTTCTAAGGGCACCCTGGCCCCATGTCCCTGTGCATAATCAATTGATTTTGGGACAAAGCTAGTATAAGCCAGTTGTAGAGATAATGGTGTATGCATATGCCTGTTAGGTAAATAGCGGTTCGGTTTGCACAGATCTTGGATTGGTCTTAATCCACCGCTCAAAACCCGCTCTTCATCTTGATTTAAGGGACTGGCTCGATTGCATCCTTCACCAGGAGGACAGCGATCCTCTCGCAAGAAAGGGGCGGACACGGGGCTGACCTTCGTGAAATACACACCTGTGAACTTGGGAGGCTGTATGGTGAACTGTTGCATAAATAAGTCTGATCGTCTGCATGAGCCACCACGATGGGTTGGGCAGCGCTAACCAGGCTGGCAGAGCCTGTGCTAATGGCGTCAGCTCTAGGAACAACGGGCTTGCTTGATGTCTTCCGGGCTGCTGCTCGCTTATCTGAGGTAATTGTGCAATACAATTACAACACTTTGTCAACCTTAACCCTGTGTGTTTTTCTGTCCAGGCCCAGGGCACCGGGGACGCGGCACACTCAGGTGTCGTTTACTCCGACACCGGGCCACTGCGGCCCCTGGGTGCAGCAGCAGAGGACACATACCAGGACTCGAGGCAGTACTCTCTAGAGGTGTGAACCTAAACTGGTCTCACGGGTCGGTTCGGTTACGATTATCATGCCATCGATTCGGTTCAATTCGATATCTCGGTGCATCACGGTCAGTGTTGTGCAAGTTACTTCCAAACTGTAATACATTACAGATTACTTGTTACTGTTATTTAAAAGTAATGCCTTACATTACAATATTACTGTCTCAAAATTGTAATACGTTACATTACTCTTATATTACTTTTAGTTATTTTCACCAAAATAACTACTGAATGATTGTGACCTATCCAGGCTACTAACAATATAGTATATATTTGGCAACGTGAAGGCTCAAGACAATGCAAGAAAGGATGACAGTCAGATTCACAAATGATCTGTTTTAAAGTATGGTAGAGGTAAAGTGGTTGTCTGGCAATATCTGTGAATAGCTTGACTATATTCATATCAGACACAACAGGCCTATATGTAAACTCAAATGCCATGACAAAATGCAGGTTTCTTTTCTCTTCTTATTGTTGCCATTATTGTATTCACTTTAAATTCAAGTGGCTCACAACACAAAACTGTCCTGCACAAAGTGAGCATGATGAACATAGCTTTCTCAATATAATGCTTGTGCACCGATTTCCTCTGTTTGTGGACAAAACTGCTAGTGACCTCTCAAATATACGCTGCTCGCGTGCAAATTTTCTTTGCAATATAGGGTATAATATACTTCAATTCACCACACTTTACTGTATTAAAATTAAACTTTGTATTTCATTTAATGAGTTCACTATTCTTAATACTACAGTATGCTGAAGCATTAATTAACAAGTTGTAAGCAATACTAGCCTAAAACATAGGCAGTATACCTCAAAACACTAGTATTTATTATAGAATTTACCTTAACCTGTATGTAAATAGTCTAGCAATATATAAACCATATCAACATTCTTGGGATAACAGTTTAACAGGAGGATCTCTGGAGAGCAAAAGCACGAAAAGAGGAGGAAACACAAGGCACAAATTGTGAGTCTGCATCATCTGACGGAGGGAGAGCAGATCATTCGCACGTGAGCAGCCCAGACAGTGTTTTGAGTGCACGTGAGGAGTTTGGTCCACGGACAGAGGTAACACCGGCGCGTTCGCTCACTCGTCTTACATGAATGCGCTCTCCACTTGTAATACTGCGCTTATGGCGTCTTCTGCCATTTTCATCTTTTCCGCTGCGCGTTAGGGCTTAACGTTACTGCGAACCGGGCTGAGCCAATAGCCCCAGACCTCGAGCTCAGAGGCTGAAATCATTCCGCATTCAAAGTAAAACGTTCCAATAGCCAGAGGGAGATTATGACAACACACATGTATGTTCACTCACCACCAACAGGAAATAGAACTGCGGTATTTTTATTTGTTAATGTCTTCTGGGCGAAAAGTTTGTTGTAACGCACGCGTTACTGAACATGTACCGAGTAAAATATTACTGAAAATACATTAGTAATGCCTTACACTACTGCGTTACAGGAAAAAGTAATATGTTACTGTAATACATTACTTTTGTAACGCATTACTCCCAACACTGATCACGGTGCACTGACAATTCTTTCCATACACAGTTTTATATTTTCTTCACAGCACAGCAATTCTTGTATTAAAATGTATAAATATATTTATATACTATTTGTAAAACAGTTTTGTCCTTTAATACAAACAGTCAGATATATAAACTGTGCCTTTAAACAACACGAGCATTTATAGCAAATAAACAAATATAAATATACCGCTCGCTCTCTGAGCCTTGTGTACCAAGTTCTTTCTTACACCCCTTTGATTGGTCACGTGCTCAACAGAAAGGGCAGGGATTGGCTCTTACACGCTGGCGCTCTTCACAGATGCACTCAAGGCCCACAGTGAGAGAGCGAGAAATGGAGATTACTTCCATTCTCTTAATCGCCGTGAAATAGGGGCTCCTGCTGTAAGTGTCAGTGAAACACTGTCCTGCAAACACACACGCAGTGAAATTGTGCGAGTGTGAGTGTGAGTTTTTAAGTAGGTGGAGCGTTGTAAATACTCGCGCTCGCCTTACTCGCTATAGTATGCTACGGCGACATAGTGCATATGAGAAAAATGACGTCAGTACATAATAACCGGTTATGATTATTACTGAACCGATACCAAATTGTCCGCGTCTGCATTGCGGTGCACCGAAGACTAGTACTCTCCTCTTCCAACACCTCCTGTGTTCGTGAACCCCACAGAGAACCGATTTTCCCCCCTCCGCGAGACGAGTCACAACATCGAAGTCATCGGCGATTCTATCGTTTGTATGCACTCACTGCTTTCCCGATGCTCAGGTTAAGGATGTTTCTGCTAAGGGCTAAGGGCTATCCTGAGCCCTGGCGAGAGCATTGGAGCTGTCGTCCTCATATGGGGACAAACGGCACTGGACTGCAGCAGAAGGAGATCCTGAAGAGGGACTTTGGGAGCCTTAACGAGACGGTTCAATGCACCTCGTCCGCCATGCAGATCGTCGTTTTTGGACCGCTTCCTACTTACCGCCAAGGAAATGAAAGGTTCAGTAGACTTTTTGCTCTGAATGAATGGCTATTAACATGGTGTGAAGAACAGAAGATGCTCTTTGCTAATAACTGGAATCTGTTCTGGGAGCATCCTAGGCTTTTCCGTGCTGATAGTCTGCGCTCCAGCAGAGCTGGAGCTGAATTCCTTTTGGACAACATCTCCAGGATGCTTTGTTCTGTTTGACTAGTAAGTGAAAATTCACATTTTAGCCATATAGACTCTTGCTTGTCCCACTTAAATCACAGTAATGCATGTCTGCATAACCCCATAGAAACTGTGTCTAATTATTTGATCAAGAAGTAAATTTATGTAGCGCCCTCTGGGTATTCCTGATTTAAAACTGCACCTAAACCATTGAGGCTGGCATCAACGTGGAGCACATATGTTTTTGTTGAATCCACAAATGCTAATACTGGAGCATTAGTAATGGTGTGGGGACTCAATGCAGACACCTATAACTGAGTCGACACCTGTGATCAGAATCACCTTGATCGAGAGCCATTCTTTTTTGTCTCTAACCAAAATCAGAAGGTCAGGCCACATTGGTGCAGTACAGAGCAGGAATCGGATGCCTTGAAGCTATCAGTCCCATGATGGTTCATCATCAGTTAAGTGTCATCGGACCCACAATCCTGATAAAGTTAACTCAAGACGAACGGGTAACTGATCACGAGAACACAATTTTGTTAACAAAGAGCTCGTGTTTGACCTCAGGAAATGGGGTTTTCCAGCCCCCATGCAAGACAGAAAATTGACTGACTTTGCTCCAAAACAGAGAATCAAAATCCTCTCTGAAATTTAAAACTATCACCAAACATTAAAGTTCATTCAGGACAATGCCTTATTCATCCAGCTCTATTAGGGGCCGGAAACATTGGGTGATAAAACCCATCTCCCAAGACATTCTTTAGGCGAGGGCAGAACGGCAGAAAGGCAAGGGGCGAAAGGCAGCGAAGCAGCAGCAGCTGTTGTGAGTTGAGGACAACTCTTCTCCGGGTCCAGTCCAGCTGAACTTGGACATTAAGATGGGTTGAGACCAGCCTCAATCTTCCCCATCTTCCGTTTACTCTTCTTTCTTTTCTTTCCGTCGAGAGTCTAGTTAAGTTGCGTCGCGAAACCCGTCAACACGACAACAGTTTGGCCGTCTCCAACTTAAACTACTGGACTTCACTTCAGCCTCAGGGACGTCACTTCAACGACCAAACCAACCACCAGCGAACTGGGAACCCAGCTCCGCAGAAGGACTTCCCCACATCACTAAGGAACGCAAGTACATCTCCAGATCCATTGCTGAACTGGTGTATGATCTGCTAATCATGTTAAATGATAGATAACCCTGTCTAAGACACAGTAAAGGTTGAATTGATTATTTGGTTCGCTTGGTTAGGTTTTACATCTTGAGGTTTTACATCACATCTCTCCTAAACTCTTCTTTCCTTCTATTCCTTGTCTGCAACCAGTATGAATGTGCGTGTGTATGTGTGTTTTTGTTAGTTTTGTTTGTAGTCAATAAAGAAATAGTAATATTCATTTTTGAGTCAACAGCCCTGTCTGTTCAAACGAGTGCTGGACGAGTCGTTTGTTCAGTTCAAGAGAGTCGATTCTTTTGGAGCCGCTTTAAGTTCTGTTATATTCCCTTTGAGCTAATTTAAAGTTAACGCACTACATAATTGTGTATTACGTGTGCGAGGCCCTACATAAATTGGTGGAGAATGCTGCGGGCAAGATTAAACTAGATTATAAATGTATACGGGTCAATTTCTTTATTGCAAAAGAGATCAGAGACTACCCTATTGTGTGACGTAGTCAGAGCGAGCGCGTCTGTGTTAGTGAATGGAAGACTGAGCTGTGACCTTCGACCTGCCTCCCAGCTGTGAACAACTGTGAACTGTTTTGGGATGATCTGCTTTTATAAAGGTTAGAATAGAGCGTGTTCCTCTAATTCTAGAATACCTTTTTGCTAGACTGAATCACTGCGTGTTCCAGTGCTTTTCAGATAGCCACTCAAGCCACGAGCTTGCTGAGATCTCATATTCTAATAAGTTGAACTGAGCGTGTTCCTCAGTTTCTGTAATGCCTTGTGTAGCTAATGTCACTGCGTGTTCCAGTGTCATTTAGATAGCTATACTTGTTTTAAAACTGCAGTATTTAAATTAAGGATCGAGCGTGTTCCTCGATCTTTGTGCAAAAGGCCTCATACTTATTTATTTATAGCTAGATTGATTGTCAGTGCGTGTTCCATTGTCAATTCAACAAGCTGTCTTTTTTTTTGTTTCTCACCCTGTTTTATTAGTAGCTAAACGCATAACTGCTCCTGTTTGCTGAACAGAGCTCGTGTAACGTCACGTGTGCATTAGTGTGATTTAAACGGGTGTATTTTGAAATCTTGTACAAGTGAAGCTTTACTATTGAAGTCTTGTGCCCAACAGTGAAAACCCTGTTGTGTTTTACGGGTCCAGGAACCCTGGCATGCAGAGGAGATCTGCCGAAATCGCCTTTGCATTTATTAAGTTAACTGCAGTACTAAACTGTACTTTTCTTAATGTTTAAACCCACTCTTTAGGAGGAGTGTGAAGCGCTACATCATAGAACCGTTTATGATTAGTGTGTTTTATTTGCAGTGTTGAAATGTGCTGACATTTCATGTTTTATGCGTGGATCTTTTCCATGCTAAGACTCATATGCTACTAACATAGCATTTGCTTGGTTGCCATAGTCACCCTGTGACAAGGAAGTCACTGACACTTCCGAGTGAAGTCTGAACTGCGCATCCGCAGTGCATTGGCACCAAAACAAGCTACTGCGTGTTAAGCTAACTAGCAGTTGTTTGCTTTGAAACAGTATTAGATGCGCTAAAGTCATTAGCCTGCAAGGCTAGTGCTTAAATATTAACATCCAGTGGTTGAATGCAGTGTCTGTTTGAGAAACATGAAAGTGATTTAACCATTTAACATCTTTGCATTTGTTGGCTTCTCTATTCTTACTCTCTTATGCCTCCTTTACTTGTGTTTTGTCATAAAACAAAATACAATTTACTGTTCTTTAATTCTGATTTGTGTTCCATATTTGAAACACAGATTATAAATTCAAGTGATTGTTTTAAAAGAGGAAATACAGGCTCACTATTGTTAAGTATACAAGTTGCAACTTGATTAACAATATTAAACTAAAATCTTGATTCGTGTTTTGTGTAAATCACAATACTGCATTAAAGTGGAATTCAAATTTTCCACAAATAACTTTGAATTACCATTATTCCAGTATTTCCCTTTTTGGTCTAATCACTCTAGGCATGAATAAGTCTTGAACTTGGAAAGTTTAAGCACTATTATACCAGTTTTACAACTTTTAATTTTCCCCCTTTGTAGAAAATCTGTTTTATTAAATCCAGACTTTCTCATTATTTAATTGCATTGTGGTTATGTACTTATAACCATTTCTTGTTTTTGGTTTTCTTGTTTTTCTCTCCTTACCCTCACTAGGAGACCTCTCACTACGAGTTTTTGAATAAATTAGAGACAACCCTGTCTCATTGTAATTTATTTTATTTAGTTGTACATCAACTTTGATTTTTGAATAATTAGGAGACAACTCTTATAGTCTATTTTGTTTAGTTTTACCTCAACTAGCAATTTCTTACTCGTAGTGAGAAGTTAAGGCCTTAGAGCCATTTGTGGACCTGGTCCACCCAGTTCTCCTTCTCCCTGCTTCTTTCTTTAGTATTTCCTGTCTTCCTTTCTGTTCATCAAGTTGTAGGGACCAAGCCTGAGAGAATCAATCAATCAATTCTATAGAAAAGAAACAAATTTGATTGTAATTAAACCATCCTTTGTTCTCATATTCTCCCTGCATTTGTGAATACAATTAAATTTTTGACTTTTTGTCCAAGATCACTTGACAGAGACAAGTATTGAGCAACCGTCCCCTCGAAAGCATCGCTGGTAAGCGGTCCAACAAGTAAGGTGTGTGGTGTCAATCCTGTCAGATCGAGACAAGACAAAGTTCAGAATTATAATTGTAGCATTTTTCCTCCTAAATAGAAGCAGTAATATTATTTTATTTTCAGTGATACAAAATATTTAGAAATATTTTCAACTGAAAGAAAATTTATATCCTTCTGTTTAAATTTGCTTTAACCTTGTTTTCTCTCTCTTCTTTTCTCATTTAAGTGGCAAAGTCTTCACAGCACTAGCTATCTTTTATGCTGAGACCAACACATAGCCATTACCTCACTTCATTTTAGTTTACAATCACTGACATGACACTTAGCTGCTCCACCACATATAGGCTTATAACACCACAAAGATCTGTGTCTTCACCTCCCGGCGTGCCAGCATGTCACTGACTGCAAACCCCACTGCCCGAGGAGGAGATGTGGACACCTGGCTAAGAGGAATCACGGATGGCTTCACCGGCAAGGCAACTGAACTGTCACCTGACTCAAGCCAGAGTCACGAGCTATTCAAGGTCACCTATTTCCTAAGCCACGCCTTCACAGCCCAGCTCAAGCTCAGCGACAAGCACATCACCTATCTTCAGAAGGAGCTGACACGTGCACAAAGCCGCATCGACAAGCTAGAAGTGAAAGCCCAGGAGGATTTCAAGCATCAGACCACTGAGTTCCTGAGAGAGCTACTGCACACTCAAGGCTGCACAGACAAGCTCGAAGAGGAAACCCAGTATCAACACAAGGTACCAGACGAAGTGGAGTATCTAACTAAGAGACAGTTTGAACAGCTCCAAAAGGCCCTTGCTGTTGCTGAACGTGACCGTCATGAACTAAAGTCTTCCCAGCAGGACCTGATACAGCGTCTCCAGTCTGCTGAACAGCAACTACAGGAAGCTGAAGCAAGACTCAAAGACAAAGACTCTAAACTAAAAGCTCTAGAAGCTCAACTAAACAGGTACAGCAGTGAAAATGATTATCTGACCCAACAGCTTGATGACTTCAGCGATGAACTCTACAGGGTCAGAGATGAACTTCTGCACGCTTACCAACAGAAACCAGAGCCAAGATGGGCGGGGCCCTCATCAGCATCACCACTGCTGAACCCAACTGACTCCCTCATCTTCACCGACAGTGGAAGAAGTGGACGACTGCAAACCAGGCCATCAACAGCCTCTGCCACGGACCTCTTCCCTGCTAACGTAAGCAGAAAGCCTATGCACACAGGTTTTACACCTGCACTTGAATTGACTCTTAAAGACCTTGACAAACTGGCTAAAAACATCACCCAGTTTAACCCAAACTCCACAGAGAGCAAAGACGTCCAGGCCTACCTCAGAGACATAGACTTTTACCGTGAAGTGAGACCTCATGTGACTGACAGAGACCGGTGGTACCTCCTCAGATCCACATCCTGTCCCGACGTGCAAAGCTTCCTAGATAGACAACATGCTCACATAAAGTCAAACTACCAGCTACTGTGTGCAGCATTAATTAAAGAATTCAAAGACTCTGAGTCTGAACACGGACTGTTAACTGCCCTGGAAACCAAACAAGGTCGCCAAGAGACACCTCAAGCTTTCTACCACAGATTTAGACAAGCATACTTTGCTGCACATGATGACCCTGAACTTGAAGAGGATGTGAACTTTAAAACCCTCTTTTTAAGAAACCTGTACCCTGGAGTAAGTCGTCATCTAGGCATCATGGCTTGTCCACGCACAATGTCCCTCCAACAGCTACGGGACCTCACAGACAAAGCCTACATCAAACAGAAGATGTCCTCCAAGAAAGGTTTAAACTCTTCTATCAGCCACGATGACAACACCAGAGTCTTCCGCAGTGCCAACAGAGAACGTGCCTCCCATGTCAACGCCAACTACCACACAAACGGGTCAGAGACAACACGAGACCAGCCACGCTTCTCAAGACACCCAAAGTTGTTTCCCAAAGGAAAAAGAAATGGCTGGACAGTTCGTCAGCCAACACGTTCAAGAACTCAGACCACTTCAAGGGTGAGTGATGTTCTTCATGACTAACATGACTGATACACCTGCATAGTGGAGATGACAACCACCTGTTCTACAACAACTGAACTTAAAGGATAGGTGTCTCACCACCGACAAATCCAGCGGTATCAGAACCACCACACTGTCCACCTCACACTCACCAAGAAATGTCCAACTGAACATTCATATTTACCTGACAGTAACCACGGTCAGGCCTTGAGGTCAGAGAATTTGTTCCAGTCAGAAGGCACCCACAGAGCAATGTGACCAGGGACTAAATTTTGGATCTCCACACAGCTACGTCAAACTATTTCCCTCAGTCAGCCAGAGACACTTTCCTTACTGGACCCCATCAGCTCATGAATGAACTGTCATCCAGGAAAAGATGCAAAGCCAACCTTCACCTGTGCCCACTCAGAGCCACTGAACAAAGAAGCAAGTGCATCAAACCTGCAAGAAAAGGGGGACTGTCAAAATACTGACACAGATCTGACCATACATATACACTACACTGTTAAGTTATTTTACACTGTTTTATACATGTGACATACACAACACTCAAGCGTTGTCTTCTCACAGCTAGAACTCACGGAACTAGCTTCATTTTGTCTTAACATGCGTCATGAGATTCCATGTAACTCTCCACATAGCAAACAGATTACATGTGATTATGCTATGGCCTATTTCACCTGAGCCACTCAACTATAGGTGAAAGCCTGGTTGTCAAACTACTTAAGTTTTTTTTTAACTTTGCCTTTCTTTTCCTGTCCTATCTTTCTTAAATTAGAATAAGATTGAATTACCATTAGGATATCAGGATTGGCACACCATACCTAATTGTTCTTTTTGTTGATACCACCTAAAGATGCTCGTGAAATTGATCACCTTATTCTGGTCACCAGTAATGCCAGAAATTGAAGGTAAACCATCTTAGACTAGAACAATCAATTCTGCGAATTTGACCAAAGTACAACGACAATCTCAAATCTGAATCAAATTGTACTCAACATTTGAAATTTTAACTTGCTAATGAGGTTAAATGATCAGTGCGCAGATAACCTGATGCCCTGCACCAGTACAGTACATGGTAATGGAGGTGTTGTCTTGTTGTTTCCTATGTATGTGTCTGCTTTTCCTCTTTTGTTTATCCAGCGTTCGCCGATGTCTTCATCCCAACACATCCTCTAACGAAAGGGGGTCTGTGGGGACTCAATGCAGACACCTATAACTGAGTCGACACCTGTGATCAGAATCACCTTGATCGAGAGCCATTCTTTTTTGTCTCTGACCAAAATCAGAAGGTCAGGCCACATTGGTGCAGTACAGAGCAGGAATCGGATGCCTTGAAGCTATCAGTCCCATGATGGTTCATCATCAGTTTAGTGTCATCGGACCCACAATCCTGATAAAGTTAACTCAAGATGAACGGGTAACTGATCACGAGAACACAATTTTCTTAACAAAGAGCTCGTGTTTGACCTCAGGAAATGGGGTTTTCCAGCCCCCATGCAAGACAGAAAATTGACTGACTTTGTTCCAAAACAGAGAATCAAAATCCTCTCTGAAATTTAAAACTATCACCAAACATTAAAGTTCATCAGATCATCCTCAAAAAGATGATAGCGGACTTTTAATGAAATGTAATGTTATTGCTCTTGTATAACACCCGAATCCTGTATATGTTAAGAATGCATTAATCATGGATAACCCATTATGCTTTGAGTTATTGCAAACGTACCATTACGTGTATGTTATTTGAGATGAATGAGTGAAATCCTTTCCCTTTCTTTCATTCCTTTTAATTATAGATATGTAAAATGTATCATGTTCATAGTATGCTTAATGCTATATGTCTGAGCACCACAGCTCATGTGAGTGAGTCACGCCAAAGCTCCTTGTGCTACGGACAATGCCTTATTCATCCAGCTCTATTAGGGGCCGGAAACATTGGGTGATAAAACCCATCTCCCAAGACATTCTTTAGGCGAGGGCAGAACGGCAGAAAGGCGAGGGGCGAAAGGCAGCGAAGCAGCAGCAGCTGTTGTGAGTTGAGGACAACTCTTCTCCGGGTCCAGTCCAGCTGGACTTGGACATTAAGATGGGTTGAGACCAGCCTCAAACTTCCCCATCTTCCGTTTACTCTTCTTTCTTTTCTTTCCGTCGAGAGTCTAGTTAAGTTGCGTCGCGAAACCCGTCAACACGACAACAGTTTGGCCGTCTCCAACTTAAACTACTGGACTTCACTTCAGCCTCAGGGACGTCACTTCAACGACCAAACCAACCACCAGCGAACTGGGAACCCAGCTCCGCAGAAGGACTTCCCCACATCACTAAGGAACGCAAGTACATCTCCAGATCCATTGCTGAACTGGTGTATGATCTGCTAATCATGTTAAATGATAGATAACCCTGTCTAAGACACAGTAAAGGTTGAATTGATTATTTGGTTCGCTTGGTTAGGTTTTACATCTTGAGGTTTTACATCACATCTCTCCTAAACTCTTCTTTCCTTCTATTCCTTGTCTGCAACCAGTATGAATGTGCGTGTGTATGTGTGTTTTTGTTAGTTTTGTTTGTAGTCAATAAAGTCTCTTTT
Source organism: Danio kyathit (assembly GCA_903798195.1). NCBI lineage: Eukaryota > Metazoa > Chordata > Actinopteri > Cypriniformes > Danionidae > Danio > Danio kyathit. Next base: position 24,615,935 of record LR812524.1, on the reverse strand, counting down.
GTATTGAAAGGAAAGTGACCTGTGTATACTTTTAAGCTAATGCCTTATACCTAGATCTTGTTACCCTGCTTAAATATTAAAGTGTTTTACTTTTGTTCGAATAGTAATATTCATTTTTGAGTCAACAGCCCTGTCTGTTCAAACGAGCGCTGGACGAGTCGTTTGTTCAGTTCAAGAGAGTCGATTCTTTTGGAGCCGCTTTAAGTTCTGTTATATTCCCTTTGAGCCAATTTAAAGTTAACGCACTACATAATTGTGTATTACGTGTGCGAAGCCCTACAATGGAAAGCCTCTGAACATGCTGGACTCCAGCGCTTTCCAAATGGTTCAGCTTTCTTAAAGTATCTCTCTGTAAAGAATGAATCATTTTTCCCTTTCACAGATGTATAACCTATGGTAGGATCTGTCAGTGGCCTCACAATTGTGGCATAGTTCTTGATAAAGCATCTATAAAATCCACAAAAGCCTAAAAAAGAACTTTAAAAAAAGCACTTTAGATCAGTTGGCCTCTTCCAGCGTGTGACAGCTTCCACTTCTCTGGGTCCAGAGCTAGCCCAGTGGCAGAGACGATATACCCCACATATTTGACTTTCTCTTTACAGAACTGATATTTATCTATGGATACTTTTAATCCAAATTCCTCAAAACGGTCAAGCACTTTCAAAAGTCTCTCCTCATGCTCCTCCAAAATGCGACCAAACACAATCAAATTCTCCAGATAAACAATGACTTTCAGTAAAAAAAGAGAGAACACATTAATTCTTTCACAGTTTTTTTTTCCGTAATCTTGTTTCCCATTCAGGAGAAATAGGTGACCAAAGTTGAACAAATTTGGATCTATCTTCTGTGCTTTGACTCTCAAGGCTCAGTGGTGATATCAGTTGGAAAAAGGTGTGCAAGGTATATACCAGGAGGCACTGAAACCTCTTTATCGGTTTCATTATGCACAGGTATGAATAAACTGACCTGGGGAGGTCTCCACTACAAAGATATCTTTCTTCAATGGTTCTTCAGACTCCATTGTACAATCCACATACAGCTCACTTCTTGGAGGAACAACAAGGACATGTGACCCACTCCATTTAACTGGTTGGTTCTGGTTGGAGTAACTGCACTGGATCTTCAAAGAACTTAACGTGTTAGGAGTGTTGGAATCTCCACTCAATGCAGCTAACCGGCCAAAGAAACTGGCATTTGTGCCAATTATTACTGGGACTTGCTTAAACCCTGAAGGCTTTGGGCAAACAATTGTAACTTAGGATCCGCTGTCTAGCAACATTTTGCATGGATGTCTATTGTTCCTAACTGAAACAGTAGAGAAAGGACCGATAAGTCTCTTTGGAAGACAGCTATTTTCTGCAACATCAACTTGATTTCTCACTGAATGAAAATCATGAGATTTGGGACTGTCTCTAGATGCATCCGTTCCTTCAGTCTTACTCTTCCTCAATGATTGAATCAGCTTCTGAATAATAAAAAGAAAGATTTTCCTTAGCCGTACGTTTTTGTGGCTATTTGTCCTCTTCTCCACAGCGAAAAAAGAAGTAATTATCACGATCAGTTGTGTATCGTAACCTTGATAACAGCATGATGCATGAGTGTGCTCCATGCAGGTGAGTGGGCTTGACAAACCACCTGTAGGACACACTCCTCCTGTCTTAATGCACCAGACATTTTGTTAGAAATAATCATGTGCTTTCATGTTTATTCATATAACTGCTATTTTCATTTAAAGCACTTTGTTATGTTTGATGTTAGTTTTCTTTTCTTGTGTATTTATTTTTCTCACCCTCCTCTCCACTTTTTACTCTTAGGTCAAGTTTTCTGTCAATCATCGTTATGAGGGTGCCATGTGGATTTAAAGCTCCAGCTGATCAGTGTATGGTGTGCGTGCTGCCTCGGCGTACCTTTTGTGCTCCACGCAATTGGTGTTTGTGCTCCATGCAGTTTGTGTTTGACATGCTTAGGCTGTGTAGCGATTTATTATCTCAGTTTACTGTGGTAATTCGAGTTTGCTTGTTGAAATTTGTTGGCTTTAAATAAAATAATGTGATGGTTGTTGTGTGATTCTAAATTGAGCCTTTGACCGTCTTGTTAGGTTTGTTGTAGTTTAGATGGATTTTTGTTAGATTAGTTTGAGTGTTTTACGCCTGTGTACTTTTGAGTTTTGTAGTTTAATTAGTTTAGTTTGGGTGTCGTGTACACTGAAGATCTCGGTTTTTATTTGTATTTCTTTTTGTCGCTTAGTTCAGACTTTAGATTTAAGGATTGTTTTGTTTCGTTAATTTCTTTGCTTTGGCTTACACTCTGTTTTTGTTTGAAGAGAATGATTGTAATTGTTTATTTCTTTCTTTCCATTTTATTATTGTTATATATTGCTTAAACCATGAAGTAAAAAGTTTAAATAGAGAGTTGATTCCTGCCTCATCCTTGATCTGCCGCACACATTACACCTGTCTCACCTAAATGTTACAGCATCCCACTTAAACATCTTAAACACGTAACAACTTCATTTTTGCATTGATATTTAATATCTTGTTTTAAATACACTATGAACAGCAGCTATGCTAATTATTTTCTTTGTTTCATATTTCCACCTGGGGATACTCATCCCGAGGCCTCTAGAGATTGTGACCTGTGAAGAGATGATGGCAACCATAGAGGAATTCTAAGAGGTATCCATAATCCTAGACCAGGCCGTATCCTGAGCAGATACTATGGCGATTATGGAGGAGTTTAGAGCATGAGACCATTTCCTGAAAGACCCAGTGACAGACGAGTCTCCACATTGATCCTGTGGGCCAGCCTGAACACCTGGTGACCTACTCACACCTGCAGAATCAGAATCAGAAAGAGCTTTATTGCCAGGTATGTTCACACATACGAGGAATTTGTTTTCGTGACAGAGCTTCTACAGTGCAACAGAATTACAGACAGGACTAAAAAACAGATAATAAATATATTTTAAAAAGTAGTGAATGCAATACACAAATTGACAAGTGTATGTACAGCTATATAACTATATACAGCATAATATGTGCAGCTGTTATGTGCAAATTGGCATGTAAAATGTGTTTTTAAATAAGTGTAAATGTGTATAAAAAGTGTATAGCAGGTAGTGATGTTGGTTGGATTATCATCAAGTGTTCATGAGATGGATTGCCTGAGGGAAGAAACAGTTTCTATGTCGGGCTGTTCTGGTGCGCAGTGCTCTGTAGCGTCGACCAGAAGGTAAAAGCAGTTCTCCACGATGGACGTCCAGCATTCTCCAGCGTCCGGCACCTAGACTGCAGCTCTGCACAAGAAGTTTGGCCAGAGGAGAAATGGTTGTGCACAGCTGAGCCTGGTTTTTGTCAAAGTTTTTTCCTTCACTTTCATCAATTGGTAAAGTTTTGTTCCTCGCCACTACCTTGCTTGGTTTGGAAGTTGTGGAGCTGTGCATCTATGGATTTGCTCTTCAGTGTTTGGACTTTTAGCACTGAAAAACCACGCTGAACTGAACTAAACTTAACTTTAACTCTGAAATCTGGACTGACAGTTTCAATTTACTAAAACTTCTATGTTAAGCTGCTTTGACACAATCTACATTGTAAAAGCGCTATAGAAATAAAGATGAATTTAATTGAATACTCTTCAGTTCCATTGTGGCTATTTTTTATATTATATATTATGTTCTGAATATAGAAAAATCTGAGGAAAAAATACAAAATATTTACATTAAACTAATTTTAAATGCCAAAACTTTAAATATATATTTTCTTTAAGTTAGTTGCTTTGACATCACATACATCAGTAACAAAATATGTTCCCACTTTCAAGTATTGAAAGAAGGATAATGTTATGTTGAATGGCAGAGTGGTGTTGCGGATGCAGGACGGAAGTGAAGAGGGTTGGGGAGTCGCGGAAGAAAGTGAAAATGAACAGCGGACGGGGGAGGAGGGCAGTTGAGGAGGGGGATAGGAATGGCAGAGTGGTGTCGCGGAGTGGTGTCGCGGATGCAGGACGGAAGTGAAGAGGGTTGGAGAGTTGCGGAAGAAAGTGAAAATGAACAGCGGACAGGGGAGGAGGGCGGTTGAGGAGGGGGATAGGTAAAATGAGGTGCTGGATCAGATTTCAGAGGTGCCGGCACATTCGGGCACAAATTAAGCCCTGGACAAAGCTTAAACGATTAGCATAATACTGAAAATACAGTGGAGGAATTAGAAAAAAGTGAGAAATGCAAACATAAATTTTACCTATATGTTTATTATTCTATAATATATACACAAGAATTAAACAATCAATAATACATATAAGTTTTCCTTGTTAAATATTTTTTTGTTATCATTAATGTGCTGAATGTAGAAAGCAGAATGCCATCAAATAACTTAAAAAACTATAAATCTCACCAGTGACACCACAACACATAACAGTAATATAAAACATCAATTAATCTCAGTTTTATGGTTATTTTATTAAAGTGCATAAGGGCAGAAACCAGATTATTGTATTTTCTTTTCATGTATTTTAATGGCCATAATGAATCAGTATTTGCTTTCATTTTAACACTTACTGTGTATCATCATTTCTAGTTTCTATAAAACATACATCTTTTTTTTCAATTAAAGCAGCTTTGATTAAAAAATTACAAAGAAAACAACGGACTGTTCCATTAAAAATATATTCTACAAAATTCAGAGTTTTAAGAAAAGGCAGAGGTACTATTTGCTACACATCAGTGTGGTGCACTACAAATAACATGATACCACCAAATGATGTATTTAACTCAGAAAAACTGCATTAGTACTGAAGGCTCTCAAAGACAAATAAAGTTAATCCTCTGTCCAAACACATTATGATCTCTGGTGCTAAAACCAGACCAGCACAGCATCTTCAAGAACTACCTATAGAGCTCTCTTCTTCTCAGATATCACTAATGTGTATTTATAATCTCAACAGGGTGATGAAGACATCTGATCATAGTCAGGACACTTGAGAAGGGCAGGGAAGTTTGAATTCATTTGGAGGGATGCTTCACTGGAGATGTCTGAAGGGCTGCGTCCACGAGTCCAGGCATCTGGATGCAGGAACTGACCAGAATAGTCAGAACAGTTGCTGAGACGTGGACGGTAGAAACCTGGGTGGGGCCTGTACATCTCCTCTGCAGTGTAACGCTTCATAAACAGGTAGACAGACATTACACCTGCTGCCTGGTGGTGACAGAAAAAAAACGATTAAACAATAATAATATTAAACAAATAATGATATTAATATTACTGATAAAGAGGATTTAATGCAACAAAGTATTCTACATTATTTGCATGTGTGGATTTTTGTCCTTTTACCTATAAAACTTTCATTGAAAACTGGTAACACTTTGCTTTAAGGGGGTTTTCCTAAGACTGTCATGAAACCTTTATAATCATGACATCATTAATGAATGACATTTTATGTATGCTTATGACAACTATCATTGAGTGTCATTCGCTCAGTTTTGTATTTTATATGCAAAACTGACAGTATTTGAGGTGTCTTTATGACAACTTGACATGACCAAGACAACATAAAGGCATAAGTCTGTCATAAACATAATTGTCATGTGGCCATTAGGGGTGCAACAATACAGACTTCTCGGTTTTAGGTCATGGTTTCGGTATGGTTCAGTATATGTTCTATATGTTCATACTATACAAATACTGTAAATACAATATAGCATTGTTAGTTATGAGGGGAACATGACAAAGAGCCATTGGAACAGAGTGAAGCTGCACTTTTTGCCACATAGACTTCCATTCATATGCGATCAAATGCGGCAGACCAGAAGCGCAAGGTTGTGGGACAAGCATCGCATGACACAGCATTAGAAAGTTCAAGCTTGGTGAACTCTGACCTGCAGAAAAATCACATCATGTGATTGTGTGAGACTAATAGAAGATCAAAACATGACCTCTCTGTACAGAAATTTAAAATATGGAGCAATTGTTCACTTTTTTAAGGACTAATCAACTTATTTAATCCCGCCCCTTTCACAGTGCCATACCACAGAATTTTGCATGCTCAACTCTAGTGTACTCTAGTACTCTAGTGTAATGCTGCGGTCACACTGGACTTCTCTCCCCACAGACTTCCATTTATACACACGCGAAAGTTCAAGCTTAGTGAAATCGCATCACTTGACTGCGTGAGACCAATTGAGGGTGAAAACATGACCTCTCTGGACAGAAATTTAAAATATGGACCAATCGCTCGCTTTTTAAAATGTCTAATAATCTTGTTTATTCCCACCCCTTTTCGCAGCGCCGTACAACAGAATTTTGCACGCACAAACTCTAGTGTGGCATGAGGCTGATGAGCGTCACCTGTGTGCATCACTTGTCTTGAGTCCCACAGAGGAGCTAAGCTTTAAAAGGAGGAGTAATGATAGAGGAAGATGAGAGAGGACCAGGTCTGGACACTTTATTTTTGTCTTGCTTTCAGTTGGGCAACAGACACTGTGAGAAGCTGCCGCCCATTTATTTTGTTGATTTTCATTATTAAAATTATTTAAAGTTCCTACTGATGGCCAGGGAGCCATCGACTGTGTTACACAAAGATAATAATAAAATAAACAGTGTTTTTCATTTTTTCCATGTATCGAACAGTAGTTTTCAGTTACATAAACTGAAAAATATAATCAAATATAACAATGCAAAGTGTATTTAATCTTCACTGTTTTTACTATTTTTACACAGATGCAGCACAATGAGAACAGGCAACAGTTTCTCCGATGTTTACGCTCTGAGGCATAACTGATTGAATACTCGTCAAATTAGACAGATGGACATAATTATTGGTCATAACAGAGTCTTTACTGTTGAGAAGCTCGTAATGAAGTCATAACATTATTTTAGCTGTTTAGATGAGACACTTCATTCATCCCATGTGCATTTATGCTTTGAGATGCAACTCACTTTACTTTTGTTTTGACATGAAAGCGTCTCCTGGTTTACTGCTCACTGATGGGACATTTACTTATGGGGAGTTATGTTTCAATGCATAGACATGCATTCTAACATGCACAGAGCCAGTTCAGAGAGTACTTAAAGGAACAGGGAAATGCAAAATACAATTTTTTTTTATTTTAATGCAAAACCAAAAAAATGCAATATCCATTTGCATAATGAACTGTGGAGGTCATACCAAATGGTTTAATGTTATAGCAAATATTGCAACATCTCTAGTGGCCATTATAATTTTGTCATGAATTTTATAACAGCATTAGATCTGCTACTACATGTCTGTGTTACGTTTGATGTGTTTGGGCTTGGTTTCCGAAAACACGCTACACTTTGCTAGAATAAAACTACACTGAGGTACTAGGGCACTTTTAAAATGTTGAGAGCAAGCTCATTGATAGCTGAGGCGACAGCAACCAATCACCTGCACCATGTAGTTGATTACGTTGGAGCAGATTAGACATTCTGTCATGACCTATCGGCCTGTGTGCACATAGAGTTTCATGACAGAATTTGTATTATATATTTCTATTAATACAGATCTAACTGTAGACTTCATCCCCTCCAAATCTTCTATATATAGCAAATGGTAATACAAAAGGAGAGGTCAAGCCATCTGCATCCCAAATATCTGCCAGTGTACTATGGTGCACAGGTCCTAAATGACAAGCAGCTTTCTAATCAAGCCACTTTAATCAAGTCACCTATTTAAATTACATTTAAATAGGAATTAAAATGCATACTTTATGTACAGTATGTGAATAAATATTTTGTGGACATTTCCATGAACTAAATTGTCGATTGCATTTTGTGGACATTTCCATGAACTGATTTGTCAATTGCAAACCTAAATTTGGGCAGGTCCACACATGAGGAACTAACTTGAAAAGCAGAATAAGTGCATGCATCTTGAGGTGAGAAAGAAATGGTGCAGCAAGCCTGACATCAAGCCAGCTCTTGTTAATACCAAATACATGGCAAGAGACTATCACCATTCTGAGACTGTAGAATCTAGTGAATGTTTTAAAGTAGGTGTTGCCCAACTCACAGCCCCACAGATGCCTGTTAAAAAGCCACTGTTTGCTAATGCCCAGATTGCGATTTGAATGTGTCAACACTGATTTACAAGACTGGTTCTTCTGAGAGGAGCGCTTGCAGGATCACTACTTGATCTTGAAAAAGTTTGGTGTAATCATTGGGCACATACATGGGCTGGAGTCTCAAGACAACGTGGAAGGAAGATGGTCCAAATTTAAAGCGTTCTGACCACAAAGGGTTCTGACCGCAAATCCAATGGTGCATGTTTGTTGCACACAGGGTTGCACCCAACCTGTTCTGGAGGCATCTGTCATTACAATAATATGTCTGGACACTTGGTCTAAGGGCACTCCTGCCAATAGAAAGGGAATGAATGTACAGTGACACAAGGGAGTGTTGGTCAGCCAGTGTGAGCCATGGTGACCATCTTAGGTCTCAACTGTGCAGCTAGTGCTAAAGCAGTCTATGAAGCAATCTGTGTGGTTTGTCCTTGGCTGCAGCCATCTGCCCCTAGAGCCTCTGAAAATGTTTAATTGGAACTGCTGTTTTCCATCTGCTTCAAGTGTTGTCATGTTGAGGGTTTAGAGATGCTCACATGCAGTACCGTGGCTATAACTAGTGTTTGTTGAGTTACTTTTGCCTTTTTAAGGGCTGGCCATTTTGGAATGACCTTTTGGATCAAGGTATTTTTTTGCCCACATAACTGTTACTCACTTGATATCTTACTTTTTTTAAACCAGTAGTCAGACATAACATTGTCAGTCTGGCACCAATAACCATGACACATTAAATCAAGTCACATGACACACCTATTTTAATGGTCTAGGTGCAAAGTCTAAAGCGCATGGTGCAAAAGCATTAAGCGCAAGTCTAATATCACTTTTGCTATTTTAAGGACGGAAAAATACGATTTGCAGCGCATGGTCTAACAGGGTTGTGCTTAATGAGTTATGGGTGTGTTTTGAGTGTAACGTGCATTAAACCAATTAGACTCTCATCTCACGTTCCCTTTAAGAGTCAGTTGCGTCACGCCATAGTGCATTTGCTATTTACGTACATGGCGGACTTTGTAAGTGGAAAAACTGAATGCGTCACTAGCAAGAAAACAGTTAAACACACCATCTGTTGCGCAAGGATTAAGAACGAGCCTCCTCCATTCGGCCTCTTTACTTTCTCTTTCCTTTTTACTTTTCCTTTTTACTTAGTAAGGAAACGGTGAAAACTCACTCCACTGAAGACATCCATTAGTCTACATATTTCATTTTGTTTGTTAAGCGCAAAGATTTCTTTAAAAACTATTTCTAAATTCAGTTCTAATTTCCAGAAAACTAATAAATGAACAATAATAACGAACTCTGGTCAACGAAGTGTGTGAGTTATATCCAAACACAAGTCTTATTCTCATGCCATATGGTGATGCATCTCCGATACCCGACAGATGGACAAATCTAAACTTGTTTTTATTAAAACAAATATAAATATATATATAATAAATAATACTGATAATAATAACAATATTATACAAATGCAAATTGTCATGAAAAAACTGAAAAAAGCCCCCCGATAGGAAGAAGGCATGGAGGTAGTGGTTTTTATATCTATGTAGTAAATAATATTTTTTGTAATATTTTAATGCTTTATTTTTTCATATGTAAAGATATTTTTGTATTGATGCACATCCTGTGTGTATTAAGCAATGTGTAAGCGTTTGAACCTGCATAGACGCATAAATAATGTGCTCTGCGGTGGACTTTAGACCAGCTTTTACTTGGCCAACAGTGCAGTCTATTTCAGTTTCTTAGAATAGCAACATGTTAACAATGCGCCCTAACATATCTCCTTTATAGACTGGCACACACATGAGTCTACAAAGTGGCACAAAGGATTTGCTATTTAAACAACATGGTGCAAAACGTGAAAATCAGGGTTGCGCTGGTCTGAAAATAGCAACAAATTGTGCCAAACACGTCTTGTGCCTTATTGCGGGTGTAATAAGATATTATGGTGTATGATAGGGCCCATTGTCAATTAAATCATCTGTTCTCCCATTATATTGTTTGGTCTACAGAATAGTATTTAAATGGAAGGCAATCAAATCAAAACGTTTAATTATAAGCTTGCCCCTAGTCTGAAACTTCCAGTGCTCTACACTCATCTTCTTGGACTGTCTCCCCCTTGTCATGTTGCCCTTCTTCTGCAGATTAGAGATGATCATGGGACTTAATCACTCTTTTTGTCACTGTATGATTTTGTTTTAAATGAAAATTCCTTCTCATTTTGTGTTTCAGCCCTTTGTCACAGATCCTGGCAGTTTGGGAGTATTTTTAAAATGCGTAAGTGGGATTTAGTGATGTTAGCAAATGAGACCCAGTGTCAGTATACACAAATATGCAAAGATAAGTGTAAGGGTTACCTCAGTAAGCAGGAAGGAGACAGCAGCAAAAGCAAAAGACCATCCATATTTATAACTGAAATAAGCTTCATTTGTTTTGGTTCTGTTCAGCATCTCATCATTAATGCTGGATATATACAAAACCAGACCAACCACGAGGGAAAGACCTGTATCAGAAATAAAATTAAATTTTGCCAGAGAAAACAAAAAAAAAAGAGAGAGTTAAAGTGGCACATACATACATTCACAGAATGTTTTAAAACGGTTAACATTTACGTATAATAGTACATTAATTAATTACAGTGCAATACTTGTACTCTGAAAGATATCATAAAGCAGGGGTAACTATACTCGGTCCTTGAGGACCAGTGTCCTGCAGAGTTTAGTTCCAACCTCAATTAGACACACCTGAAGAAGCTATTCAAGCTCTTTCTATCATAACTATTCAGGACACCGGACCTCCAGGACCGAGTTTGGGCAACCCTGCTATACAGTATAACCAATTCATTCTTACTGGTTGTATATACTGAAAGATGTGAGCTCTTTAACTCACACCTTTTACTGTTTTAAACCAACACCCACCTGACAGGATAAAGAATATTCCAGAGATGAAGGCCAGAATAGTGCGTTGAGGGCGAATATGTCCAATATTACTCAGCACAAATCCAATGAACATGAAGAATAGACTGACCAATGGGAAAGGAGTAGCAGAACGGATCATTTCTAAAAACAAATCCAAACAAAACGTTTCTTTTAATGGATTCCTAATCATTCAACAACCTCTTCAAAATGTGTAATCTCACATGCTAACAAAAATTAATTTTGCTCTCTCTCGCAGTGTTCACTTGAATTATCTTTTTTGGAGAGACCCAAAAGAGTAGGTAGTCTAATAATTTAATTTGTTGGTATTATATTTTATATAGTCAGCCTATTATTAACGCAAAACAGATTTTGTCAATTGATCAGGAGACTGCTGTTGAGCTTATTACACAGTTCACCAAATAAATAAATATCTGGAAATATTGGTTTAAGTTTTTAGTGCACCTTATTATTTTACGTTACTATTACTTTATGGCCTCCACTCAAAACAGTGTACATGTAAAACAATTACAAAGCTATTGGCTAGCAACAAGACAAATGATGGAATGGTGCTGTATAACAACATACTAATAAAAAGATGTAAGAATGCGCCAGTTATGTTTGGTTTGAAGAAATAATATATATATATATATATATATATATATATATATATATATATATATATATATATATATATATATATATATATATATATACGCTCCCATTTCTTCATTAGATATACTGTATATACAGTTTATTGATGTTATATATTGAACAGGTCAATAAAAGCAATAAATTGGCTGTTAGGATTAATAGTGAATATTAATGTTAGATTTTGTACATGAAGAGGCTAATTAAGTAATTAACAGTGCCTTCGCTACAAAGAAATGTGTAATATTTGTTATCTAAATTTAAAAAAAAACTTTAGGCCATGCTGATGAAATGCAAGCTTCACTGTTACCGGACTACTGTATATATAACTATGGTGAGCTAATCATAAGAGCTCAGCAACTATAGTGAACTATTCATTTTTCACTGGACCGTACGAAAAAAATCACTAGTCCAAGGCCCAGAGATGCTCATGAAGCATTAACACCCAGAGGGAATGAACCTCATGTGGCCGACACTTTATACATCAATTGCTATTCCTTCCCCCCTCTACACTGGCAACAAACAAAACAGTATCCCGAGGACAAAAAAAAGAGCTGATGACATGTAATGCAGACAGACTTTTATTTGCACAGCCACTCTTTGTTACGTCACAGGACTGCTGTCTGCCACTAGAACTGGGTTTGTTATTATGCATGCTCCAGACACTAGTCACACTGGGACATGTCAAAACCCTGATGTAGTGTCGACATTCCTATTAAAGAGCTTTTCCTTATTTGTTTCTACAATGAAAAAAAGTGTTATCTAAATTAATTTAATTTATTAACCAAAAATATTAAACATTTCTGAATCAATTTATCAATAAAAAAAATGCTCTCTTTTAGTATTAATTAAGTGTACTATAATTTTCTGCATTTTATTTAATTGTGCTTATTTTGGCTCTTGCGCCCCCCTTTTAAAAGATCCAGAAATTATTTTGCATGTGAAAAAAGTATGACTGAGTAGACAATTGCATGAATGTATGTATGCAATTGGATGATGATTCCTGGTACTCTGACAAACTCAATTGTTTAGAGGCCGCTGACACAGTGACACACATGGGCAAATCAAGTCAAAAGACTAATGGTCACATTTTTTTTCATTCATTCAGTCATTTTCTTTTCTGCTTAGTCCCTTTATTAATCCGGGGTCATCACAGCGGAATGAACCGCCAACTTATCCAGCATATGTCTTACGCAGGGGATCCCCTTCCAGCTGCAACCCATCACTGGAAAACACACATTCACACACATACACTACGGACAATTTAGCCTACTCAATTCACCTGCACCACATGTCTTTGGACGTGTGGTGGAAACTGGAGCACCCAGAGGAAACATTTATATATTTTTTTATTATACTGAGACAAAGTTAACTGAGTCAGCCTAAATCCTAAACTGTTTAAACAAACTACCTGCAAATTACAGTACTCCAAAAAAGTAGTTAATTAAATTATATCTATTTAATTATTTGACAACATTTTTGGAGTACTGTAAAGTTTTAAGTTGTTAATGAATTAATTAGACAATTATTTAAACTAAGATAATTTTTGCAATATTACCCATTAAACACTTGTGCATTTTCAAGGCTTTCTGTTTCTGAGGTTAATTGACATTGCAAACCAAACAGATCAATATATCAAATTTAAGTAGAGAACTTAAACTGAAAACCTTAAAGCATGTTTAAACTATATTTATAGCAGTAGGTCATAGTGAAATGCATTTATGGCAGAAATAATTATTACATTCTTGTAGTAAAAGGAACTAAACATGCACAAAAAAGAGATGGAAACTCTCACTCACTCAGAACGCTGGCTGTAGACTCTGACGTCATCTGAACATTCATGGGCATCACATATTCTATAGTGAAGCAGCGTCCCTTTTCATCTCCTAAAAAAGAAATAAAATAAAGAATTCAGGGTCACACTTTATTTTGATGATCCGTTTGTTGAATTTAAGTTACATTGCAACTAATTATCATTAGATTATAAGTAGACTGTTAGGTTGGGGTTAGGGTTAGTGTTTGGGTTAGGGTTAGTGTAGGTTGACATGTAATTGCAAAGTTTTTTATAGTCAGTTAAATGTCTGTTGAAGGACAGTTAAATGTCAGTGTCAACAGATATTAAGCAAACAGTCTACTAATACTCAAATGGACCATCAAAATAAAGTGTTACCGAATTCAGTGAAGACAGCAAGAAAATTATATTATCACACTCATGTTGACATTATGCAATATACAATTTTTACAATTTCTTAAACAAAAGAATAGAACACAGAATACACAGTAAAAATCATAAAACTGTATGTAATGAAAATACTAAAAGTTGTTATTAAATAAGACAAAGATAGAAATAGTGTGTTTGTATTATCTATCTATTACTGTTAACCATAGTTTATTTGATACTATCAATATGACTATTAATAGAATTGTTTAATTACAGTCAGCATGTCTGCTGAATCGAGTGGTGTAAAGGTTTGTAGGTCAAAGATTTTGCTTTGTAACATTTTTAGAAACAAGGTCACTCAATAACCATTTAGACCTGTATGGATGTGACCCCAGTGCAAAATGCTGTTATATAATCCATTAAGAACAGAAACTGTTTGTTTGTATGATCTAATGAATAAAGCAAACTAACTTTAAAATGCCAAAAAGAATATTCACTGTTTCTGCAATAACAATAAACTACTGTTTAAAGGTTTGGGCTTGGTCAATTTTTTCAATATTTTTGAACGAATTATTTTATGCTCCCAAGACTGCATTTAACGACTGAAATAATAACTGAATTAAATAATTAATGTTTTCTTTGATATTTTAATATAATAATGCATTCATGGCATTGTAAAGCTGTTTAATTAAAAGTTTATTTTTAATGTGTGCCTTTCTATTAGAAAAAGAGAAAAAGGGACGATACCTGATTTACCAGTTGGTAATACTGTCCCCGAAGCTGGTGACTCTAAAAAAAAAAGGAACTGAAATCACTTGTTGTTCTTATAAATCTCCATGGTATCATTACTGACATGTTTAGCATGCTATTTGTGATGTAAGGTCAAAGTATGGTGCAGTAGAAAGAGATAAAGGATCTGCAATGGAAATCTGTACCGTGTTGAAGCAGGATGTTTTAAATGGCCACAAAATATGATTTATGATTTTGACCATAGGCCATAAGTAAACAATAGTCAAATATATACAAGTATAATATCATTTATCTCCTGTAAGGTTTACAAAGCATGATTTACAACAAATTGAATGTAGAATGTTCATATAGTGTATATGTTCATATATGTTTTTATGGCACTATATGTACTAATGGGAAAAAAGACCATTTGAAAAATGTTTCTGTGTGTTTCAGTGTTAATATTTGTCTGATAACATTTCTGCCAAATTCAAATAGATTCAAACTGAGAAGAAATGTTAGTAGTTTAAAGAATATTCATTCATTCATTCATTTTCTTTTTGGCTTAGTCCCTTTATTAATCTGGGATCTCCACAGCAGAATGAACCGCCAACTTATCCAGCATATGTTTTACGCAGCGGATGCCCTTCCAGCTGCAGCCCATAACTGGGAAACAACCATACACACTCATTCACACACATACACTACGGGCAATTTAGCTTACACAATACACCTGTACCGCGTGTCTTTGGACTTGTGGGGGAAAACGGAGCACCCAGAGGAAACCCACGCTAACGCGGGGAGAACATGCAAACTCCATATATATATATATATATATAAACGGTGGCGCAGTAGGTAGCGCTGTCGCCTCACAGCAAGAAGGTCGCTGGTTCGAGCCTCGGCTGGGATGCCCTTCGGCAGGTTCGAGCCTCGGCAGCAGATGCCCTTCCAGCCACAACCCATCACTGGGAAACACACACACTCATTCAGACATTCACACACTATGGTCAATTTTAGCATACCCAATTCACCTGTACCACATGTCTTTGGACTTGTGGGGGAAACCAGAGCACCCGGAGGAAACCCACGCGAACTTGGGGAGAACATGCAAACTCCACACAGAAATGCCAACTGACCCAGCCGAGGCTCAAACCAGCGACCTTCTTGCTGTGAGGCAAACGTGCTACCCACTACGCCACTGCGTTGCCCGTCTTGAAAAATATCTAGTAAAATATTATTTACTGTCATCATGGCAAAGATAAAATAAATCAGTTATTCCAAATGTCATTAAAAATAATTCAGGGGGGCTAATAATTCTAACTTCACACTATATATATATATATATATATATATATATATATATATATATATATATATATATAATATATATATATATATATATATTATATATATATATATATATATATTCATTCATTTTCTTTTCGGCTTAGTCTCTTTATTTTATTAATTATTATTGTTAAATTTTTCTCATTTTTACATAGGTTTAAGACAAGCTGAGCTTTGTGTAAAAACAAACATTGATTCCCCTTCGGAAGGGGAACTTCAATGCTATGTGGAAACTTCCACTATGGGGATTTCATTCACAAAGCCAATCATCTGAAAGAGTATGTAAACGGGCCAATGAAATGCCAATGAGTTGGCAGCTTCAGCTTGCGCACCTGATGCTCGTTGCAATTAACTTGCTATAAGAGCACATGTGCGAGCAAAGCCAAAGCATCATTTTCACTTAAGAGACTTCAACAGCCTTCTGAGAGAGTCAATGAGGGTTCCTCCAGCTGAGTTTCAGACAGAGAGTGAACAAGAGCGATCTCCCGGTCCAGAGTGTGTGACACGCAGCGGCAGATGGTCGAGCTGGGTTTCTCCCTTGCCTGGCGTCCTTTGGGTCCGGTCCTCCAGAGCGGTATGTATTGTTGCGAATTTCCTAAAAGAGCAACACGGTCGTGCAGCGTGTCTTTTTCAAGACGTCACTCCGACTGTGCGTTTCTGGATGCGGTGGTTTCCTGTCCTCGGATGATGGGCATAAGCACTGCGTTTCATGTCTGGGGGTCCAGCATGTTAATGCGGTGCTCGTGGGTAGTGCATGCCATCATTGCGGTGGCATGTCTGTTGCGCAGTTAAGATCGCGGCTCGCTCTTGCAAAAGAGCCACCCACCCCAGTTGTCCCCCGCTCCGCGGTGGGCACTCGGGCAGATCTGAGGGTTACAGTGGGAGTAAATCTGCCGCCCTCGGGCTTGTGGACCTCTCACTCCTCCACGCGCTCCATCCATGCTTTGAGTGAGAGAAGCGCTCCATCCTCGGATGGCCGCCCTCTCACTTGATGACATCGAGGCTCAGATGTCCACCGCTGCATCGGAGGTTGGGCTGTCATGGTCTGATGAAGGATCCCCCCCCCCCCCCCCCCCCCCGTTTCCTCCCCTCGGGAGTGAGCGCGGCGGCGGCGGCCGATCTTGAAACAGACATGATAACCGTGCTTTCCTGGGCTGTTTCGATCGTGGGTCTGGAGATGGTTTATCCCCCAGCCCCGCGGCTGGACCGACTAGATGGGTGTATGTGGAGGATTAAAAGGCAATACCTTCTAGCCTCCCATCCCTCTCTCCCCGGAAGTGCACAGTGGGCTCACGCAGTCTTGAGGGCACCTTTCTCTGCCTGATCTGCGTGCGCCTCCGCCTCACCACTCTTGATGGTGGAGCAGCCAGGGAGTACGAGTCGATTCCCCAGATTGAGAGTGCCATCACGGGCCCGCGTGGTGCCTCCTTCTGCTGGAATTAGCCTCATCTCCCGTCCAAGGCGTGTTGGTTTTCTGCCTCTCGAGCCAGAGCCCACACAGCCGCGGGCCAGACTGCTTCCACCCTGCACGCCAGGGTCCATGCGCGCGCGCTGGCCCAGCTGCACGAGGGTGGTTCTGACCCAGGCTTGTTACAAGCCCCGCACCGCACCCGACTGAGCTCCACGGATCTCAAGTCCGCTGCGTGTGCCCCGGGAAGGACGATGGCCACGTTAGTGGTCCAGGACCGCCACCTCGGGCTAAACCTGGCAAAAATATGCGCGGAGTCGACAAAGTTCACTTTCTTGACTCCCCCATATACCAGTCTGGCCCGTTCGGCGACAACGTTGGTGAATTCACCCAGGAATTCACGGCGGTGCAGTCGGATACGATAGGCCATCCTTCGGCGGGGATGTAAGACCGCTCCCCTCCCGCCGAACCATCCACATCCACTGCTTGTCGCCGAGAGCGCCCGTCTTCGAGTGCTGCTCCGCCCCCGCCTGCGCCTCCGGCCAGCGGCAGCGCCGAGCACCTCGCAGGCAACCAGCGCTCCCCGTCCCAGTGCGCCGTTAAGTCCGGTTAACGGACCGCGAAGTGCTCCTGAGACGGCCATCTGGAGAAGAGGGAACTTGCTCTCTCCCCGGTGGAGGGCCGGGCTCCTCAGAGAGAGAGCATCTTTCCCTTCCCTGGATGTGACAGCCCGAATACTGCCAGTCTGGGACGCGATGAAAAGCCTTCCAGCTCGCAGGATCGGCGCACTTCGCCAGTGGCTCACGGGGTCTGGGAGGACGGTCTCCTTTCTCTCACACCTCCAGCCCTCTCCTCTGGAGTCTGAGTGCAAGGTGAGTGAATTTCTCACCTCCAGCTCTTCCGCGGGACCCCAGCGCTCCCCGGATCAGCACTCCCACTCCGCACTGCCCCACTGCTGGTACGTCAGCGATTGTAGCGATGCAGTCATTAGCGAGGGCTCTGCCTGCCTGGTTAGCGCAGCCCAGCCCTTTGCGGTGGCTCATACGCACGATCAGACTCGGCTACGCGATTCGATTCGCGAAACGGCCTCCCAAGTTCACGGGGTGTATGTCACCAGGGTCAGCCCTGTGCCCGCTGGTCTTCACCAAGCTCGCGGAGGGTGCCCTAGCGCCCCCTCGGCTCGCGGGCATCCGCATACTCAATTATCTCAGCGACTGGCTGTTTTTAGCCCTCTCGTGGGAGCAATTGACTATGCACAGAGACAAGGTGCTCCAGAACCTCCACCTATTGGGGTTTCAGGTCAACCGAGAAAAGAGCAAACTCGCCCCCGTGCAGAGGATCTCTTTTCTCGGGTTGAAGCTGGACTCGGTCACCATGACAGCGCGCCTCTCCGGAGAGCGCGCTCGGCTAATGCTGAACTGTCTGTGAGAGTTCGACAGCAAAATAGTGGTCCCACTGAAATCTTTCAGAGGCTCCTGGTGCATATGGCATCCGCAGCCGCTGTACGCGCTCGGATACTCCATATGAGACCACTTCGGCACTGGCTTCACGATCGAGTCCCCAGACGCGCATGGCACGCGGACACACACCGAGTGACTGTCACTGCGCTGTGTCGCCGTGCCTTCAGCCCCTGGAACGACCCCTCGTTCCTACAGGCCTGAGTGCCTCTAGGACAGGCGTCCAGACATATTGTCGTTTTGACAGATGCTTCCAGCACTGGCTGGGGGGCCATGTGTTGCGGGCATGCAGCTGAAAAAACCCAGTTGCATTGGCATATCAATCGCCTAGAGCTTTTGGCAGTGTTCCTCGCTCTCCGCCGTTTTTTACCGGTGCTGGAGCGACAACACGTACTGGTCAGGACGAACAGTACGGCAGCGGGGGCGTATATCAACCGTGTGGGGGGTATCCGCTCTCGCAGCATGTCTCAGCTCGCTCGCCGTCTGCTCCCCCGGAGTCATACGCGGTGCAATCGCTGCATTCCATTTTTCCCCCACCGAGCTCTCTGTGCAGCCCATTCGCTCTCACGGCAGTTTCGCCTGGGAAAATGGAGACTCCACCCCCGACTGTCCAGCTGTTCGGTGCTGCGCCTTTCTCTCTCTAACTCAGAGATTTGTGCGCTCTTGCTTGAGTTCCCCACTTGGCGAACCCTGCAAAGTCCACTGGCTACACAGCTGGCCTCGGGGCGTGTGTAATACGCATTTCTCCAGTGAGCCTACTCGCACAGATACTGTGTAAAGTCAGGGAGGTCGAGGAACAGCTCTCGTCTTGCGCCTCTCTGGCCCAATCGGACCTGCTTTCAACTCTCTCCTCGTGATGGCCCCTCCCTGGCACATCCCCTGGAAACAGGGGACAGGCACCGTTTGGCACCCGCGCCCAGATCTATGCTTCACGTACGGTTCATAGATGGAGCGCGGAGGACTTAGGTGACTTACCAATTAGGTGGTTAACACTGTCACTCAGGCTGAGCACCCTCTATGAGGCATGCCCACGCCTGAAGTGGAGTCTATTCGCTGTGTGGTTACCTTTTTCCCCGAGAAGGAAACCCCGAACATGCCAGATCTGAGTGATGCTATCCTCCTTCAGTTGACTGGAGCTAAGGCTGTCCCCTCCGCTCTGAGGGGTTGGCGCTACGATCATCCCCGCTCTAAGGATGCGGCGATGGCGGCGCGCTGGGAAGTATCTGACACAGAGATACGTGCGCTTTTTCGCTCTGTCAGTAAAGTTCCCCGCTGGCGAACCCTGCAGATATTCCTCCGAGGCCCCCAGCACCTGACTCAGCGGAGGAGTGAAGCTGGAGTTATACTTTCGCCTGGCGCCGCATCGCGCACCTCCGCTGACTGCGCGCGCACCTCGCGAAACGGACGAGGCTTTTATACTTGCTGCGTTCGCCGTTGTGATATTCTTTAAAACGACAGGGGGCGGTCAAAAGTAACTGACCGTAAAGTCAGACAGATAAACAGAGAAGTAGAAAGTTTCCGGAACTACGTCATATCATTAATATCATTCAAGATTTTTAAACGAATTATTTTTATTGTTTTTATAAATTATTTTTATTATAATATTTTATTATACTTATTATAAGGATTTTTATAACCATTCAAGGTTTGTTTTAATCAAACTTTGATGCATCACTTGCTTTTGTTCATATCTCGGACAGTTTTACCTATCAAAGTTTATTAAAATATCAATCAGGGGAGAAAATGGGTTGCTCTACAAATATATTTCTATTATGACAAGAATAAAAGCCAAAAAAAAAGCACACTTAAAAATACAGATGTTTTTTTTTTTTTTAGCCCGCTCCCCAATTCACACATTATGTCTGGCTAGTTTCTGTCCTCTTATTATGCTAAAAAGGCAATGATAGTTTAAACATTCCTGACCATTATCACCAATAAAGCCTAGAAAAACAGGGCATCAGTATATTGTAAACTGATAGGTTCAAATATTCTTTCCCAGTTATCAAAGAAATAATTTGATCCTTAATTATAGTTTTGAAATTATTAAATAGTTTTAAATTCAAAATTGTACTATAAACATCAGTGTAAAACCTATAAATGGTGGAAAAACATATTTCTGTAATTGTGTAGCTGGGTCTCCACTTTTGCCATGGCCTATTTTGGCTTTAACAGACTATCCCTCAGGTTTTTCCAAACTTTTTAACAAAAACTTTCCTCCTTTCCCACTGCTGTTGCAATTTCTAGCCAAAAATTATTGTTCATCAGGTTATCTCTATCATCACGGATCATAAAGATGTCTGTACAGGTGTACCTGTTTCAGACAAAGGCTGTTTTTCAATTTGCGTTCTTCAGCGGTCTTGCGTCCTCGTGTTCTCGTGTAACGTCATCATCAGCTGCCAAAGTTCAGTTCCAATACTCAAGATCGCAACAGAGGACGCGTGAAACTTCCCGGATGTGTTCTTGATATCGAGGACACACCGATGCAGACTTGAGCACCGATCTCGCTCTAGAAGTCCCAGAAGTCATTGCGATTGGAGGTGGGAAGTGCAGCGTTTTATTTAGATTTATTATTAAAGTTCGGAGATATAACTTATTTACCTCAAGAGTTTCCCTAAATGAAACGGTGAATATAAACATTACCATGGACATCTTAATAAAGGAATAAACACATTAAGAGTGTTTGTTTGCTCAAATTCGTATTAAAATCAGTTTTATTTGTATTGTGCAACGTATATTTATAATGTTTTTATGCATAATATATATTTTGAAAAGGGGAAAAACAATAAATCATTGTATAAATGCTGTAATGTTTAAACAATTTTTTATTTAAAACGCGTGAAGGTCACGTGACCATCAGGAACAACCTGGGAAGAACGCAGCATCTCATTTCTCACAGGACGCGTTCTCTGTTCTCCTGGTCTCCCGAGTTTGTTCTACCGAGGATACCTGGCAAGACCAGTCTCCACAAGAACGCAAGTCCGTTCTCAGCGTTCTTGGAATTGAGAAACAGCCAATATCTCTTCAAAGTGGTTCATTTCAACTCAAACCAGATGCAGCGCCGCGCGCACTGTTCGCTTCGGTCTCAAAAAATGCCGTGCGCACCGCCAGCCGAAATGATGTCGCGCGCACTCAAAGCGAACATCCGCAAACTCTGCGATGACGTCAGATTCTCCGCGCGCACTCAAGCGAACTAGCGGACGCGTCAAGTATAAACAAGGCTTCAGGCGCTGGCCCGTTACGTTGCTGGTCTGCCCGTTGGTCAGCCCGCGTTCCGGGTATAGGTGCCTGCTATGTGCGATCCCCACTAGGCGATCAAATATGCTTATACTGCCACGGTGCAGTCCCCCCTCACAGGCGGACCCGTGTCTTCCCTCACCGCTAACCATCTTACATTCATATGCGTACTCCCCCTTCTCAGGGCTAGTCCATATTCTCTCTCGCCACCAGTCTCCCCACTTGGGTAGCAGGTGGCCTCCGCAGCGTCCTCCCTATCGGGACTGCACGCATTCCCAACGTACTGTCGTATTAAATTCCTAGAAATTATTCTAGACGCATTTGCGGCTCCCGAAAAATATATCTAAATCCGTAAATCTTCTGTTGAAGTGGGATAAGTAAGGGCCAGGGAACACGTTGGGAGACCGCGCCTCTGGTGACGCAGGTGCGCTCACGCTCTTTTGCCTGGCAAACCTCTCATCGGGGGCGAAGGTAAGATTCAATCATTATGGCGTTTTCCAAACATTTCCCCATAGTGGAAGTTTCCACATAGCATTGAAGTTCCCCTTCCGAAGGGGAACGCTCTGTTTACTAAAGTAACCCTCTTTCCACGAGGGGGGGAACGGAAATGCTATGTTCCTTCGCCATAATGATTGCCCCTTAGCTGTTGAGGTGAAAGTCTCTTCCGCTAAAAAAATGATGCTTTGGCTTTGCTCGCACATGTGCTCTTATAGCAAGTTAATTGCAACGAGCATCAGGTGCGCAAGCTGAAGCTGCCAACTCATTGGCATTTCATTGGCCCGTTTACATACTCTTTCAGATGATTGGCTTTCTGAATGAAATCCCCATAGTGGAAGTTTCCACATAGCATTTCCGTTCCCCCCCTCGAGGAACGAGGGTTACTTTAGTAACCAGAGCGTTCTTCCATGTTAAATCAGATTGGATTATCGCTGATTATGGATAAGAGACCAGCTGCGATTAATCATTTTACATGTTTCTCTCGAAATTAGTTCATAAAACTACACTAAGACTGAAGAAGAGACTTTTTAAGTTCAAATAAAATAGTAAGGAGTAGCTACCAAAACTTTTTTTTTCAGTAACACTGTACAATATGGGATGCAATTATTGCTAGTTGTTGTATTAACTAACTTGAACGAACAATGAACAATATTAAAGATTTTTCTCATGTCTGTTAACATTCATTCATTTTCCTTCCACTTAGTCTCTATTTCAGAGGTGCACTACAGCAGAATGAACCGCCAACTATTCCACCATATGTTTTGAAGATGGAAGATTCCCTTCCAGCTGCAACCCAGTATTGAGAAACACTCATAAACACTCATTCACACACAAACACTCATGCACTACGGACAATTTAGTTTATTCAATTCACCTATACGGTGAATACAATGTCTTTGGATTGTGGAGGAAACCGGAGCACCCAGAGGAAATCCACGAGAACATGCAAACTCCACACAGAAATGCCAACTGACCCAGCTAGGATTTGAAGCAGCGACCTTCTTGCTATGAGGCGACAGTGCTGCTAACCACTGAGCAACCGTTATTAATTCATTAATATTTAGTTATTAATTCATTAGCTAAAGCACAGCATTTGCTTTTAATAATGCTAAAGTAAATCTTAAATTGACTAACATTCATTCATTCATTCATTCATTTTCTTGTCGGCTTTGTCCCTTGCGGGGTCGCCACAGTGGAATGAACCACCAACTTATCCAGCACGATTTTACGCAGCGGATGCCCTTCAAGGCGCAACCCATCTCTGGGAATTTCCACACACACACATTCACACTCATACACTACGGACAATTTAGCTTACCCAATTCACCTGTACTGCATGTCTTTGGACTGTGGGGGAAACCGGAGCACCCGGAGGAAACCCACGCGAATGCAGGGAAAACATGCAAACTCCACACAGAAACGCCAACTGACCCAGCCCAGCCGAGGTTCGAATCTGCGACCCAGTGACGTTCTTGAAATTGACTAACAAACTAAATATATTAACAAACATTAACTACAGTAAGTGTCCCATATTGTAAAGTGTGGATGTTTTTTTCTTAAAAAATTAAGTGAAGTTTATGTATAAACAAATTTCGAGAGGATCACGTGCTTATGATTGTTCTCAGCTGTTCCAGCATTAGCCCATGATCGATTATCCAATCAGACGACTCCTAACTCACTATAAATAACCAGAGTTTTCTTATCTCAATATCTTTGTCTTGAAGAACCCCCCCCCCCCAACCTCTACTTTCCCTCCTTTTTAAATGGGCGACACAGCGGCCCAGTGATTAGCACTGTTGCCTCACAGCAAGAATGCCGCTGGTTTAAGCCCCTACTAAACCAGAAGACATTTCTGTGTGGAGTTTTGCTTGTTCTCCCCGTGCTCGCGTGGGTTTTCCACGGGTTCCCTGGTTTCCTCCCACAGTCCAAATAACACCCACCCTAAGTAAATTGAACACACAAAATTGATACCATAGTCAAGCTCTAAGCAAGCACTCCTCTCCTCAGTCATCCATTTCCATCATTCAGCTAGAATAAGCCGGGGGAGTTTATCGAGATCTACCTGAGCTCAAACTCCCCTCTCGCCCTGCAAACGAGAGGGAGCCCAGGGCTCGAGGATCTTACAAGCTCAGGCTCTCTCCCGGGACAGCATGCCAAACAAGCTTTTATTATCAATCATCAGCTAAGTGTGAACTCTTGAACTCAGGTAAAAGCACAAGCATTCAGAAACTGTAACTGAGTAAAGCACAATTCCCTGAAATTAATACAGTAACTAATCATATTGATTTTTTGTTTTATATTAGTGTATTCAACCCCTGTGTACTGATCTGAACTGCATCATGAGTGAATTAACTAGAACAAAGCATTTTGTGGAACTGAATATGTCTTATGAAACTTCATTTTCAAGTCACACACAAGTCACTACTACAAGTCACAAGTTTTCACATTAAAGCTTCCTTGAAACAAATTGCATTGTATAAAATGCTATATGGACTGACTTGACAAATTAGAAAGTTTCTTCACAGTCTTTTACTCCTACAGCCTTTTACTTTTCCAACAACCAGGGCTTAACATTAACTTTTTTGATCACCAGCCACTGTGGCTAGTAGTTTTCCAACATTACTCGCCACTCGCCATTTTCACTAGCCACAATTTTGTTGTTAGGAAAATATATTTTATTTGCATAAATTTGACTTTGACATGCTAAAATGACTTGATTTAGATGCTGTGTTATGTCCACATGCCTCCTCATTCATTTCACTTTTTGTGTGTTGTGTATGAGTTTACTCAATGAGCATGAGCAAATGGATTATGGTTTCATAGTGTCGTATTACAATTAGTTTTTATTTCACATGACTTTTTAGAGCTCAAAATTAAGGATACACCAAATTTATCTCTAACCACACTAAAAATAAATAAATAATTATTTGTTAGCCACACATTTTAAATGTGTCAAAACAAGCAAAATATTGACCTTATTCTTCAATGCGGAAGTGCGCTCGTTTTTGCGATTGTTTTAGAACTTCCGATTCAGTTGCCTATGAGAGAAATGACTAGGAATAATAAACGGCTGAAAACGGTCAAACTACTTGCTCTACAAACAAGTGTTTGTATGATTATACAGACAAAATATAATAATATAATAAGAAAACCTCAGTTTGCAACATCAAGCAGCAGAACGAGCTGTTTTTAACGTCTAAAATGAATAGAAGTGAATGAGACCGGAAGTCTCGTGCCAAAATTATTCAAATGGCTGCGCCCACTCGTTCGCGGAGAATAAGGTGAATAGCGGTGTACTATACTTTTTTTTAACAAAACATTTCTTAAAAACAAAACAAAAAACAAAACAGTTGACATTAAAAAAAGAATAATAATTATTGTCATGTATCTAAAATATGCACAGCAATCTATCCTGGCTAAAGGTCCCATGATCACCAGTTAACTACACACAAATAGGAAGTTAATATCCAATTAAAGCAATGTTATTGTAAAAAAAATTGAATTAAACCATATTAACAAAAATAACTGTAAGCAAAATAAAGCAGGTGACAAACATGCTTTGTGACAATGGATGATGGATGATCACGCACATACGGTTAACGTTAGGCCTATTAATAATCTGATCAAATAATGGTTAACGCAAAAGCAACCGGTGCTGCTTACAAAAAGACAAATCTGGAGCTGTTGAAAGCAGCGAGACTGTGGGTGCATGAGCATAACTTTTTGTCTAGTCTATTTGAAAGAGAACTGATCACACCAGCTGCGTTTCTAGGTACGTTGGTTCAAGCAAGGAAACGGGAGCGCACACGCGTTTTAAACAGTCGCGTGCATCACATCAGCTGTTGGCGCGAGTGATGATCATTCTCTCATTTGGTATTCACCTGCTTTCTTTTGCTCGCGCGAACACAATTATTTTTGTCAGTCATGCTGCTTCTCGATTCTAAGATCGCATTTGCACGCATGTTGGGCCGTCTTTATTTTCGAATCCTGCTTTTAAGAAAACTAGAATTTAAAAATTATTTTCAACCAGCCAAAGTGGCTATAGTGGGAGCGGCTGTCTAACTGAAATCGCTGAAATTGGCGGGTGTTAATGTAAAGCCCTGCCAACAACAATATAAGCTGAACGTACTCCAAAAGTATAATATATATATAAAGGCACAATAAAATAAACAATAAGGCATCTTTTAATCCTTGTACTCAAATTTCTAAATAAAAGTCCATTTCCTTACAAACCTCAAATATCTTACAAACATTACATAAACCCATTAGTAGTGTCATTTTATTATTATATGTTTCTCTTTATTTAATGTTATATTATATTCACAAACCCTAATATGTGGCTGTCTCACAGGGGAAATGCATATGTTCTCACACACCCTCACTCACCTGAAAGAAAACAGACTCTCCATAGCCCTGAATGGAGAGACATGCGGATTTCAGTGCTCTGGTTGAGAGGCAGGATGACCCCTTCTTCCAGGTAAAGCCAGTAGTCGGTACTGACGGCAATACCCAGCAGCCCCAGACTACACACAGCAAACACACTGCTGAGGAGCGTCAGCACTTTCCTGCCACACAAACCCATTTCACATCAGCTGAGGGTGTCAGCTGCAGGAAAACAGAAGCTGTAGTGAGAGAGAGAGAGAGAGAGAGAGAGAGAGAGAGAGAGAGAGAGAGAGAGAGGTTAGGTTGTTGCAAAGGCATTGCTAGGTGGTTGCTAAGACATTGCTAGGCGGTTGCTAGGGTGTTCTGAGTGGTTGCTAGGCAGTTGCTATGGTGTTCTGAGCAGTTGCTAAGGAGTTGCTAGGCAGTTGCTAAGATGTTCTGGTTGGCTGCTAGGTGGTTGCTGAGGTTTTTGCTAGGCGGTTGCTAAGATGTTCTAGGTCGTTGCTAAGGAGTTGCTAGGTGGTTGCTAAGGCATTGCTAGGGTGTTCCAGGTAGTTGTTAAGGTGTTGCTAGGGTATTCTGAGTGGTTGCTATGGCGTTGCTAGGGTGTTCTAGGTGGTTACTAGTGTGTTGCTAGGCGGTTGCTAGAATGTTCTTGCGCGCGAAGTGAAGAGCCGGTGGGGGGAGATGGGGGCGCGCAAACTGTACAAACTGTAGAGCGGGGAGGTTGTGGAGCGCCGGACTGTACCAAAATGCTGAGGAGCTGGAATTCCCGGAGTTTTCCGGGAGACATAACAATATGAGAGATGGGTCTGAAATACGGGAGACTCCCGGGAAAAAACGGAGAGTGTTGGCAGGTTTACCATAGGTGCGTCCCAAATTGCATACTTATGCACTATTCTACGTCATTTGTAGTATAAATAGTTGTAAGTAGTGCGTTCACACTGAAAACTCTAAAAATAATAAGTACACTTTAATTACCCGCATGATGCACTCATTCGACCGGTAAAATGAAGTGTGGAATGATGGACACTTCACGCACTCAACGACCGCAGCTTTGCTTACGTAGCCGAAGGGGCGGAGCTATCGGGCACACATGTTGGATAACTTTATTTATTTTGGATTGTGAAAGTGAAATTGACGTATGAGAGGTATTATAGCGCCTCTCGATGGGGAATGCGGTTATACACATGGCAGGTATTATTTGGTACTTTGGTCTTTTATTTCACTAATTTGGCGACCGTCAAACGTCATCTGGGAAACGGGTTGAATTTCCGCTTAGTAAAAAATCATTAGTGCTCCATTGGTTTAGTGGACCATTACAGTCTTTGTTTGTGACCAGTATTGAATCACAGGGGAGTGGGGGGTTTGGGAGCAGCGGCCAGTATCGAAGGCAAATATGTGCATATCACTAGCACACTCTTTAAATAACAAATAAAACCCTGCGCCATTGACTTTAGACCAGCTTTTAGTTGTTTAGTTTCGTTTAGTTTTCAGTTGCCTCAAAATAGCAACACTCCAACAATGTGCCTTAAAACACCTCTTTTTAAGACCAGCATGCCAATGGGCAAACAAATGGGTTCAAATGCATTTTCTATTTAAATAATATGGTGCTATACATGAAAATGATGCCTGTGCCAGGCTGAAAGTTTCAAAAAATACTTGTGTCATGTCTGGCACCACATTGAACCAGGTGTATTACAGGATATATTAATAATTAAGTGATAATTAATTGTACATATTTAGATCAGTTATATGTAATAACTTGATGTAGCAGAATTGAGTTTACTAGTTCATCCAGAGAATTGTTGTTGATATATAATATTGATTAAAATATAATATGTTGTTGATTATAATAATTTTAAGCAGGTTATTTCCAGTGGTCAAATGAAAATAACTTTTCTATTTTGTTACTTATGCTAGGTAAGCAGACAACACCACCCATAAAAAAAAATCTGAAACGAATCATAATTTATTATGAACTGAATTGAAAATTCAATAATGAATTCAAAAATAATGTATTACACACATTTATTTAAAAGGTATATAAAAAGTTAAATACAATTTGCTTTACATACTGTTATGATCACCAGCGATCTAGCCCATGCAGATCACTGCAGAACTACAAATCTGCCAGTAAAATAACTACAAGATCCAGTCATGCACCACTCACCACACCTGCCCTAGATCCTGTCTGATTGCAAACACTCCCAGCTGAAGCTGCTCATGAACTGATTACATGGACTATAAAGTCAGCACACAAACACAAAGTGTAACTTATACAAAAGTTCTGACATTGTCAACACAGGCTCATTCTGAAAACATAGTCCCGTAGATGTTTCTGGAGACCGAATTATGTAGCCAGAGGTACGTATGGCTGCATTTCATTTTTTTAAGCGAACGATACAGGGCGGTATGACGCCGTTCCTTTTGGCGCTTACAGGCTGACTGCTTTCCTCCATGTGGAGGCCTTTCCTGTCGCAACCAGTTTGTCCTGTTAGCTCGGCGTGTACGCTGGAGAACTACAAATCTGCCAGCAAAATAACTACAAGATCCAGTCATGCACCACTCACACACCTGCCCTAGATCCTGTCTGATTGCAAACACTCACAGCTGAAGCTGCTCATGAACTGATTACATGGACTAAAAGTCACCACACAAACACATAGAAGTTGCTGAGTCTTGTTGACTGTATAGTGAACATTATGACGTGGTTTCCCTTGCCTTGCTGTGTTTTAGACCCTCGGCTTGTTTTGTTTGTTTACGTACCCTGCTGCCTGCCTGTACTGACCATCTGCCTGTCTATCGACCATGATTCTGGATTGCCTGTGTACATCTATTTGCTTCTGTGTTGACTGTTGCTTGCCTGATCTTCTCTGTTCAATAAACCCTGCGTTTGGATCCTCAACTCCCTGTTGTCAGCGTCCACTTCACATTACACATACATTTTAATGAATAGCATGCTTTTTACAGCAGTATTCTATGAAGTGTAACTTATACAAAAGTTCTGACATTGTCAACACAGGCTCATTCTGAAAACGTAGTCCCGTGGACGTTTCTGGAGACCGAATTATGTAGCCGGAGGTACGTATGGCTGCATTTAATTTTTTTTAAGCGAACGCTACGGGGCGGTATGACGCCGTTCCTTTTGGCGCTTACCAGCTGACTGCTTATATCCGTGTGGAGGCCTTTCCTGCCGCAACCAGTTTGTCCTGTTAGCTTGGCGTGTACGTTGGCGGACTTGAGACGCAGAGAGGAGTTGACCACGATGACAGTGACTGGGTTTGAGTCCGGGGATAAGCGGTTCCAGAAATCAGGTAAGACAAAAACAGAATCCAAAAAAATAAAATGAACAAGTGAACAATAGGCTGAGAATGTGGTAAAATCCGAAAATGTGGTAAAAATCAGACGAGGGCTTCTCTTTTTTTGGACGGCTTTTGTAAACCGTTGGTTGGGTTTAGGGAAGTAAGTGGGTGGGTGGGCGGGGTCAATCGGTTAAAATTGGTTGGGTTTAGGGAAGGAGGAGGGTGGGTCAGTCGATCGGCCGGTCGCCCAGTCAATCATTCAGTCACACAGACAGACAGACGATTGGTCGACAGCGGCCTCTGGTGGGTATACGCGGACGAGAACAGCGGGGGCACGAAGGGCACTTGCGAGAGACATTTGACATACGAAAAAGCGCACGCAGCAGCCTCTCGCAGATTCGTGAAAACAAAAACTGCAAAATACGAACCTCCCGGGACGTATTTCGCGGCCTCCAGAAACGTCCACGGTACTAGGATTTCAGAATGAGCCTGGATATTGTTTAGAAAAGTGCAAGGTGCAATAAGAGCAAGGGTAGGGAGATCTTTTTTAGGATGTAGTCAAGAGACTTTTAAGTTGCTGTTTGAATGTTACCAGTGAATCAGCAGTTCATATTTGATTGGGAATATTATAAGAACTGTGAATGAATGTTTTTGTACAGTGATTTTGAACTTAGTGATTGAGCTCCAGCATTTGGATCATTTTTAGTGATTTAAGTGTGTATTATTGTCCAGCCAGAAGAGCATTGCAATAGTCCAGCTTATAAATTACAAGAGCTTGGGCAAGAAGTTGTGCAGCATGTTCTGTCAGGAAGGGTCTTATGTTCTAATGTTGTTAGAGTACAAACTTGCATTGATGGTGAAAGAATCCTGATTCACTTAGAAGGGATAATGAGGGATGATCCCAGTTGGATGGCGAAATAATTTTCTATAGCTGGAGTTGCAGGGAATACCAGAAACTCGGTTTTTGTCCTATTAACCTGTAGGTGATGATTTTTTCATTCATGCTGAAATGTCCCCCAGGCAATCTATCCATCCAGTCACCATGGATCATCTTGATTGTCTTTCTTTCTGTCTTTATAAACAATTTGATTGATGTGTTGACAGATTTTTTTTATTCATGCTTTTTTATATGTATAAAAAAAGAATTATAACCCTTTATAATTCATTTGTTAATTTTCCTTCGGCATAGTCCCTGATTTATCAGGGGTCGCCACATCGGAATGAACCGCCAACTATTCCAGCAAATGTTTTATGCAGCAGATGCCCTTCCAACAACAACCCAGTACTGGAAAACACGCATACACTCTCATATTCACTCATACCACTACAGTCAATTTAGTTTACTCAATTCACCCTATAGTGCATGTATTTGAACTGTGGCGGGAAACCGGAGCACCCGGAGGAAACCCACGCCAACACAGGGAGAACATGCAAACTCAACACATAAATGCCAACTGTTCCAGTGATCTTCTTGTTGTGAGGCGACAATGCTAACCACTGAGCCACCATGTTTGCCCTTATAACCCTTTAAACCCTTTGTTAATAAATAAAGTGGGTTGGTTAATTAGTATATTCTTTTTTTGTTGTTTTGCTCTAGTTTTTTTTTTTTTTTGTCCAGCTCAGGTCGACTGGTTTGCCTCTCTCAAAAACGCCCATTGCCTGCTGTTTTACTACCTAACCAAGGCCCCCCTCGGCACGGATGCGCTGGCTCACAGCTGGCCACCCGGTATGTGCAAATATGCGTTTCCCCCAATGAGCCTATTTGCACAGACTCTGTATAAAGTCAGGGAGGACGAGGAGCAGGTCTTGTTGTTGCTCCTCTCTGGCCCAACCGGACCTGGGTTTCTGAACCCACATTTCTCACGACGGCCCCTCCCTGGCGCATTCCCCTGAGAGAGGACCTCTTCTCCCAGGGACGGGGCACCCTCTGGCACCTGCGCTTAGATCTCTGGAACCTCCACGTGTGGTCTATAGATGAAGAACAGAAGACTTAGGCCCCAATCCCAATTCTATTTTTTGTACCCCTACCCATTGGCCCTTAAAACCGAGGGTGAAGGGGAAGGGCTTTAAAATTACCCCTATAAATTGGGACAGCACTACAGCACCTGCACACGTCATCAGATGTCATCGCGATCTTTTGCTTCATATGAGATCAGACAATGACCGACTGCTGTAGTTATTCGAGTTGTGCTATTTTTTGTTTTATATTTTCAGGTAATCACTGAAGGCATATACTATGTTATCATAATGATCTAATGTGGCTATAAGATAGTAACTATACTGTACATTTACACAGTAGCCATATTCATGTAAACACACCAAAAACGACATTAACACTATAGCAGACACTGTAAAAATCCCATTCCCAGCCACTAGACTTTACTGACAGGGTATTCGAGTGTCATTGAGTGTCAGAATGCTGTGGGACAACTATAACTTACAGGAGTTATGATTATGGATTATAGGTCGCAAAATTTAGCGGTTTTTATTATAGCGTTTTTTTTTTAAAGCATGATGGTAAAACATGAACGCGGTTATGAATATATTAAAACATGTGATTGTTTGTTGTAAAAATTCATAATAATGACAAAAAATACTAATTTGTCAATCTCCTTCCAGGTGCTGCTATCCTGCCGCTGTGGATGGTGTATTCTGGGAAATTTTCTTACCCCTTGGTTTCGAGTGTACCCCTTGCCCTTAGCCCTACGCCTTCAAGCTAAAGAGAATTGGGACACCCCTACCCCTTCACGGGAACGGGCAAAACGAGGGGTAGGGCTAAGGGGTAGAATTGGGATTGGGCCTTAGGTGATTTACCGGCATTGATGGTTAACACCATCACTCAGGCTAGAGCACCCTATGGCAATCCCATATGTTTATTTCAGTCACGGTGTGTTTCCCCTGACCAGGCGGACCCGTGTCTTCTGTACCCGCTAACCAGCCTATCATATGTAGCAGTCCCCCTCCATAGGGTTACGCCATATGTTCTTGTTGTCATCAAGTCTACCCTCTTGGGTAGCAGGTGGCCTTTGCAGCTTTCTCCCCCTTCGGGGACTGGCACTCTTTCCCAACTTACTGTCATATTTCTGAAATCCCTAGTCTATATTAGTTAGGTAAAAGCACATTTACAACCCCTGATCTAAATTTCTAAAATTTCCCATGTAATGCTAATTAAGGGGCCTAGGGGACGTTAGAAGGTTGTGCTCTTGGTGATGCTGGTGCGCTCACGCTATGCTTGGCAAACTTCATATCAGGAACCGTGACGGGCTTAGCTGCTGTGGTGTTTTCCATACACTCTCCCATTGTATGTTACCAGACGCACGCTGGTCCATTTTCTTACTCTTCAGAGTGATTGATCTAGCGATGTTCCATTGTCTGTTACCAGACACACGTCTCCGTTCCCTATCAAGGGAACATGGGTTACGTACGTAAGCAGGACGTTCTCCATTGAAATTCTAACCATAGAATAAATGGATATACCTTCACATTGCTTCCAGGGAGACAACTCAAACAGAACAACAAAATTGGTTCCCAGTTTCCTTCTCTAGTAAAATTGTAGCAGAACAACCAAAATATTTCTAAGCTGTCCTTAGTGGACAGGAACAACACCATTTGAGGTTCGACCTCTGGCATCAATAGTCACAAATTTGGATTTATAATGAGCCTCCAAGGAAGCAGAAAGCCAAACCAAACAAAGAGTCCTCATCTGGAGAGACAACACAGTCCTACCCAGTCTATATGCCAGAGCGTATATTGACTAAAGCCCTGCTCATACCATGCGATTTCAGCCACGATTTGAACATCTGAGACAAAATTGTGAAATCATAAAAAAGATTTCTACAATCTTAGGCTAAAAACTGTGGTCTTTGAGCATTGGATTGACATGTTCACAGAAAGCTGCTAATGGCTGTTCTGATCAGATTTTTCCTCAGTTGAAGTTCTGGCAATGTCTGAAGATTTCAGACACTTTCCTGAAGAGACTTCAGGTGCAATGAGCATCAAACAAAGAACCAATATGAGCTCTTCAAACCAGTGCTGGCGGGGAAATGTCAAAACAGTTTTTTGTCCTGGTTTTATACTAAAGTATGCTGTGAGAAAATAATCGCTACAGATGGTTTTATGTTTGCTGCGATTGTAACATTTCAGAACACGGGATTAGTGAAAGTGTCATGGATGGATGACGGCAAACTCAGGGTGAATTTTCTTTCATGACAATGTTTTGTGCATCAAATTCAGTCTTACATTATGGCAACTGAAATCTTACAGTGTGACTTGAGAGGCCAGTTCGTGCAGTCTGACAAGCTACAACCATTTAGGATTATTAAAAATTGCACAGTGTCTTAAGTCTTAGCCAATCTGAGTTGGCTCAAAAGTCATACAGAACATCTGCGAAGAGGTTAAGAGGTTACACACCTTCACTTCAAAGGTACCTTCATGTGCATGCTCCAGGTTATTAAGGACCTTCTGCACTTATTTGAGGGTCAGTTCTGTGAGTCCTAGATTTTGGGATCAGTTCAGGATGTTGAAACAGCTTCCAGCTAGTTTCCCCACTGTACATCGAAGAGAAGTAACTATCACTGACCTGCTCACTTACTCAGTAATGCAAACAGTGCTCACTTATCCAAACCTACAGGCCCATTGATGTAGTATTACCAGTACATGATAGTTTAATTTATCTTAGATGTTTTAGCTGATTGTTATAGCTGGACTTTCCGTCTTGCACCCTTAGACCTCTACAGACGATCCAGAACACTGCAGCTCGTCAGGTCTTCAATAAGCCCAAGAGAGCCCATGTAACACCTCTCTTTATCTCACTGCATTGGTTACTGGTTTGAGGCTTGTATGAAGTTCAATGATTGATGCTTGCTTAAAGAACAGCCACTGGGACTGCACCCTCCTACCTCCACCCTTCTCCTGAAGGTCTACATCCTCTTCTTGTCGGAAAGTGAGCGCTGCCTTGTGGTAGCTTGACAAAGAGGCTATAAGTTCAAAATAATTTCCTTCAATGTTGCATGCTGGTGGAATGATCTCCCCATTCCCACACAGACTGCTGATTCACTAGTATCATTCAAATGACAAAAAAAAAAAAAAACTCTTCTTATGAAATCACCTGGGCCCATGTGAACTAAACCTGAACCATTGTGAACCCCTACTCTCCCTACTTACTACACGACAACCCCAAACTCTCACACACACTCTTTCATCTCTCTGACACTGTAACTTGCACACTTGGACATTTGCACCAAACACTTTCTTGCGAAAAGAATTAAAATAATACACTATGCATTTATAAAGTGTGCTTCACACAGGTGCGTGGGCTTGTGTGGCCCTGTAGAAAACACTTCTCTCTCTATAAAAACACTACCTCTACTCTAGCACCTAATTCTCTGAGCACTAATGGTGTGTTCACACCAGACGCGTAACGCGCAAATCATGTTATTTGCGGGTAGGTAAATAGATGCTTGAACATTTTGAGTTACTCGGTTCATTCGTGTGTCAAATTCACTTCATTCACGTGTCAGATTGACCACAATAGACATGGATTTGCGTCATAGACAGGGCTTCTGTCTGCCTGGTGACTCTAGCTTCGTTGCTAAACTGCTAACATTGATTTAATGAGAGAATGGCTGTGTTTATGTGCTTTAGGGAGGCTGAAAAACAGCATAGATTTGTTCGCACCATGTCTGAATGCACTAGATCTTTCAGTAGTGCACCCAACTGTGTGAGTTCATCAACTCCTCCAGAAATTATACCTGGATGATGGAGGCTTTCAGCGGTGCTTGAGACTGAGCGAGCCCAGTTTTAATGAACTGTTGTCTGGTCGGCAAGAGGATTTCCCCTTGGGACACCAACAACAGGCACTACGTCATCACTCCCCTACAAGAGCAAGCTCATGATTGGTTAACATGGCGCGACTGTCCGCTGAAGTTCAGATTTTCCAACTCGAGCGATTCGCATGATATGTGCATTAGGCACGTCAAACGCGCAAAATGCTCAACTCGCGCTGCTTCATTTGTGTGAATCGCACCGCAGGATGTCTATTCGCATCTTTGACTTATTTGACTTAACATGTAGATCACTCACGCTTGACGATTCATCCTCATCTGGTGTGAACGCAGCATAACAGTCCTTTGCATAATAAGCACAGGGTTTTCTTGTTAAATTGCTGAATTTCTTCTCAATTGTAAGTTACTCTGACAAAATGCATCTGCCCAAATGTAAATGTAATACCTCTCCTAATTTTGTAAGTTTCAGAGAAACAGCAGAGTATCTTTCCGTAAATAAACTAACCCTGACATAGGAACACCCCAACTTGCATTAATGCATCTAATACACGTTATTGCTTTATAATTCATGGTATTCATTTAGGAATGGCTGTTAGTTATTCTGTTTTTCTATTTGTTAATAACATTTATTGTATTGCACTTGTGTTGTGTGTGTTGATAGAGCAGGACTCTACATGTTAGGATCTAACAATCTTTTAGATAAATCAACTGATCTACACCTTTTAGTTTACAGTGATTCTAAATTCTAAATGACTTTAACTGAACTTAACTGATCATGAGTACAGTATTTAACCACATTGTGCACGATGTCA
Source organism: Danio kyathit (assembly GCA_903798195.1). Classification (NCBI taxonomy): domain Eukaryota; kingdom Metazoa; phylum Chordata; class Actinopteri; order Cypriniformes; family Danionidae; genus Danio; species Danio kyathit. The sequence continues at coordinate 24,579,184 of LR812524.1, read as the reverse complement.
AAGACTGCCCCTATTTTATATGACTGACAAGTTAACCAACCAATCACACTTCATTTTGTGCAGTGTCCTGTTTAGTGGTGTGGAAATGCTCTCAGAATAACAGTCTATACAAACATGCATAATTCATTCACAAACATCTTTAAAATCAATAGGGACATGCATGTAGACTTCATTCATTGTTTTGGCTTATCCAGCGTATGTTTTTACGCAGTGGATGCCCTTCCAGCTGCAACCCAACACTGGGAAACACGCATACACTCTTGGATTCACACTCATACACTACGGCCACTTTAGCTTATTCAATTCATAGATATATACATTAGATGTCGCCTACCCTGCTGTTGTCTATTAGAACAAATGCGTCAATAGAGCCGCCATTTTAGTACAGGGTAGCGCTCCTTTGAAATGAATGCGAGACCAAGGTGAAGTGGAGGACTGTGGCCATCCAAAGCCAGAGAATACACATATACACATATATCTATGATCCGGAGTTTTCCCCGGTGGTCAGTATGCAAATATTTTTTTCAATTTACGAAATATTATAATTTACATCACTTTTTCTACATTGATGGATGTGACCGCACGGGCATTACCGACAAAGAGTGAGTGTTTGTGTGCATGGAAATGTATTATTCTTTCTCCCTGTTTAATTTAATCTAATCCATGTCCTGAACCCCCCCTCCTGCTTTCACTTCTCATTCTGACGGAGGGAGCGATTCGTTTGTGAATGAATCTCCGTTATGAACGACTCGTTCACCTAGCTGACAATAATACAAGTTTCTGGCACCGCAGCGTCTTGTTGTCATATTTCATAACATTGTTTGCTTATTTTATTCAACAAAACTATCATAAGTCTAGAATTAAGTGCGAGTTGGTGCTACTTTGCATTATGGTGAATGCAGTAAGAGACTGTTTTTATCATCAATTAACATTACTTGTTAAGCACAAAAGTTCATAACATACAAAAACATAAAAAAACAAAATCTTACCTATGAATGTGATGCCTTTGTGCTTTGTTTTCTTTGTTTGCTCGTTACTACATCCGTACACAGCGCTAAAGTCCAGCATCTTCACATTGGCACACTGTCTTGACTAACGCGGTTGAATGACTTTTGTCCTAGGAGCACTGTACCACTGTGGCGGCGCTATGCATGCTCAGGGGTACCTATGCGATATCTAGTGTGTATATCTATGATTCAATTCACCTATAGCACATGTCTTTGGACTGTGGGGGCAACCGGAGCACCCGAAGAAAACCACGCCAACATGGGGAGAACATGCAAATCCACACAGAAACACCAAACTGACCAGCCGGGGCTCGAACCTTCTTGCTGTGAGGTGATCCTGCTACAAACTGCGCCACCGTGCTGCCCTTTGGGATGCATTTCTACATAAAGATCATGCAAGACTGAGAGGATAAAAGCAAGGTTCTGTTATATTTGTGAGTATCCACAAATAAAATGAAACTATGTTTGTGTGGTATAGTAGGGAAAAGATGGGGGTTCTGGTTTTTGGAGCTGGGATTGTGGATAAGGTTTCAAAAGGGGATAAGGTGATTGGAATTGAGGGCTTTAACAGCTTGTGGAAAGAAGCTGTGAGCAGTCTATTGAAGCAGGCTCTAATACTCCAGAACCGTCTTCCTGATGCAAAATATGGAGGAGACTCTGGAAGGGAGGGTTGAGACTTTTACAATACTGGTAGCTTTGCTGGAGCATTGTGAAAGGAAATGCCCTGATTAGAGGGAAGAGGGTGGACCGCTGAAGAGTATTGGGTCAGCAACACTGCAGTTTCCATACCAGACAGTGATGCAGCTGCTCAGCACACTCTTAATGGTTTTCCTGTAAGAAGGAGGTGAGAATGGGTGGAGGGAAACTTGGCCTTTTCATCTACCAAGAAATTGTAGGTGTTGTTGTGCTTCTTGAAGAGGGACATGGTGTTGCTGGTCCAGGTGATATGCTCAGTGAAGTGCACCTCCAGTAATTTAGTGTGTTGACTCTCTCCACAGTCAAGCAATCAATGTCAATGGGGGTGGTTCAACAGAGTTTCTCCTGTCCATCACAACCTCCTTTCTCTTTTCCACATTGAGGGATAGGTTGTTAGTTGCCACACTATTCGCAGCTGTGCCACTTATTCTCTGTATTGCATTTTGTTATTGTTGCTAATGAGACTTTTGTGAGGACTGTTGTGTCATCAGCAATTGCCAGTGCAGTCACGAGTCAGCAGCATGAAGATCAGTAGGCTGAGCACACAGCCTTGTAGGATACCTGTACTCAGTATGATAGTTGTTGAGGTGTTGTGGCTGGCACAGACTGACTGAGGTGTTCCATTTCATTGAGGAGCTGTTGTGGTATTATTCTGTTGAATTCTAACACAAGAGTCTGTATTTACTAGGTGGGTAAGAGCCAGGTGGAGGGTGAAGTAAATTGCATCGTCCATAGAGTGATTTGAAAGATATGCAACTGGAGCTGATTGAGTGTGTTGAGGAGGGTGGTCTTGATATTGTGCATAATAAACCTCTCAAAGCACTGCATCATGACTGGAATCAGTGCTATGGAGGTCAGTAGCTGTATAAACAGAATTCAGATGACCGGTATTATTGTTGTGGACAATGTGGGAACATGTGGGAACACTGTCTGTCTCAGCTTGGTGCTAAAGGTATTTGTTAGGACATCTGTCAGCTGTGCCAGCACCTTGTTTCAGTACCACGGCCAGGTATGTTGTCAGGACCTGCAGCATTGCAAGGGTTAATCCTAGATAGGGTCTTCCTTACATTAGCTCGAGACAGACAGAGCACCCTGGTCATTGGCAGGGTAAGGGTAGTTTTGTGCAGGTGTGTCATTCTGCATTTTAAACTGTAAAAAAGTGGTTTATGGCGAATATTGTGAGATGGAGATCTGGGGGAGGAGATGTGTCATCATCACAGGCCTGTGGCGGAGGCTTGTAGTCCGTGATGGACTGAATGGCTTGCCACAGGATCTGTGTGTCCTTACTGTCTGTCAGGTAATTATAGATTTTTTTGAGGCATATGACCATTTTATTGGTTTGTATTCTGGAATTAGCATAAGAGAGATATGATCAGAATGTCCAAGGTTGGGGCAGGGTCTCGGTTTTTATACGTTCTTCTTGGTTGTGTAAACAATGTCCAAAGTCTTGTTTCTCCTTGTTTGCAAGTTCACATGTTGGTAAAGCTTTGGCAAACTGACTTCAGATTTGCATGGTTAAAAAGCCACCGGGGTTATTTGTTTGTTGCTTGCTGATGCCGTAGTAAAGTTCACAAATCGCATCCTTAGTGTTTGCGTATGGGGAAGTAAATTGTGACAATAACAATGTCATGGGTGGGTGTAACCAAACAAACTTGACTGGGCAGGGCTTTTAGGGATCAGGGTTGGACAGGGCAAGACGTGACAAGGCAAGACTGGAAACGACATATGACAAACTGGCACAGGACAGCAGACATGAGGACACTATAAAGGAGAAATAATGGTCTTGGGTGGGGTACCGGCTGGGCAGGAGGCTTGTGGGGAGCTGGCTGGGCTGGAGACCTGTTGGGAGCCGGCTGGGCTGGAGGCCTAAGGGGAGCCGGCTGAACAAGGAGCCAGGCTGTAGCCGGCAGGGCAAGGAGTCTTGGTGGTTCAGGCAGGGCAAGGAGCTGGATGGAACTGGAGAGCAGTCTGTGTGCCGGTGCTCTGTGCTAAGATGAAGGTCTTTAATGAAGCGTCAAAATGGCAGGTGCCCCAGCCTTTCCTTCTCCTCCAGTCTGGGGGGGCTCTGTGAGGCAGATGTTAAATGCCTCCTTCAGGTCCAAGTTTTACTGATAGTCCTGGCCATCCACTACAGCAAGGAAGTCATGAGCAAAGTTCCTGATGTCTTTTCCTCCCTGCTGTAGGGAGATCTCCTGGATGACCTGAAGGAGCTGATTAACAGAGCCCTGAAAAAAGGGACATGAAAAAGGGTCCTCTTTTTGGCCAGTTCATACTGTCACGTTTGTGGTTGGAGAAAGGAGCAAGGATAATTTATTCATTATAAAATAAAACAAAAAGCAACAAAAACAACCCGAGGGGAAAGACATAACTAAAACACAAATAAACAAACTAACTTGACTGGGCAGGTCTGGTAGCGATCAGGGCTGCACGGAGTAAAACGTGATGAGGCAAGATTGAAAACGACATATGACGAACTGGCACGGGACAGCAGACATGAGGCATGGCCGAGCACGGCCAAGATGGCGTTCTTGCAAAAGATGAAAAACAGACAAGAACATAAGAGTGCTTAAACCAAGAAAAACTCAAGCCGATCAACATACAAGACAAGACAGGACTAGTGTCTGGATTCTGCCACCAAATCAAGAATTGATAAGACCGAAGTGACGACATTAAAAGGACCCAGGGTAGCTGCTGTATCCGACCACACCACCATTTTGGGTAAAGGCAAGATTGCTGCATACTCAACTCCAGGATAAATATATTTAAACCAATAAGTGGACAACTGAGAATCTGCTAAAGTGTGCCATATCATGTATCAATTATTTTGCCACAGGTCCATGGGTGATGCTTGGTGTGATGTCTGAGGCTGAGACTACATAGGCTCAGACCTTCATTTAGGTGTATGTTTATTCTGCATTGTGGTGGATATTTTTGTACTGGTGAAATTCAAAATTTCTTATAATTTTTGTCCTATTTTCTTATTGTCCTATATGTGTGTGTGTGTTCAGAAGTCTTGAACTGTTCAGACTGAGGAACCTTTTTTTTTTTTTAAATAAAACAAAATCTTTATAGAAGAGGAAAAAGGATCTGCTGATGTACTTACAATGTGTGACTTTGACCCAAAATTTGAATTATCAGCAGTGTCATGAGAACCAATCATTATATTAAATTGGCATTATTGGCGGTTATCTTACACCAGGGGTGTCCAAACTCGGTCCTGGAGGGCCGGTGTCCTGCATATTTTAGTTCCAACCCCAATTAAACACACCTGAACCAGCTAATCAAGCTCTTTCTAGATATACAGAAACGTCCAGGGAGGTTGGAAGTTAGAAGTTGGAACTAAACTATTCAGGACACCGGCCCTCCAGGACCGAGTTTGGACACCCCTGTCTTACACCATCAACTAAAATTTACATTTTATTATTAATATATTATTAGTGAATCTAAGAATCACTAGAGAGGACATACCATCTTGGGCAGCAGGCTCTCTAGTTGCAACTAGGTTGGTTGCTGCTGAAAGTAGTACTAGTTTGGGCAACAGGGTGATCCCACCCTGTGGTCTGTGTGGCTCCTAGTGCCCCAGTATAGTGATGGGGAAGCCTGTGAGCACCATCATTCAGATGAGAAGTTAAACTGAGATCCTGACTTTGTGGTCATTAAAAATCTCTGACTGTCCTTCATAAAGAGTAGGGATGCGACCCTGGTATCCTGGCCAAATTTGCCCACTGGCCTCTGACAAATATGGCCTCCTAACCATCCCCATTTCATAATTGGCTTCATCACTCTGTCTTTACCTTTTCTGTTTTTCCATCTTAAAAATACAACCAAATTCTAAATCACTACATATGTGCTCAATGTCAAGTGGAAAAACATTTTTTTATGCATTCATGACCTCAAGGCTAGATGATTGCAGTGCATTACTAGGTGGTTGCTCTGCAGACTCACTCACTTACTCACTTTCCTTCGGCTTAGTCCCTGCTTTATCAGGGGTCGCCACAGTGGATGACTCACACTGCAATTACTCTGGTACATGTTTTATTGCCAGATTGCCTTCCTGCTGCAACCCAGCTCTAACAGTACACTGTGTATGCCTAATGTGCTAGGAAGGCTGTTTCAGAGTTTAAGTGCCAGACATGAGAAGGATCTTTTACCTACAGTCGATTGTGATATTCTAGGAATAATCAATTGTCCAGAATTAACTGAGCATATTGGACATGAGGGGCTGTAATACACCAGGAGCTCATTCAGTCATTCAAAGTTTTGTAGAGAGTCAATAAAATGTCTTAATTTTTACGATGTTTAATAGGGAGCTAACGCAATGTTGAAAAAAAAATGGAGTAATATGATCATATTTTTAGTTCTGCAGCTGTAATTTGAACCAGCTGAAGTTTGTTAATTAGGCATACAGGAAAACCATCTAGTAATGCATTACAACAGTCTAAACGAGAGGTCATGAAAGCATGAATAAACTTTTCGTATTAGACATTGATAGCATATGTCAAAGTTTGGCAACATTTTTAACATGAAAAAATTAAGTTTTACAGATGTTTGAAATGTGGCTTTCAAATGACAGGTTGTCATCACTCCCAAGAACATCTCTATACTGCTCAGTGAGTGCCGTCTTTCAGATGAGACGTTAAACCGAGGTCCTGACTCTCTGTGGTCATTAAAAATCCCAGGATGTCCTTCGAGTAAGAGTAGGGGTTTAACCCTGGCATCCTGGCCCCTGTCCATCATGGCCTCCTAACCATCCCCATATTATAATTGGCTTCATCACTCTGTCTCCTCTCCACCAATCAGCTGGTGTGTGGTGTGCGGTCTGGCGCAAAATGGCTGCCGTCGCGTCATCCAGGTGGATGCTGCACTCGTGGTGGATGAGGAGATTCCCCCCCTATGTGTAAAGCGCTTTGAGTGCCCAGAAAGCGCTATATAAATGTAAGGAATTATTATTAAGATTTTAACTGAGGACGAGGACTGAACTGAAAATCCACCAAAGGTTAGACAGTATTCTAGGTTTTTATTTTTGCAGTTTTGAATTTAAGTTTTGTTTTTTATTAAGGCAAAACTAAATATAAAACGATATAGCCCAATGGTAAAAAATGTTTGCCCCTAAACCCAATAACTGGTTGGGCCACCCTCAGCAGCAACAACTGCAATCAAGGGGTTTCTTCTTTGCAGAATAAATGTAATTCAACAACATTGGAGAGTTTTCGAGCATGAACCTTCTTTTTAAGGTCATACCACAGCATCTCAATTGGACTCAGGTCAGGACTTTGACTAGACCACTCCAAAGTCTTCACTTAGTTATTTTCTTCAGCCATTTAGTAATGCTTGCTGGTGTTCTTTTGATCATTGTCTAGCTCTAGAACCCAATTTTGCTTCAGTTAGATGTCACTAACAGATGGCGAGACATTACCCTGCAAAATATTTTGTTACACAGCAGAATTCATGGTTCCATTTATCACAGCAAGTCTTTCAATGAAGCAGCAAAACAACCCCAGACACAACACAACCACCACCACCACATTTTACTGTTTGTATGATGTTCTTTTTCTGAAATACAGTGTTACTTTTATGTCACACATAATGAGACACACACCTTCCAAAAAACTTTTGTCTCATCAGAGTACAGAGTAATTTCCCAAAGTCTTGGAGATCATCATGATGTTTTCTGGCAAAACTGGGATAAGCCTTTATGTTTGCTCCACAGTGTTTTTGTCTTGGAACTCTGCCATGCAAATGATTCATGAACACTCACCTTAACTGAGGCAATTGGGGCCTGCAGTTATGTGGATATTTTTGGGGGTCTGCTGTGACCTCTTGGATGAGTTGTTGCTGTGCTCTTAGGGAATAATTTTGGTTGGCCGGCCGCTCCTGGGAAGGTTCTCCACCGTTTCATGTTTTTGCCATTTGTAGCTTTTTTCATACAGGGCTATGTAGTTTTGAAATTTGTTTTCCCTCAATAATAAAAACCTTCATTTAAAAAGTACATGATGTGTTTACTTGTGTTATCTTTGATTAATATTTCAATTGTTTTGATGATCTGAAACATTAAAGTGTTATGGAAAAAAGAAAGAAATCAGTAAACACTTTTCACACCACTGCATGTAGTAGTGCTTGTAAAGGATGTATTTGTGCAATTTGTGTTTTATTTAGTCATTAGAATCTTTAATCACACATCATAACCTTCTCTTGCCCCTCAAAATGGCTTTTCTTCACTTCTGGTCACATGCAGAGCCTTTCGGAGGGGCTATCTACTCTGCTTTCATCCATTTGTCAATCTTTATTTTGTTTCAACCCATCTTCTAACAATCGATTCCCAAAGGATGAAATCATGCACCACCCTACATTTTTTCTTTCATTTCAGGACCATTTCAGGTGGACAATCTTAACTGTTTCATGGTGACCTTCAGTCTGAGTGTACCAGCTGTCAACCTGGGGTGCGTTTCCAAACAATGACGTAACTCGCGGCTGAACTATCATAGTACAATGCATCGTTTGGGAAAAGAACAATGTAGTGATGAGTGTTTCCCAAAACCCGTAGTTTCTCTATCTCTAACGCCCATAATGACGCTCTAAACGGGGTGGTAACAACTTCTTTAGAGAAGAACCCCATAATTCTTTGTGCAAATTATATTGCTTTACATGCACACGCATAAAAAAATATATCCAATATTAGTTTTGCTAAAAACAAGCACTCGCTTTCCATATTAATTTTAATACTGTATATGTAAACGGCTCATATAGGACCAGTGTTTCATTACAAATATTGAGAACATTACATATCATTTTAAAACATAAAATCACTTACAAATCCCAACACATATTCTAATATCATATATAAATCAATAAATAAATAAATAGTGAGGCTATTTATTAAGAAATTTAATTTAATATTTATTAGGAAATAAAAAAATCATACTTTAATGATAATATTAATAATATTAATGATGATGACGATTAGATTATTATTATTATTATTGTTATTGTAAAGTGATATTTTTTATTTTTTGAAAAGTCTACTTTTACAATTTGACACATGCAAACCACTGCAGAAATGTTCTAACCAACAGGCCCATGTCATATACAGTACAGTTACTTAATAAATAACCTACTATAAATTAAAAGCATTAACGTGCTATGTTTTTGTTTTCACAAGCTTTGGAGGCGTAACATAAATTCTGCTTTTAAATAATAGGTCACCTATAGCTTTCGCCATGAGCCACAACTGTGTTCCAAATGGCATCAATGTTTTCAAAGTGCACTACGAAGGAAGCGCAATTGTAAACATGAAGATCGCTAAAACTGAACTGTAAAAATACTTTGAAAGCAAATTACACCTAAGAGAGATGACTTTAATGCTTTTTTTTTTTTTAAACATTCCAAGTTTAATGTTAGAATGTTCTAAATGAATAGGGCATAGGGGGGATAACTGGGAATAGAACACAGCCAGGAACTATGTTTCTAACTACAGCTCCAGAGGTTTGCGATGCAGTTTGCAAATGTTTGGGAAGGACAATTTTGGGAAACACCAAATCAACAAACTATGTTTGTAAACACAACTTGCGACCTTAGTTTTCGGAAACGCACCCCTGGTCCTTATGTAGCATCAGCACTAATTTTAATACTTACTAATACATTATTAAAATCCTGCCTTGTATTGTTAATACAAAATAAACTATGAAAACAACATGAATTTCCAAACAACTCAAGTAAAGTACCACATTTAATTATAATCAAAAAAGTACATTTCAAGTACAGCTAGTTACTTTTAACCACTGCATTTATCACAACAAAAGCAGTCATGTTACTAAATATTTTTCCACTCAGTCAACAGGATGAAGGATATTTGTTCTGTGGGAAATGTCATTGCATACCAGCTAGCAACAACCATCAACTGAGAGAGACAATCAGGGCTATAATTTCTACTTAGGGGGACCCAATGCAATCAACACAGAAGGGAGCCAGAATATCCAGAACTGTTGACATACTGTATAAATGTCTGTGAATGTACGATTTGGTAGCAGTTGTTTGTTTTCTGAAAACCGTGTATATACTCTGGACACAAAATTTAAGTGCACATACTGGTGTCTACACTACAAATACCATCACAGCAAAACTACAGATATGAAACAAGAGTCTGCAATCTCATCAAAATCCTTAGACATACTGAAACTTAACTAGAATAGTAAATTGACACCTCATATTACCCTGGTTATACAATACAAAACATGCTTTAGATGCATCCGGTGCTGTAGGTGAAACATACTTTAAAATACACACACACACACACACACACACACACACCACAAACACACACCACAAACACACAACACACAAACACACAAACACACACCACAAACACACACACACACACACATCATATACATGATGTTTCTTTTGTACACATGTGTATTCATTCCCCCACCCATAAACCGAACCCTAACAGGAAACATCTACATTTTTACATTTTTATTTTCAGAATATTGAATTCTGTCAGATTTATAAAATGTTTTCCCTCATGCATGGGATCAAATATGTCCCAACAAGGTCAAAGTTGACTGGTATTGCTATATACTAAGCCACAGTGTGTGTGTGTGTGTGTGTGTGGTGTATCTTGATGTGGGGAACAAATATAGCATAAAAAATAACATCATTTTAATGTAAATCTTAAGATGTAATGGAAAATGAATGATCAAGTTGCAGTTTTAAATGTCACAATCTGTGTATGTTGAATTCCGTTTACCTTAGAGGGAGTTTTAACCAGTGTGTCATTCAGACAAGCCAATCAAACCATGCCATAATACAAAAAGCAATAACAGATGAATGAAACTCAAGAAAATGCATTTACATTTACATGTCTTAAAAGTAGTATTTTTTACGCTCGGACTTTCTTACAGATAGCATCAGTGTGTTGTTACCAGTTATGGTATCTAATATCTATATTCTTCAACAAACTCAATGATTCATGGAGATAATATAATATCCCTATAATAGTCTATAATCATATTAGTAGTTGTAATCAAAAAGTGATGATAACTGTAGGAGACAGCTTGTTGCCATGTATGTGACAGCAAACTATTAGCCTACTTCTGAGGCTCCCAGACAGGGAATCTGTCCTTGGTGCTGAAGCTGCAAACCTGCTTTATAACGACGTGCGCTTTTCGCTCTGTCAGTAAAGTTCCCCGCTGGCGAACCCTGCAGATATTCCTCCGAGGCCCCCAGCACCTGACTCAGCGGAGGAGTGAAGCTGGAGTTATACTTTCGCCTGGCGCCGCATCGCGCACCTCCGCTGACTGCGCGCGCACCTCGCGAAACGGACGAGGCTTTTATACTTGCTGCGTTCGCCGCTGTGATATTCTTTAAAACGACAGGGGGCGGTCAAAAGTAACTGACCGTAAAGTCAGACGGATAAACAGAGAAGTAGAAAGTTTCCGGAACTACGTCATATCATTAATATCATTCAAGATTTTTAAACGAATTATTTTTTTTTTTTATAAATTATTTTTATTATAATATTTTATTATACTTATTATAAGGATTTTTATAACCATTCAAGGTTTGTTTTAATCAAACTTTGATGCATCACTTGCTTTTGTTCATATCTCGGACAGTTTTACCTATCAAAGTTTATTAAAATATCAATCAGGGGAGAAAATGGGTTGCTCTACAAATATATTTCTATTATGACAAGAATAAAAGCCAAAAAAAAAGCACACTTAAAAATACAGATGTTTTTTTTTTTTTAGCCCGCTCCCCAATTCACACATTATGTCTGGCTAGTTTCTGTCCTCTTATTATGCTAAAAAGGCAATGATAGTTTAAACATTCCTGACCATTATCACCAATAAAGCCTAGAAAAACAGGGCATCAGTATATTGTAAACTGATAGGTTCAAATATTCTTTCCCAGTTATCAAAGAAATAATTTGATCCTTAATTATAGTTTTGAATTATTAAATAGTTTTAAATTCAAAATTGTACTATAAACATCAGTGTAAAACCTATAAATGGTGGAAAAACATATTTCTGTAATTGTGTAGCTGGGTCTCCACTTTTGCCATGGCCTATTTTGGCTTTAACAGACTATCCCTCAGGTTTTCCAAACTTTTTAACAAAAACTTTCCTCCTTTCCCACTGCTGTTGCAATTTCTAGCCAAAAATATTGTTCATCAGGTTATCTCTATCATCACGGATCATAAAGATGTCTGTACAGGTGTACCTGTTTCAGACAAAGGCTGTTTTTCAATTTGCGTTCTTCAGCGGTCTTGCGTCCTCGTGTTCTCGTGTAACGTCATCATCAGCTGCCAAAGTTCAGTTCCAATACTCAAGATCGCAACAGAGGACGCGTGAAACTTCCCGGATGTGTTCTTGATATCGAGGACACACCGATGCAGACTTGAGCACCGATCTCGCTCTAGAAGTCCCAGAAGTCATTGCGATTGGAGGTGGGAAGTGCAGCGTTTTATTTAGATTTATTATTAAAGTTCGGAGATATAACTTATTTACCTCAAGAGTTTCCCTAAATGAAACGGTGAATATAAACATTACCATGGACATCTTAATAAAGGAATAAACACATTAAGAGTGTTTGTTTGCTCAAATTCGTATTAAAATCTGTTTTATTTGTATTGTGCAACGTATATTTATAATGTTTTTATGCATAATATATTTTGAAAAGGGGAAAAACAATAAATCATTGTATAAATGCTGTAATGTTTAAACAATTTTTTATTTAAAACGCGTGAAGGTCACGTGACCATCAGGAACAACCTGGGAAGAACGCAGCATCTCATTTCTCACAGGACGCGTTCTCTGTTTCTGGTCTCCCGAGTTTGTTCTACCGAGGATACCTGGCAAGACCAGTCTCCACAAGAACGCAAGTCCGTTCTCAGCGTTCTTGGAATTGAGAAACAGCCAATATCTCTTCAAAGTGGTTCATTTCAACTCAAACCAGATGCAGCGCCGCGCACTGTTCGCTTCGGTCTCAAAAAATGCCGTGCGCACCGCCAGCCGAAATGATGTCGCGCGCACTCAAAGCGAACATCCGCAAACTCTGCGATGACGTCAGATTCTCCGCGCGCACTCAAGCGAACTAGCGGACGCGTCAAGTATAAACAAGGCTTCAGGCGCTGGCCCGTTACGTTGCTGGTCTGCCCGTTGGTCAGCCCGCGTTCGGGTATAGGTGCCTGCTATGTGCGATCCCCACTAGGCGATCAAATATGCTTATACTGCCACGGTGCAGTCCCCCCTCACAGGCGGACCCGTGTCTTCCCTCACCGCTAACCATTACATTCATATGCGTACTCCCCCTTCTCAGGGCTAGTCCATATCTCTCTCGCCACCAGTCTCCCCACTTGGGTAGCAGGTGGCCTCCGCAGCGTCCTCCCTATCGGGACTGCACGCATTCCCAACGTACTGTCGTATTAAATTCCTAGAAATTATTCTAGACGCATTTGCGGCTCCCGAAAATATATCTAATCCGTAAATCTTCTGTTGAAGTGGGATAAGTAAGGGCCAGGGAACACGTTGGAGACCGCGCCTCTGGTGACGCAGGTGCGCTCACGCTCTTTTGCCTGGCAAACCTCTCATCGGGGGCGAAGGTAAGATTCAATCATTATGGCGTTTTCCAAACATTTCCCCATAGTGGAAGTTTCCACATAGCATTGAAGTTCCCCTTCCGAAGGGGAACGCTCTGTTTACTAAAGTAACCCTCTTTCCACGAGGGGGGGAACGGAAATGCTATGTTCCTTCGCCATAATGATTGCCCCTTAGCTGTTGAGGTGAAAGTCTCTTCCGCTAAAAAATGATGCTTTGGCTTTGCTCGCACATGTGCTCTTATAGCAAGTTAATTGCAACGAGCATCAGGTGCGCAAGCTGAAGCTGCCAACTCATTGGCATTTCATTGGCCCGTTTACATACTCTTTCAGATGATTGGCTTTCTGAATGAAATCCCCATAGTGGAAGTTTCCACATAGCATTTCCGTTCCCCCCCTCGAGGAACGAGGGTTACTTTAGTAACCAGAGCGTTCTTCCATGTTAAATCAGATTGGATTATCGCTGATTAGGATAAGAGACCAGCTGCGATTAATCATTTTCATGTTTCTCTCGAAATTAGTTCATAAAACTACACTAAGACTGAAGAAGAGACTTTTTAAGTTCAAATAAAATAAGGAGTAGCTACCAAAACTTTTTTTTTCAGTAACACTGTACAATATGGGATGCAATTATTGCTAGTTGTTGTATTAACTAACTTGAACGAACAATGAACAATATTAAAGATTTTTCTCATGTCTGTTAACATTCATTCATTTTCCTTCCACTTAGTCTCTATTTCAGAGGTGCACTACAGCAGAATGAACCGCCAACTATTCCACCATATGTTTTGAAAATGGAAGATTCCCTTCCAGCTGCAACCCAGTATTGAGAAACACCCATAAACACTCATTCACACACAAACACTCATGCACTACGGACAATTTAGTTTATTCAATTCACCTATACGGTGAATACAATGTCTTTGGATTGTGGAGGAAACCGGAGCACCCAGAGGAATCCACGAGAACATGCAAACTCCACACAGAAATGCCAACTGACCCAGCTAGGATTTGAAGCAGCGACCTTCTTGCTATGAGGCGACAGTGCTGCTACCACTGAGCAACCGTTATTAATTCATTAATATTTAGTTATTAATTCATTAGCTAAAGCACAGCATTTGCTTTTAATAATGCTAAAGTAAATCTTAAATTGACTAACATTCATTCATTCATTCATTCATTTTCTTGTCGGCTTTGTCCCTTGCGGGGTCGCCACAGTTGGAAGAACCACCAACTTATCCAGCACGATTTTACGCAGCGGATGCCCTTCAAGGCGCAACCCATCTCTGGGAATTTCCACACACACACATTCACACTCATACACTACGGACAATTTAGCTTACCCAATTCACCTGTACTGCATGTCTTTGGACTGTGGGGAAACCGGAGCACCCGGAGGAAACCCACGCGAATGCAGGGAAAACATGCAAACTCACACAGAAACGCCAACTGACCCAGCCCAGCCGAGGTCTCGAATCTGCGACCCAGTGACGTTCTTGAAATTGACTAACAAACTAAATATATTAACACACATTAACTACAGTAAGTGTCCCATATTGTAAAGTGTGGATGTTTTTTTCTTAAAAAATTAAGTGAAGTTTATGTATAAACAATTTCGAGAGGATCACGTGCTTATGATTGTTCTCAGCTGTTCCAGCATTAGCCCATGATCGATATCCAATCAGACGACTCCTAACTCACTATAAATAACCAGAGTTTTCTTATCTCAATATCTTTGTCTTGAAGAACCCCCCCCCCACCCAACCTCTACTTTCCCTCCTTTTTAAATGGGCGACACAGCGGCCCCAGTGATTAGCACTGTTGCCTCACAGCAAGAATGCCGCTGGTTTAAGCCCCTACTAAACCAGAAGACATTTCTGTGTTGGAGTTTTTGCTTGTTCTCCCCGTGCTCGCGTGGGTTTTCCACGGGTTCCCTGGTTTCCTCCCACAGTCCAAATAACACCCCACCCTAAGTAAATTGAACACACAAAATTGATACCATAGTCAAGCTCTAAGCAAGCACTCCTCTCCTCAGTCATCCATTTCCATCATTCAGCTAGAATAAGCCGGGGGAGTTTATCGAGATCTACCTGAGCTCAAACTCCCCTCTCGCCCTGCAAACGAGAGGGAGCCCAGGGCTCGAGGATCTTACAAGCTCAGGCTCTCTCCCGGGACAGCATGCCCAAACAAGCTTTTATTATCAATCATCAGCTAAGTGTGAACTCTTGAACTCAGGTAAAAGCACAAGCATTCAGAAACTGTAACTGAGTAAAGCACAATTCCCTGAAAATTAATACAGTAACTAATCATATTGATTTTTTGTTTTATATTAGTGTATTCAACCCCTGTGTACTGATCTGAACTGCATCATGAGTGAATTAACTAGAACAAAGCATTTTGTGGAACTGAATATGTCTTATGAAACTTCATTTTCAAGTCACACACAAGTCACTACTACAAGTCACAAGTTTTCACATTAAAGCTTCCTTGAAACAAATTGCATTGTATAAAATGCTATATGGACTGACTTGACAAATTAGAAAGTTTCTTCACAGTCTTTTACTCCCTACAAGCCTTTTACTTTCCAACAACCAGGGCGTAACATTAACTTTTTGATCACCAGCCCACTGTGGCTAGTAGTTTTCCAACATTACTCGCCACTCGCCATTTTCACTAGCCACAATTTTGTTGTTAGGAAAATATATTTTATTTGCATAAATTTGACTTTGACATGCTAAAATGACTTGATTTAGATGCTGTGTTATGTCACATGCCTCCTCATTCATTTCACTTTTTGTGTGTTGTGTATGAGTTTACTCAATGAGCATGAGCAAATGGATTATGGTTTCATAGTGTCGTATTACAATTAGTTTTTATTTCACATGACTTTTTAGAGCTCAAAATTAAGGATACACCAAATTTATCTCTAACCACACTAAAAATAATAAATAATTATTTGTTAGCCCACACATTTTAAATGTGTCAAAACAAGCAAAATATTGACCTTATTCTTCAATGCGGAAGTGCGCTCGTTTTTGCGATTGTTTTAGAACTTCCGATTCAGTTGCCTATGAGAGAAATGACTAGGAATAATAAACGGCTGAAAACGGTCAAACTACTTGCTCTACAAACAAGTGTTTGTATGATTATACAGACAAATATAATAATATACTAAGAAACCTCAGTTTGCAACATCAAGCAGCCAGAACGAGCTGTTTTAACGTCTAAAAATGAATAGAAGTGAATGAGACCGGAAGTCTCGTGCCAAAATTATTCAAATGGCTGCGCCCACTCGTTCGCGGAGAATAAGGTGAATAGCGGTGTACTATACTTTTTTTTAACAAAACATTTCTTAAAAACAAAACAAAAAACAAAACAGTTGACATTAAAAAAAGAATAATAATTATTGTCATGTATCTAAAATATGCACAGCAATCTATCCTGGCTAAAGGTCCCATGATCACCAGTTAACTACACTACAAATAGGAAGTTAATATCCAATTAAAGCAATGTTATTGTAAAAAAAATTGAATTAAACCATATTAACAAAAATAACTGTAAGCAAAATAAGCAGGTGACAAACATGCTTTGTGACAATGGATGATGGATGATCACGCCACATACGGTTAACGTTAGGCCTATTAATAATCTGATCAAATAATGGTTAACGCAAAAGCAACCGGTGCTGCTTACAAAAGACAAATCTGGAGCTGTTGAAAGCAGCGAGGAATGTGGGTGCATGAGGCATAACTTTTTGTCTAGTCTATTTGAAAGAGAACTGATCACACCAGCTGCGTTTCTAGGTACGTTGGTTCAAGCAAGGAAACGGGGAGCGCACACGCGTTTTAAACAGTCGCGTGCATCACATCAGCTGTTGGCGCGAGTGGTGATGATCATTCTCTCATTTTGGTATTCACCTGCTTTCTTTTGCTCGCGCGAACACAATTATTTTTGTCAGTCATGCTGCTTCTCGATTCTAAGATCGCATTTGCACGCATGTTGGGCCGTCCTTTATTTTCGAATCCTGCTTTTAAGAAAACTAGAATTTAAAAATTATTTTCAACCAGCCAAAGTGGCTATAGTGGGAGCGGTCTGTCTAACTGAAATCGCTGAAATGGCGGGTGTGTTAAGTAAAGCCCTGCCAACAACAATATAAGCTGAACGTACTCCAAAAGTATAATATATATATAAAGGCACAATAAATAAACATAAGGCATCTTTTAATCCTTGTACTCAAATTTCTAAATAAAAGTTCCATTTCCTTACAAACCTCAAATATCTTACAAACATTACATAAACACATTTATAAAAAGACTAGTAGTGTCATTTTATTGTTATATGTTTCACTTTATCTAATGTTATATTATCATCACAAACCCTAATATGTGGCTGTCTCACAGGGGAAATGCATATGTTCTCACACACCCTAACTCACCTGAAAGAAAACAGACTCTCCATAGCCCTGAATGGAGAGACATGCGGATTTCAGTGCTCTGGTTGAGAGGCAGGATGACCCCTTCTTCCAGGTAAAGCCAGTAGTCGGTACTGACAGCAATACCCAGCAGCCCCAGACTACACACAGCAAACACACTGCTGAGGAGCGTCAGCACTTTCCTGCCACACAAACCCATTTCACATCAGCAGAGGGTGTCAGCTGCAGGAAAACAGAAGCTGTAGTGAGAGAGAGAGAGAGAGAGAGAGAGAGAGAGAGGTTAGGTTGTTGCAAAGGCATTGCTAGGTGGTTGCTAAGACATTGCTAGGCGGTTGCTAGGGTGTTCTGAGTGGTTGCTAGGCAGTTGCTATGTGTTCTGAGCAGTTGCTAAGGAGTTGCTAGGGAGTTGCTAAGATGTTATGGTTGGCTGCTAGGTGGTTGCTGAGGTTTTTGCTAGGCGGTTGCTAAGATGTTCTAGGTCGTTGCTAAGGTGTTGCTAGGTGGTTGCTAAGGCATTGCTAGGGTGTTCCAGGTAGTTGTTAAGGTGTTGCTAGGGTATTCTGAGTGGTTGCTATGGCGTTGCTAGGGTGTTCTAGGTGGTTACTAGTGTGTTGCTAGGCGGTTGCTAGAATGTTCTTGCGCGCGAAGTGAAGAGCCGGTGGGGGGAGATGGGGGCGCGCAAACTGTACAAACTGTAGAGCGGGGAGGTTGTGGAGCGCCGGACTGTACCAAAATGCTGAGGAGCTGGAATTCCCGGAGTTTTCCGGGAGACATAACAATACGGGAGATGGGTCTGAAATACGGGAGACTCCCGGGAAAAACGGGAGTGTTGGCAGGTTTACCATAGGTGCGTCCCAAATTGCATACTTATGCACTATTCTATGTCATTTTGTAGTATAAATAGTGTAAGTAGTGCGTTCACACTGAAAACTCTAAAAATAATAAGTACACTTTAATTACCCGCATGATGCACTCATTCGATCAGTAAAATGAAGTGTGGAATGATGGACACTTCACGCACTCAACGACCGCAGCTTTGCTTACGTAGCCGAAGGGGCGGAGCTATCGGGCACACATGTTGGATAACTTTATTTATTTTGGATTGTGAAAGTGAAATTGACGTATGAGAGGTATTATAGCGCCTCTCGATGGGGAATGCGGTTATACACATGGCAGGTATTATTTGGTACTTTGGTCTTTTATTTCACTAATTTGGCGACCGTCAAACGTCATCTGGGAAACGGGTTGAATTTCCGCTTAGTAAAAAATCATTAGTGCTCCATTTGGTTTAGTGGACCATTACAGTCTTTGTTTGTGACCAGTATTGAATCACAGGGGAGTGGGGGGTTTGGGAGCAGCGGCCAGTATCGAAGGCAAATATGTGCATATCACTAGCACACTCTAAATAACAAATAAAAACCCTGCGCCATTGACTTTAGACCAGCTTTTAGTTGTTTAGTTTCGTTTAGTTTTCAGTTGCCTCAAAATAGCAACACTCCAACAATGTGCCTTAAAACACCTCTTTTTAAGACCAGCATGCCAATGGGCAAACAAATGGGTTCAAATGCATTTTCTATTTAAACAATATGGTGCTATACATGAAAATGATGCCTGTGCCAGGCTGAAAGTTTCAAAAAATACTTGTGTCATGTCTGGCACCACATTGAACCAGGTGTATTACAGGAAATATTAATAATTGAATGATAATTAATTGTACATATTTAGATCAGTTATATGTAATAACTTGATGTAGCAGAATTGAGTTTACTAGTTCATCCAGAGAATTGTTGTTGATATATAATATTGATTATAATATAATATGTTGTTGATTATAATAATTTTAAGCAGGTTATTTCCAGTGGTCAAATGAAAATAACTTTTCTATTTTGTTACTTATGCTAGGTAAGCAGACAACACCACCCATAAAAAAAAAATCTGAAACGAATCATAATTTATTATGAACTGAATTGAAAATTCAATAATGAATTCAAAAGTAATGTATTACACACATTTATTTTAAAAGGTATATAAAAAAGTTAAATACAATTTGCTTTACATACTGTTATGATCACCAGCGATCTAGCCCATGCAGATCACTGCAGAACTACAAATCTGCCAGTAAAATAACTACAAGATCCAGTCATGCACCACTCACACACCTGCCCTAGATCCTGTCTGATTGCAAACACTCCCAGCTGAAGCTGCTCATGAACTGATTACATGGACTATAAAGTCAGCACACAAACACAAAGTGTAACTTATACAAAAGTTCTGACATTGTCAACACAGGCTCATTCTGAAAACATAGTCCCGTAGATGTTTCTGGAGACCGAATTATGTAGCCAGAGGTACGTATGGCTGCATTTCATTTTTTTAAGCGAACGATACAGGGCGGTATGACGCCGTTCCTTTTGGCGCTTACCGGCTGACTGCTTTCCTCCATGTGGAGGCCTTTCCTGTCGCAACCAGTTTGTCCTGTTAGCTCGGCGTGTACGCTGGAGAACTACAAATCTGCCAGCAAAATAACTACAAGATCCAGTCATGCACCACTCACACACCTGCCCTAGATCCTGTCTGATTGCAAACACTCACAGCTGAAGCTGCTCATGAACTGATTACATGGACTAAAAAGTCACCACACAAACACATAGAAGTTGCTGAGTCTTGTTGAACTGTATAGTGAACATTATGGCGTGGTTTCCCTTGACTTGCTGTGTTTTAGACCCTCGGCTTGTTTTGTTTGTTTACGTAGCCTGCTGCCTGCCTGTACTGACCATCTGCCTGTCTATCGACCATGACTCTGGCTTGCCTGTGTACATCTATTTGCTTCTGTGTTGACCGTTGCTTGCCTGATCTTCTCTGTTCAATAAACCCTGCGTTTGGATCCTCAACTCCCTGTTGTCAGCGTCCACTTCACATTACACATACATTTTAATGAATAAGGTGCTTTTTACAGCAGTATTCTATGAAGTGTAACTTATACAAAAGTTCTGACATTGTCAACACAGGCTCATTCTGAAAACGTAGTCCCGTGGACGTTTCTGGAGACCGAATTATGTAGCCGGAGGTACGTATGGCTGCATTTCATTTTTTTTAAGCGAACGATATGGGGCGGTATGACGCCGTTCCTTTTGGCGCTTACCGGCTGACTGCTTTTATGCGTGTGGAGGCCTTTCCTGCCGCAACCAGTTTGTCCTGTTAGCTCGGCGTGTACGTTGGCAGACTTGAGACGCAGAGAGGAGTTGACCACGATGACAGTGACTGGGTTTGAGTCCGGGGAAGAGCGGTTCCAGAAATCAGGTAAGACAAAAACAGAATCCAAAAAAATAAAATGAACGAGTGAACAATAGGCTGAGAATGTGGTAAAATCCGAAAATGTGGTAAAAATCAGACAAGGGCTTCTCTTTTTTTGGACGGCTTTTGTAAACCGTTGGTTGGGTTTAGGGAAGTAAGTGGGTGGGTGGGCGGGTCAATCGGTAAAATTGGTTGGGTTTAGGGAAGGAGGAGGGTGGGTCAGTCGATCGGCCGGTCGCCCAGTCAATCATTCAGTCACACAGACAGACAGACGATTGGTCGACAGCGGCCTCTGGTGGGTATACGCGAGAGAACAGCGGGGGCACGAAGGGCACTTGCGAGAGACATTTGACATACGAAAAAGCGCACGCAGCAGCCTCTCGCAGATTCGTGAAAACAAAAACTGCAAAAATACGAACCTCCCGGGACGTATTTCGCGGCCTCCAGAAACGTCCACGGTACTAGGATTTCAGAATGAGCCTGGATATTGTTTAGAAAAGTGCAAAGGTGCAATAAGAGCAAGGGTAGGGAGATTCTTTTTTAGGATGTAGTCAAGAGACTTTTAAGTTGCTGTTTGAATGTTACCAGTGAATCAGCAGTTCATATTTGATTGGGAATATTATAAGAACTGTGAATGAAATGTTTTTGTACAGTGATTTTGAACTTAGTGATTGAGCTCCAGCATTTTGGATCATTTTTAGTGATTTAAGTGTGTATTATTGTCCAGCCAGAAGAGCATTGCAATAGTCCAGCTTATAAATTACAAGAGCTTGGGCAAGAAGTTGTGCAGCATGTTCTGTCAGGAAGGGTCTTATGTTTCTAATGTTGTAGAGTACAAACTTGCATGATGGTGAAAGAATCCTGATTCACTTAGAAGGGATAATGAGGGATGATCCCAGTTGGATGGCGAAATAATTTTCTATAGCTGGAGTTGCAGGGAATACCAGAAACTCGGTTTTTGTCCTATTAACCTGTAGGTGATGATTTTTCATTCATGCTGAAATGTCCCCCAGGCAATCTATCCATCCAGTCACCATGGATCATCTTGATTGTCTTTCTTTCTGTCTTTATAAACAATTTGATTGATGTGTTGACAGATTTTTTTTATTCATGCTTTTTTATATGTATAAAAAAAGAATTATAACCCTTTATAATTCATTTGTTAATTTTCCTTCGGCATAGTCCCTGATTTATCAGGGGTCGCCACATCGGAATGAACCGCCAACTATTCCAGCAAATGTTTTATGCAGCAGATGCCCTTCCAACAACAACCCAGTACTGGAAAACACGCATACACTCTCATATTCACTCATACACTACAGTCAATTTAGTTTACTCAATTCACCTATAGTGCATGTATTTGAACTGTGGCGGAAACCGGAGCACCCGGAGGAAACCCACGCCAACACAGGGAGAACATGCAAACTCAACACATAAATGCCAACTGTTCCAGTGATCTTCTTGTTGTGAGGCGACAATGCTAACCACTGAGCCACCATGTTGCCCTTATAACCCTTTAAACCCTTTGTTAATAAATAAAGTGGGTTGGTTAATTAGTATATTCTTTTTTTGTTGTTTTGCTCTAGTTTTTTTTTTTTTTGTCCAGCTCAGGTCGACTGGTTTGCCTCTCTCAAAAACGCCCATTGCCTGCTGTTTTACTACCTAACCAAGGCCCCCCTCGGCACGGATGCGCTGGCTCACAGCTGGCCACCCGGTATGTGCAAATATGCGTTTCCCCCAATGAGCCTATTTGCACAGACTCTGTATAAAGTCAGGGAGGACGAGGAGCAGGTCTTGTTTGTTGCTCCTCTCTGGCCCAACCGGACCTGGGTTTCTGAACCCACATTTCTCACGACGGCCCCTCCCTGGCGCATTCCCCTGAGAGAGGACCTCTTCTCCCAGGGACGGGGCACCCTCTGGCACCTGCGCTTAGATCTCTGGAACCTCCACGTGTGGTCTATAGATGAAGAACAGAAGACTTAGGCCCAATCCCAATTCTATTTTTGTACCCCTACCCATTGGCCCTTAAAACCGAGGGTGAAGGGGAAGGGCTTTAAAATTTACCCCTATAAATTGGGACAGCACTACAGCACCTGCACACGTCATCAGATGTCATCGCGATCTTTTGCTTCATATGAGATCAGACAATGACGACTGCTGTAGTTATTCGAGTTGTGCTATTTTTTGTTTTATATTTTCAGGTAATCACTGAAGGCATATACTATGTTATCATAATGATCTAATGTGGCTATAAGATAGTAACTATACTGTACATTTACACAGTAGCCATATTCATGTAAACACACCAAAAACGACATTAACACTATAGCAGACACTGTAAAAATCCCATTCCCAGCCACTAGACTTTACTGACAGGGTATTCGAGTGTCATTGAGTGTCAGAATGTTGTGGGACAACTATAACTTACAGGAGTTATGATTATGGATTATAGGTCGCAAAATTTTGCGGTTTTTATTATAGCGTTTTTTTTAAAAAGCATGATGGTAAAACATGAACGCGGTTATGAATATACTAAAACATGTGCTTGTTTGTTGTAAAAATTCGTAATAATGACAAAAAATACTAATTTGTCAATCTCCTTCCAGGTGCTGCTATCCTGCCGCTGTGGATGGTGTATTCTGGGAAATTTTCTTACCCCTTGGTTTCGAGTGTACCCCTTTCCCTTAGCCCTACGCCTTAAAGCTAAAGAGAATTGGGACACCCCTACCCCTTTACGGGAACGGGCAAAACGAGGGGTAGGGTTAAGGGGTAGAATTGGGATTGGGCCTTAGGTGATTTACCAGCATTGATGGTTAACACCATCACTCAGGCTAGAGCACCCTATGGCAATCCCATATGTTTATTTCAGTCACGGTTGTGTTTCCCCTGACCAGGCGGACCCGTGTCTTCTGTACCCGCTAACCAGCCTATCATATGTAGTAGTCCCCCTCCATAGGGTTACTCCATATGTTCTTGTTGTCATCAAGTCTACCCTCTTGGGTAGCAGGTGGCCTTTGCAGCTTTCTCCCCCTTCGGGGACTGGCACTCTTTCCCAACTTACTGTCATATTTCTGAAATCCCTAGTCTATATTAGTTAGGTAAAAGCACATTTACAACCCCTGATCTAAATTTCTAAAATTTCCCATGTAATGCTAATTAAGGGGCCTAGGGGACGTTAGAAGGTTGTGCTCTTGGTGATGCTGGTGCGCTCACGCTATGCTTGGCAAACTTCATATCAGGAACGTGACGGGCTTAGCTGCTGTGGTGTTTTCCATACACTCTCCCATTGTCTGTTACCAGACGCACGCTGGTCCATTTTCTTACTCTTCAGAGTGATTGATCTAGCGATGTTCCATTGTCTGTTACCAGACACACGTCTCCGTTCCCTATCAAGGGAACATGGGTTACGTACGTAAGCAGGACGTTCTCCATTGAAATTCTAACCATAGAATAAATGGATATACCTTCACATTGCTTCCAGGGAGACAACTCAAACAGAACAACAAAATTGGTTCCCAGTTTCCTTTCTCTAGTAAAATTGTAGCAGAACAACCAAAATATTTCTAAGCTGTCCTTAGTGGACAGGAACAACACCATTTGAGGTTCGACCTCTGGCATCAATAGTCACAAATTTGGATTTATAATGAGCCTCCAAGGAAGCAGAAAGCCAAAACCAAACAAAGAGTCCTCATCTGGAGAGACAACACAGTCCTACCCAGTCTATATGCCAGAGCGTATATTGACTAAAGCCCTGCTCATACCATGCGATTTCAGCCACGATTTGAACATCTGAGACAAAATTGTGAAATCATAAAAAAGATTTCTACAATCTTAGGCTAAAAACTGTGGTCTTTGAGCATTGGATTGACATGTTCACAGAAAGCTGCTAAATGGCTGTTCTGATCAGATTTTTCCTCAGTTGAAGTTCTGGCAATGTCTGAAGATTTCAGACACTTTCCTGAAGAGACTTCAGGTGCAATGAGCATCAAACAAAGAACCAATATGAGCTCTTCAAACCAGTGCTGGCGGGGAAATGTCAAAACAGTTTTTGTCCTGGTTTTATTACTAAAGTATGCTGTGAGAAAATAATCGCTACAGATGGTTTATGTTTGCTGCGATGTAACATTTCAGAACACGGGATAGTGAAAGTGTCATGGATGGATGACGGCAAACTCAGGGTGAATTTTCTTTCATGACAATGTTTTGTGCATCAAATTCAGTCTTACATTATGGCAACTGAAATCTTACAGTGTGACTTGAGAGGCCAGTTCGTGCAGTCTGACAAGCTACAACCATTTAGGATTATTAAAAAATTGCACAGTGTCTTAAGTCTTAGCCAATCTGAGTTTGGCTCAAAAGTCATACAGACATCTGCGAAGAGGTTAAGAGGTTACACACCTTCACTTCAAAGGTACCTTCATGTGCATGCTCCAGGTTATTAAGGACCTTCTGCACTTATTTGAGGGTCAGTTCTGTGAGTCCTAGATTTTGGGATCAGTTCAAGGATGTTGAAACAGCTTCCAGCTAGTTTCCCCACTGTACATCGAAGAAGTAACTATCACTGACCTGCTCACTTACTCAGTAATGCAAACAGTGCTCACTTATCCAAACCTACAGACCATTGATGTAGTATTACCAGTACATGATAGTTTAATTTATCTTAGATGTTTTAGCTGATTGTTATAGCTGGACTTCCGTCTTGCACCCTTAGACCTCTACAGACGATCCAGAACACTGCAGCTCGTCAGGTCTTCAATAAGCCCAAGAGAGCCCATGTAACACCTCTCTTTATCTCACTGCATTGGTTACTGGTTGAGGCTTGTATGAAGTTCAATGATTGATGCTTGCTTAAAAGAACAGCCACTGGGACTGCACCCTCCTACCTCCACCTTCTCCTGAAGGTCTACATCCTCTCTTGTCGGAAAGTGAGCGCTGCCTTGTGGTAGCTTGACAAAGAGGCTATAAGTTCAAAATAATTTCCTTCAATGTTGCATGCTGGTGGAATGATCTCCCCATTCCCACACAGACTGCTGATTCACTAGTATCATTCAAATGACAAAAAAAAAAAAAAAAACTCTTCTTATGAAATCACCTGGGCCCATGTGAACTAAACCTGAACCATTGTGAACCCCTACTCTCCCTACTTACTACACGACAACCCCAAACTCTCACACACACTCTTTCATCTCTCTGACACTGTAACTTGCACACTTGGACATTTGCACCAAACACTTTCTTGCGAAAAAGAATTAAAATAATACACTATGCATTTATAAAGTGTGCTTCACACAGGTGCGTGGGCTTGTGTGGCCCTGTAGAAACACTTCTCTCTCTATAAAAACACTACCTCTTACTCTAGCACCTAATTCTCTGAGCACTAATGGTGTGTTCACACCAGACGCGTAACGCGCAAATCATGTTATTTGCGGGTAAATAGATGCTTGAACATTTTGAGTTTACTCGGTTCATTCGTGTGTCAAATTCACTTCATTCACGTGTCAGATTGACCACAATAGACATGGATTTGCGTCATAGACAGGGCTTCTGTCTGCCTGGTGACTCTAGCTTCGTTGCTAAACTGCTAACATTGATTTAATGAGAGAATGGCTGTGTTTATGTGCTTTAGGGAGGCTGAAAAACAGCATAGATTTGTTCGGCACCATGTCTGAATGCACTAGATCTTTCAGTAGTGCACCCAACTGTGTGAGTTCATCAACTCCTCCAGAAATTATACCTGGATGATGGAGGCTTTCAGCGGTGCTTGAGACTGAGCCGAGCCCAGTTTAATGAACTGTTGTCTGGTCGGCAAGAGGATTTCCCCTTGGGACACCAACAACAGGCACTACGTCATCACTCCCCTACAAGAGCAAGCTCATGATTGGTTAACATGGCGCGACTGTCCGCTGAAGTTCAGATTTTCCAACTCGAGCGATTCGCATGATATGTGCATTAGGCACGTCAAACGCGCAAAATGCTCAACTCGCGCTGCTTCATTTGTGTGAATCGCACCGCAGGATGTCTATTCGCATCTTTGACTTATTTGACTTAACATGTAGATCACTCACGCTTGACGATTCATCCTCATCTGGTGTGAACGCAGCATAACAGTTCCTTTGCATAATAAGCACAGGGTTTTCTTGTTAAATTGCTGAATTTCTTCTCAATTGTAAGTTACTCTGACAAAATGCATCTGCCAAATGTAAATGTAATACCTCTCCTAATTTTGTAAGTTTCAGAGAAACAGCAGAGTATCTTTCCGTAAAATAACTTAACCCTGACATAGGAACACCCAACTTGCATTTAATGCATCTAATACACGTTATTGCTTTATAATTCATGGTATTCATTTAGGAATGGCTGTTAGTTATTCTTGTTTTTCTATTTGTTAATAACATTTATTGTATTGCACTTGTGTTGTGTGTGTTGATAGAGCAGGACTCTACATGTTAGGATCTAACAAATCTTTTAGATAAATCAACTGATCTACACCTTTTAGTTTACAGTGATTCTAAATTCTAAATGACTTTAAACTGAACTTAACTGATCATGAGTACAGTATTTAACACATTGTGCACGATGTCAAAGACTGCCCCTATTTTATATGACTGACAAGTTAACCAACCAATCACACTTCATTTTGTGCAGTGTCCTGTTTAGTGGTGTGGAAATGCTCTCAGAATAACAGTCTATACAAACATGCATAATTCATTCACAAACATCTTTAAAATCAATAGGACATGCATGTAGACTTCATTCATTGTTTTGGCTTATCCAGCGTATGTTTTACGCAGTGGATGCCCTTCCAGCTGCAACCCAACACTGGGAAACACGCATACACTCTTGGATTCACACTCATACACTACGGCCACTTTAGCTTATTCAATTCCATAGATATATACATTAGATGTCGCCTACCCTGCTGTTGTCTATTAGAACAAATGCGTCAATAGAGCCGCCATTTTAGTACAGGGTAGCGCTCCTTTGAAATGAATGCGAGACCAAGGTGAAGTGGAGGACTGTGGCCATCCAAAGCCAGAGAAATACACATATACACATATATCTATGATCCGGAGTTTTCCCCGGTGGTCAGTATGCAAATATTTTTTTCAATTACGAAATATTATAATTTTACATCACTTTTCTACATTGATGGATGTGACCGCACGGGCATTAACGACAAAGAGTGAGTGTTTGTGTGCATGGAAATGTATTATTCTTTCTCCCTGTTTAATTTAATCTAATCCATGTCCTGAACCCCCCCTCCTGCTTTCACTTCTCATTCTGACGGAGGGAGCGATTCGTTTGTGAATGAATCTCCGTTATGAACGACTCGTTCACCTAGCTGACAATAATACAAGTTTCTGGCACCGCAGCGTCTTGTTGTCATATTTCATAACATTGTTTGCTTATTTTATTCAACAAAACTATCATAAGTCTAGAATTAAGTGCGAGTTGGTGCTACTTTGCATTATGGTGAATGCAGTAAGAGACTGTTTTATCATCAATAACATTACTTGTTAAGCACAAAAGTTCATAACATACAAAAACATAAAAAAAACAAAATCTTACCTATGAAATGTGATGCCTTTGTGCTTTGTTTTCTTTGTTTGCTCGTTACTACATCCGTACACAGCGCTAAAGTCCAGCATCTTCACATTGGCACACTGTCTTGACTAACGCGGTTGAATGACTTTTGTCCTAGGAGCACTGTACCAATGTGGCGGCGCTATGCATGCTCAGGGTACCTATGCGATATCTAGTGTGTATATCTATGATTCAATTCACCTATAGCACATGTCTTTGGACTGTGGGGGAAACCGGAGCACCCGAAGAAAACCCACGCCAACATGGGGAGAACATGCAAACTCCACACAGAAACACCAACTGACCCAGCCGGGGCTCGAACCTTCTTGCTGTGAGGTGATCCTGCTACAAACTGCGCCACCGTGCTGCCCTTTGGTGATGCATTTCTACATAAAGATCATGCAGACTGAGAGGATAAAAGCAAGGTTCTGTTATATTTGTGAGTATCCACAAATAAAATGAAACTATGTTTGTGTGGTATAGTAGGGAAAAGATGGGGGTCCTGGTTTTTGGAGCTGGGATTGTGGATAAGGTTTCAAAAGGGGATAAGGTGATTGGAATTGAGGGCTTTAACAGCTTGTGGAAAGAAGCTGTTGAGCAGTCTATTGAAGCAGGCTCTAATACTCCAGAACCGTCTTCCTGATGCAAAATATGGAGGAGACTCTGGAAGGGATGGGTTGAGACTTTTACAATACTGGTAGCTTTGCTGGAGCATTGTGAAAGGAAATGCCCTGATTAGAGGGAAGAGGGGTGACCGCTGAAGAGTATTGGGTCAGCAACACTGCAGTTTCCATACCAGACAGTGATGCAGCTGATCAGCACACTCTTAATGGTTTTCCTGTAGAAGGAGGTGAGAATGGGTGGAGGGAAACTTGGCCTTTTCATCTACCAAAGAAATTGTAGGTGTTGTTGTGCCTTCTTGAAGAGGGACATGGTGTTGCTGGTCCAGGTGATATGCTCAGTGAAGTGCACCTCCAGTAATTTAGTGCTGTTGACTCTCTCCACAGTCAAGCAATCAATGGTCAATGGGGGTGGTCAACAGAGTTTCTCCTGTCCATCACAACCTCCTTTCTCTTTTCCACATTGAGGGATAGGTTGTTAGTGCCACACTATTCAGCCAGCTGTGCCACTTCTTCTCTGTATTGCATTTTGTTATTGTTGCTAATGAGACCTTTTGTGAGACTGTTGTGTCATCAGCAAATTGGCAGTGCAGTCACGAGTCAGCAGCATGAAGATCAGTAGGCTGAGCACACAGCCTTGTAGGATACCTGTACTCAGTATGATAGTTGTTGAGGTGTTGTGGCTGGCACAGACTGACTGAGGTGTTCCATTTCATTGAGGAGCTGTTGTGGTATTATTCTGTTGAATTCTAACACAAGAGTCTTTATTTACTAGGTGGGTAAGAGCCAGGTGGAGGGTGAAGTAAATTGCATCGTCCATAGAGTGATTTGAAAGATATGCAAACTGGAGCTGATTGAGTGTGTTGAGGAGGGTGGTCTTGATATTGTGCATAATAAACCTCTCAAAGCACTGCATCATGACTGGAATCAGTGCTATGGGTCAGTAGCTGTATAAACAGAATTCAGATGACCGGTATTATTGTTGTGGACAATGTGGGAACATGTGGGAACAACTGTCTGTCTCAGCTTGGTGCTAAAGGTATTTGTTAGGACATCTGTCAGCTGTGCAGCACCTTGTTTCAGTACACGGCCAGGTATGTTGTCAGGACCTGCAGCCTTGCAAGGGTTAATCCTAGATAGGGTCTTCCTTACATTAGCTCGAGACAGACAGAGCACCTGGTCATTGGCAGGTAAGGGTAGTTTTTGTGCAGGTGTGTCATTCTGCATTTTAAACTGTAAAAAAAGTGGTTTATGGCGAAATATTGTGAGATGGGAGATCTGGGGGAGATGTGTCATCATCACAGGCCTGTGGCGGAGGCTTGTAGTCCGTGATGGACTGAATGGCTTGCCACAGGATCTGTGTGTCCTTACTGTCTGTCAGGTAATTATAGATTTTTTTGAGCATATGACCATTTTTTATTGGTTTGTATTCTGGAATTAGCATAAGAGAGATATGATCAGAATGTCCAAGGTTGGGGCAGGGTTCGGTTTTTATACGTTCTTCTTGGTTGTGTAAACAATGTCCAAAGTCTTGTTTCTCCTTGTTGCAAAGTTCACATGTTGGTAAAGCTTTGGCAAAACTGACTTCAGATTTGCATGGTTAAAAAGCCACCGGGGTTATTTGTTTGTTGCTTGCTGATGCCGTAGTAAAGTTCACAAATCGCATCCTTAGTGTTTGCGTATGGGGAAGTAAATTGTGACAATAACAATGTCATGGGTGGGTGTAACCAAACAAACTTGACTGGGCAGGGCTTTTAGGGATCAGGGTTGGACAGGGCAAGACGTGACAAGGCAAGACTGGAAACGACATATGACAAACTGGCACAGGACAGCAGACATGAGGACACTATAAAGGAGAAATAATGGTCTGTGGGGTACCGGCTGGGCAGGAGGCTTGTGGGGAGCTGGCTGGGCTGGAGACCTGTTGGGAGCCGGCTGGGCTGGAGGCCTAAGGGGAGCCGGCTGAACAAGGAGCCAGGCTGTAGCCGGCAGGGCAAGGAGTCTTGGTGGTTCAGGCAGGGCAAGGAGCTGGATGGAACTGGAGAGCAGTCTGTGTGCCGGTGCTCTGTGCTAAGATGAAGGTCTTTAATGAAGCGTCAAAATGGCAGGTGCCCCAGCCTTTCCTTCTCCTCCAGTCTGGGGGGGCTCTGTGAGGCAGATGTTAAATGCCTCCTTCAGGTCCAAGTTTTACTGATAGTCCTGGCCATCCACTACAGCAAGGAAGTCATGAGCAAAGTTCCTGATGTCTTTTCCTCCCTGCTGTAGGGAGATCTCCTGGATGACCTGAAGGAGCTGATTAACAGAGCCCTGAAAAAAGGGACATGAAAAAGGGTCCTCTTTTTGGCCAGTTCATACTGTCACGTTTGTGGTTGGAGAAAGGAGCAAGGATAATTTATTCATTATAAAATAAAACAAAAAAGCAACAAAAACAACCCGAGGGGAAAGACATAACTAAAACACAAATAAACAAACTAACTTGACTGGGCAGGTCTGGTAGCGATCAGGGCTGCACGGAGTAAAACGTGATGAGGCAAGATTGAAAACGACATATGACGAACTGGCACGGGACAGCAGACATGAGGCATGGCCCGAGCACGGCCAAGATGGCGTTCTTGCAAAAGATGAAAAACAGACAAGAACATAAGAGTGCTTAAACCAAGAAAAACTCAAGCCGATCACAACATACAAGACAAGACAGGACTAGTGTCTGGATTCTGCCACCAAATCAAGAATTGATAAGACCGAAGTGACGACATTAAAAGGACCCAGGGTAGCTGCTGTATCCGACCACACCACCATTTTGGGTAAAGGCAAGATTGCTGCATACTCAACTCCAGGAATAATATATATTTAAACCAATAAGTGGACAACTGAGAATCTGCTAAAGTGTGCCATATCATGTATCAATTATTTTGCCACAGGTCCATGGGTGATGCTTGGTGTGATGTCTGAGGCTGAGACTACATAGGCTCAGACCTTCATTTAGGTGTATGTTTATTCTGCATTGTGGTGGATATTTTTGTACTGGTGAAATTCAAAATTTCTTATAATTTTTGTCCTATTTTCTTATTGTCCTATATGTGTGTGTGTGTTCAGAAGTCTTGAACTGTTCAGACTGAGGAACCTTTTTTTTTTTTTAAATAAAACAAAATCTTTATAGAAGAGGAAAAAAGGATCTGCTGATGTACTTACAATGTGTGACTTTGACCCAAAATTTGAATTATCAGCAGTGTCATGAGAACCAATCATTATATTAAATTGGCATTATTGGCGGTTATCTTACACCAGGGGTGTCCAAACTCGGTCCTGGAGGGCCGGTGTCCTGCATATTTTAGTTCCAACCCCAATTAAACACACCTGAACCAGCTAATCAAGCTCTTTCTAGATATACAAGAAACGTCCAGGGAGGTTGGAAGTTAGAAGTTGGAACTAAACTATTCAGGACACCGGCCCTCCAGGACCGAGTTTGGACACCCCTGTCTTACACCATCAACTAAAATTTACATTTTATTATTAATATTATTATTAGTGAATCTAAGAATCACTAGAGAGGACATACCATCTTGGGCAGCAGGCTCTCTAGTTGCAACTAGGTTGCTGCTGAAAGTAGTACTAGTTTGGGCAACAGGGTGATCCCACCCTGTGGTCTGTGTGGCTCCTAGTGCCCCAGTATAGTGATGGGGAAGCCTGTGAGCACCATCATTCAGATGAGAAGTTAAACTGAGATCCTGACTTTGTGGTCATTAAAAATCTCTGACTGTCCTTCATAAAGAGTAGGGATGCGACCCTGGTATCCTGGCCAAATTTGCCCACTGGCCTCTGACAAATATGGCCTCCTAACCATCCCCATTTCATAATTGGCTTCATCACTCTGTCTTTACCTTTTCTGTTTTTCCATCTTAAAATACAACCAAATTCTAAATCACTACATATGTGCTCAATGTCAAGTGGAAAAACATTTTTTTATGCATTCATGACCTCAAGGCTAGATGATTGCAGTGCATTACTAGGTGGTTGCTCTGCAGACTCACTCACTTACTCACTTTCCTTCGGCTTAGTCCCTGCTTTATCAGGGGTCGCCACAGTGGAATGACTCACACTGCAATTACTCTGGTACATGTTTTATTGCCAGATTGCCTTCCTGCTGCAACCCAGCTCTAACAGTACACTGTGTATGCCTAATGTGCTAGGAAGGCTGTTTCAGAGTTTAAGTGCCAGACATGAGAAGGATCTTTTACCTACAGTCGATTGTGATATTCTAGGAATAATCAATTGTCCAGAATTAACTGAGCATATTGGACATGAGGGGCTGTAATACACCAGGAGCTCATTCAGTCATTCAAAGTTTTGTAGAGAGTCAATAAAATGTCTTAATTTTTACGATGTTTAATAGGGAGCTAACGCAATGTTGAAAAAAAAATGGAGTAATATGATCATATTTCTTAGTTCTGCAGCTGTAATTTGAACCAGCTGAAGTTTGTTAATTAGGCATACAGGAAAACCATCTAGTAATGCATTACAACAGTCTAAACGAGAGGTCATGAAAGCATGAATAAACTTTTCGTATTAGACATTGATAGCATATGTCAAAGTTTGGCAACATTTTTAACATGAAAAAATTAAGTTTTACAGATGTTTGAAATGTGGCTTTCAAATGACAGGTTGTCATCACTCCCAAGCATCTCTATACTGCTCAGTGAGTGCCGTCTTTCAGATGAGACGTTAAACCGAGGTCCTGACTCTCTGTGGTCATTAAAAATCCCAGGATGTCCTTCGAGTAAGAGTAGGGGTTTAACCCTGGCATCCTGGCCCCTGTCCATCATGGCCTCCTAACCATCCCCATATTATAATTGGCTTCATCACTCTGTCTCCTCTCCACCAATCAGCTGGTGTGTGGTGTGCGGTCTGGCGCAAAATGGCTGCCGTCGCGTCATCCAGGTGGATGCTGCACTCTGGTGGTGGATGAGGAGATTCCCCCCCTATGTGTAAAGCGCTTTGAGTGCCCAGAAAAGCGCTATATAAATGTAAGGAATTATTATTAAGATTTTAACTGAGGACGAGGACTGAACTGAAAATCCACCAAAGGTTAGACAGTATTCTAGGTTTTTATTTTTGCAGTTTTGAATTTAAGTTTTGTTTTTTATTAAGGCAAAACTAAATATAAAACGATATAGCCCAATGGTAAAAAATGTTTGCCCCTAAACCCAATAACTGGTTGGGCCACCCTCAGCAGCAACAACTGCAATCAAGGGGTTTCTCTTCTTTGCAGAATAAATGTAATTCAACAACATTGGAGAGTTTTCGAGCATGAACCTTCTTTTTAAGGTCATACCACAGCATCTCAATTGGACTCAGGTCAGGACTTTGACTAGACCACTCCAAAGTCTTCACTTAGTTATTTTCTTCAGCCATTTAGTAATGCTTGCTGGTGTTCTTTTGATCATTGTCTAGCTCTAGAACCCAATTTTGCTTCAGTTAGATGTCACTAACAGATGGCGAGACATTACCCTGCAAAATATTTTGTTACACAGCAGAATTCATGGTTCCATTTATCACAGCAAGTCTTTCAATGAAGCAGCAAAACAACCCCAGACCAACACACATCACCACCACCACCACATTTTACTGTTTGTATGATGTTCTTTTTCTGAAATACAGTGTTACTTTTATGTCACACATAATGAGACACACACCTTCCAAAAAACTTTTGTCTCATCAGAGTACAGAGTAATTTCCCAAAAGTCTTGGAGATCATCATGATGTTTTCTGGCAAAACTGGGATAAGCCTTTATGTTTGCTCCACAGTGTTTTTTGTCTTGGAACTCTGCCATGCAAATGATTCATGAACACTCACCTTAACTGAGGCAATTGGGGCCTGCAGTTATGTGGATATTTTTTTGGGGGTCTGCTGTGACCTCTTGGATGAGTTGTTGCTGTGCTCTTAGGGAATAATTTTGGTTGGCCGGCCGCTCCTGGGAAGGTTCTCCACCGTTTCATGTTTTTGCCATTTGTAGCTTTTTTCATACAGGGCTATGTAGTTTTGAAATTTGTTTTCCCTCAATAATAAAAACCTTCATTTAAAAAGTACATGATGTGTTTACTTGTGTTATCTTTGATTAATATTTCAATTGTTTTGATGATCTGAAACATTAAAGTGTTATGGAAAAAAGAAAGAAATCAGTAAACACTTTTCACACCACTGCATGTAGTAGTGCTTGTAAAGGATGTATTTGTGCAATTTGTGTTTTATTTAGTCATTAGAATCTTTAATCACACATCATAACCTTCTCTTGCCCCTCAAAATGGCTTTTCTTCACTTCTGGTCACATGCAGAGCCTTTCGGGAGGGGCTATCTACTCTGCTTTCATCCATTTGTCAATCTTTATTTTGTTTTCAACACCCATCTTCTAACAATCGATTCCCAAAGGATGAAATCATGCATCACCCTACATTTTTTTCTTTCATTTCAGGACCATTTCAGGTGGACAATCTTAACTGTTTCATGGTGACCTTCAGTCTGAGTGTACCAGCTGTCAACCTGGGGTGCGTTTCCCAAACAATGACGTAACTCGCGGCTGAACTATCATAGTACAATGCATCGTTTGGGAAAAGAACAATGTAGTGATGAGTGTTTCCCAAAACCCGTAGTTTCTCTATCTCTAACGCCCATAATGACGCTCTAAACGGGGTGGTAACAACTTCTTTAGAGAAGAACCCCATAATTCTTTGTGCAAATTATATTGCTTTACATGCACACGCATAAAAAAATATATCCAATATTAGTTTTGCTAAAAACAAGCACTCGCTTTCCATATTAATTTTAATACTGTATATGTAAACGGCTCATATAGGACCAGTGTTTCATTACAAATATTGAGAACATTACATATCATTTTAAAACATAAAATCACTTACAAATCCCAACACATATTCTAATATCATATATAAATCAAATAAATAAATAAATAGTGAGGCTATTTATTAAGAAATTTAATTTAATATTTATTAGGAAATTAAAAAAATCATACTTTAATGATAATATTAATAATATTAATGATGATGACGATTAGGATTATTATTATTATTATTGTTATTGTAAAGTATGATATTTTTTATTTTTTGAAAAGTCTACTTTTACAATTTGACACATGCAAACCACTGCAGAAATGTTCTAACCAACAGGCCCATGTCATATACAGTAGAGTTACTTAATAAATAACCTACTATAAATTAAAAGCATTAACGTATGCTATGTTTTTTGTTTTCACAAGCTTTGGAGGCGTAACATAAATTCTGCTTTTAAATAATAGGTCACCTATAGCTTTCGCCATGAGCCACGACTGTGTTCCAAATGGCATCAATGTTTTCAAAGTGCACTACGAAGGGAACGCAATTGTAAACATGAAGATCGCTAAAACTGAACTGTAAAAATACTTTGAAAGCAAATTACACCTAAGAGAGATGACCTTAATGCTTTTTTTTTTTTAAACATTCCAAGTTTAAGTGTTAGAATGTTCTAAATGAATAGGGCATAGGGGGGATAACTGGGAATAGAACACAGCCAGGAACTATGTTTCTAACTACAGCTCCAGAGGTTTGCGATGCAGTTTGCAAATGTTTGTTGGAAGGACAATTTTGGGAAACACCAAATCAACAAACTATGTTTGTAACAACACAACTTGCGACCTTAGTTTTCGGAAACGCACCCCTGGTCCTTATGTAGCATCAGCACTAATTTTAATACTTACTAATACATTATTAAAATCCTGCCTTGTATTGTTAATACAAAATAAACTATGAAAACAACATGAATTTCCAAACAACTCAAGTAAAAGTACCACAATTTAATTATAATCAAAAAAGTACATTTCAAGTACAGCTAGTTACTTTTAACCACTGCATTTATCACAACAAAAGCAGTCATGTTACTAAATATTTTTCCACTCAGTCAACAGGATGAAGGATATTTGTTCTGTGGGAAATGTCATTGCATACCAGCTAGCAACAACCATCAACTGAGAGAGACAATCAGGGCTATAATTTCTACTTAGGGGGACCCAATGCAATCAACACAGAAGGGAGCCAGAATATCCAGAACTGTTGACATACTGTATAAATGTCTGTGAATGTACGATTTGGTAGCAGTTGTTTGTTTTCTGAAACCGTGTATATACTCTGGACACAAAATTTAAGTGCACATACTGTGTCTACACTACAAATACCATCACAGCAAAACTACAGATATGAAACAAGAGTCTGCAATCTCATCAAAATCCTTAGACATACTGAAACTTAACTAGAATAGTAAATTGACACCTCATATTACCCTGGTTATACAATACAAAACATGCTTTAGATGCATCCGGTGCTGTAGGTGAAACGATACTTTAAAATACACACACACAGTCACACTCACACACACACACACACACACACACACACACACACACACACACACACACACACACACACACACACACACACACACACACACACACACACACACACACATCATATACATGATGTTTCTTTTGTACACACTGTGTATTCATTCCCCCACCCATAAACCGAACCCTAACAGGAAACATCTACATTTTTACATTTTTATTT
The DNA here is from genome assembly GCA_903798195.1 of Danio kyathit. NCBI lineage: Eukaryota > Metazoa > Chordata > Actinopteri > Cypriniformes > Danionidae > Danio > Danio kyathit. The sequence continues at coordinate 24,541,345 of LR812524.1, read as the reverse complement.
TCAGAAATATTGAATTCTGTCAGATTTATAAAATGTTTTCCCTCATGCATGGGATCAAATATGTCCCAACAAGGTCAAAGTTGACTGGTATTGCTATACTAAGCCACAGTGTGTGTGTGTGTGTGTGTGTGTGTATCTTGATGTGGGGAACAAATATAGCATAAAAAATAACATCATTTTTAATGTAAATCTTAAGATGTAATGGAAAATGAATGATCAAGTTGCAGTTTTAAATGTCACAAATCTGTGTATGTTGAATTCCGTTTACCTTAGAGGGAGTTTTAACCAGTGTAGTCATTCAGACAAGCCAATCAAACCATGCCATAATACAAAAAGCAATAACAGATGAAATGAAACTCAAGAAAAATGCATTTACATTTTACATGTCTTAAAAGTAGTATTTTTACGCTCGGACTTTCTTACAGATAGCATCAGTGTTGTTTGTTACCAGTTATGGTATCTAATTATCTATATTCTTCAACAAACTCAATGATTCATGGATATAATATAATATCCCTATAATAGTCTATAATCATATTAGTAGTTGTAATCAAAAGTGATGATAACTGTAGGAGACAGCTTGTTGCCATGTATGTGACAGCAAACTATTAGCCTACTTCTGAGGCTCCCAGACAGGGAATCTGTCCTTGGTGCTGAAGCTGCAAACCTGCTTATAACGACAGAACTCCCCCTGACAGCCATCAAAATTCTATTTTCGGTGCTCTACCGTACAAAAGTGTATCTGGCTAATATTTGTAACCCATAAATAGCCTATAAAAGCTTTAATAATATGTAGTAAAATGAATTAAGAACACTTTCTGCATGACAGCATTACATAGAAATAAATGCTTTCTACTCAACATGTGTTGACATGTTTTATTTGGTTTCCCACAATTTGCGTCGATTGACCAAAAAAAAAACATTATTGCCTACATAATTTCCAGTTAAATGTGATAAATTCACAAGAAAATGTGGTTAGCAGAAAAGTTTAGCGTTTTATGGAATGTAACAGAATTTTAAATCTGCGCATAACCCCATTTACCCCGTGCCATCATACACAACAGTTTTGTTAGTTCCACTTACCTGCGCTGAGACTTGTCGGTGTTGCGCGCGTTCTTCACTTCGTCGCTGATAAAGCACAAAAGACGCAACTGTTCAACAAACCTATCTAATCACAGAGCTGCTCCTAAAGTCATACGAACCCTTTAAAACCCTTCACACATGTTTACGGCGAGACGCATCGCGCATTATTCCGAGCTCTGTGGAAGTCGAACATCCCTCTCTCTCTTTTTCTGCGCGTCACGGACTGACAACGACACAAGAGGCTATTTGTATGCGTACTGTGTCCCTGCTCTTGTGTTATTGGCTTTAGATAGATCGTGTAGACTGTTGTTTGCGGTGTCATGATTTGTTTTGTTATGGATGATCATGATGCTTTTGGGGTAATGTGTTATGGATGTTATGGCTTCGCAGAGCATTTGTGCCATATTATTCTGGTCCACTCACCGAATTGGTTTTCTGACTGACAAATTTAACAACAGATATTTTATTCGGTTCCGTTATTTTGATGGTGCACTTTAGAAACTGTTGACTACATGAAACTTTTTACGTCAACTGTAGAGCATTAGTTAGACGTTAGGTTATGGCTAGTTGAAAATAAGTTACGCAATTATTTATAGCTTAGAATGTCTGTTGGAAAACCAAGAAAATGAGTCAATACGTTATAAACGCTGGGTTATTTCAACCCGAATTTGTGTAAGATATGGAAAAACCCAACAGTTAAGTTATACATTTAATTAATTAATTTAATCCCGATGTTGAGTTTGTCCATGTTTTATTAAAGTCTTGCTTTTTTCAGTCAACAGAACCTTTAAAGGTAACCATAAAACAATTACAGTACATTTTGACATGAATATTTAGGGTCTAGTACTGTAAGTCTTAAATGAATCCAGTGTGAGAAGTGGCAGATCATTTAAATAATCTCACCATATGTCAACTAAAAAGATGAAAAGGGCTTATCCATGTAATTCCCTTTCAGTGTTGCTGGTTTGTCGGCAGTTCAAACCACACTTTTTTCAATGTTGATGTTTGGATTTTTAGTATATTGAGTACTCTAGAGAGATGAGTGTCCTGCTTCACTATGAATAATTGGATTACTGGAAAAGGGAAAGACCTAAACCCATAGGCGTTTAATCCACAGTAGTGTTCACAACAAATTACAGTATTTTTTTTTGTAAGTCTGTCAGAGGAGGAAAATTCCGGTTGCACAAGACAAAATGTGCTGATAAGAGTACTGACAATGTCCTGAGCTGTAGGATAAAATATTCAGAATGACCATTTCATGCTGCTTTCCACTCTCCGAACATGAAATTTTTATCTGTACCCAGCTCTAATGCATGAGACAAGATAACAGATCACCACAGTCAGTGGCAGCTTCATTTTTCAAGAAGGGATACATGCGCAGACCAACTGTGATTTTTCCCTTCTTTATTTGCAATATCGTACATTAGGTATAAATGACAACATGGACTGCATGGAAAAAGCATAGATTCTGTTAGGACAACAAAGGTTGGAAAACACACCGCTACAAATTACAACATTTTTACTAGATTTACTGATTTATGTATAAGAACAGCGATGCTGCTTTGGGTTTAATTCAGGGACATGCTATTTGAGAGACAGAAAGAGAGCAAAATAAGGCATTCTGTTGATTCTGTCCTCCAAATGAAGAATGAAAAGCATGGAAAAAAAAACAGGTGAAAATCCTAAACACACAAAAGAGAAAAGATAGCACAATGGTGTACAAAATCTACAAAGGTACAAACACAAATATTGAAAAAAAAAAAATGGATATAAAGAGGAAAGACATTCTGGTCCTCCTCTTAGACAAACACAAAAGTACAGAAACACAAATAAATAAATCACTGTTTATTAAGGAACATAACTGGACTTTTCTTATAATTTGGGTGTCAAAAACAATTAAGAATGAATTATTAATAGATGACAAAGGGAGCGGACTACATAAAATGAATATTCTGTCATAATCGATCAACCCACGTGACTTTATTTCTTCAGTGGAACAAAAACAGAAGACATTCTGACAAGTGTCTGGAAGTCAGTCATTTCCAAGCATCTTCTTTCGTGCTCCACAGAAGAACATGAGATTAAAACAACATGATCACAAAATTAAAAAATCTGGGGTGAGCTATCAATTCAATGAACGCTAAACACATGAAGCAAAGAAACAAGCAATACATTATCAGTTGAATCATCACGTCGTTCATGTAATCAATCGTTCATTCAGCAGCACAGGAATAGCCAAAGGAGTGGATAAGGCATGTGGATCATTTTACAGTAAAGGAAACTCAAAGCATGCCACATTAAGCTCGTTATTTTTTTTTGAATAGCTATGCAACGTTCTTTACAACAGCTAAGGTAGTGCACATGATTGAATGGCAAATACGCACAGCATGAGATGCTTTACTGCAGTCTCAGGAGCAGTATCAGCATTCAGAGTAAACGGTACAGCTACATGAGACTAGTGCACAAAATACTGGATTGAATACTGGCAATCATCATTGTGGCTACACAGTGCAATACCGTTCCTGCTGGGTTCAGCACGGCACTGATGTAAAGCAGGTTTTTGGAGACACCCAACAAAAGAAAGAAAAATAGATGGCATTTTGCATAAGAGTTCAACAAAGATAGTTTACTGTAGCACTAGAGGGTTCCTACCGCAGTAAATGCATCTTTAAAATGCTAAAACTCACAACAATCACAGAACAAAAAAAAGATTTAAACAAGGATGGTGCCAAATTCTCAAACAACTGAAGTTTTTGTGGCAAAAAAGGATTAAAGACATTAAACTGGCACATACATTAGATCTAGAGCAAAACTGATAGCATGTGATTAAAATCGAACCAATCTGATAACACCAAATGTAAGATTTTGCTCTAATTTTAAAATATACTACATCATTTCTGTTACTTGTTAAGTCTAAGATCAGTAAAAGATGGGAAGGACATTTCAATTCTATCACAAACTGCAATATAAAGATTAAAATGAAACTCAGTGTTAGACTACCGAGTATTTCATATATTTAAATATATCTGCCTAGTTCATATTCCATGCTGTATTAATCTTATAATCTCAATTTCCGTAACAAAACATTCTTCATAAATACACACAATTCTTTTCAAGCAGATCCCTTTTTTTTGTACCCAAACATGCAAGCACAGGCAGGTTGTCAGCCCACATTAGAACAGCAGCCAATCAGCTCACACTTCAAAAATCATGGAACACAATCTGGTCACACAGAACAGCCAAAAGCAAAGGTGTCTTGACAAAGGGAAAACATACAAAATAAGAACTGAACGGCCAAAGCACATTTGTAAATGATTTCATTATGCAAACTACAAGATCCTTTCCATGGCAATGCGTACAGTACACACCAATGATGACAAGAATTACACAAATATCTACCTGAATATATTAGCTGACTGTGTAATGACGAGCTTACCACAAAAACGGCACATTTAAAAGGAACAATGATCCTAAAAGTGGACTATAAAGGTTACCAAAAACATGTAAACTGGCTAATAATTGTACTTCAGTTTTATGTTTGTTTCATTCTGATCCCTCACTTGTAAATTTGCCACAATGACACAGAAATATCACCTTTTTAATGCGACTTTTAATGACATTTAGTTGGTGTTAAACTGTTTAGCCTCTATTAAGTATTATCAAATAGCAGCAAGAGGGGAAATGTGACGCAGGGATGTTACAGTTTTACAGTCAGTTATGTTTAATCCAAACATAATGATGTAAAGGTTATTCTGCACGTACGACAGAAATGAAAATGTACTATTTTATGTTCACCTCTATGCTGATTAAGAATTGGTTAAGAACAGCTTAATTATAGCTTGATATAAATACCGACTCTTCAATCTCTTCGCTTTTTTCAGTATCACTCATTACTAAAGCAAAACACACATACAAAGTGAGCTCTCGTGTTCCCAGGTTGTAGTCCAGACAATATTTTAAAAACACTTGTGAATTAAAGGGATAATGAGGTAATACCTTTATATTATTGTCGCTTTTTTGTGTAACTTTGTTAACAATAAAATAAAACTATTTTATATGCACCAACATATACTATTTGAAAATAACCTCATTTCAAAATTCATAAACTTTCATCAACATGTCACTCATCCAAAGCTTTGTATGCTTGTGGATTGTGGCAATTCTTGGCACAGATTATTATTATTATTTTTTTCCTCCATAGAACAAACAAAATACAAATTGTTAAACTGGTGTGCCAAGTTGTCATGTCATACCTGAAATATGTGCAAATATTAGACTGAGAGATGTTCAGTATTTTATTTTAAAACAGTATTATTATTATTTCAAAACATTTAACGACATATCCAATGAGAAACACTGGACTCCAAAAAAGTGAGTGCTAAAACTGACACCAGATATACTTCTGTAAATAGTTCAATTGGTTTAGTGCTAAGGGGAAGACAGAAACCCCACCGGCTTTGGCGATAAGAAATCCTGAATGGGAAGACTGTCTTAGGAAGCGCACAACTCTGTGTCTGATATGGGATTTATGGTGAAATCATGTGTCAACCACAAGTGGCTTGAAATAACATGGAATCCTAGTCTCTAAAAAAAAACAGCCTGCACAAAAATCACACAGCCAGTTTATGAAGTAAACAGCCCTTCCTAACTAGAGGTTAAGTGTAAGTCTTATAAAAAAAAAAAAAAAAAAAGAATCTCTCAATCTCTTTTTAACCACTAAGGTAAACTCTTCGACTGGCCTACACTGAAATGATGTGAAAAACAGGACAAAAAATGATTTGAACCAAAAATAAAACAAAACATACTTTGAGATAATTGTGGTTTTGGTATAAAGTTTTTTTTTTTTGACACAAAAGGGTAAAGGTATGGGTAGAGTTTGGGGGTAGTAGGTAGATTCACATTCATTCCCTCTTTCCTTCCCCTTTTTTATTCAGTGTTGACAAGGGAGGGATGGACAAATTGAGGGTTGACGAAGGTAAATCCATCGAAATCAGCCTGGTCGATGTTGGCAATAACCAGCTCATCAGGAGGGGTCAGTTGTGGCTGCGTGCGAGTGAAGAACTTGTCAAAGTTTTCTGCCCCCTTTCCACACTAAAAACAAAAAAGAAGAGGCAAGAACATGAAATATTATTGTTTGGCAAATCTTACTGGAATATACAATAAGAATACACACACAAAATGTATATAATTATGCACAAATCACATAGGTAAAAGCTCGCATTACAGATATTGCACAATAGACCCTTTTCACATTTCCGGGTTTCTCAGTAGCGGAAGTGGTCATAGTCGGGGAAACTTAGAGCGCAGTGAATGGGAGAGTACAACAAATAATTAATAATATAATCTTATTTGCTCAAGTAATGAAAGAAAAACTCCACAATGATTTTATAAAGACTTTCAGAAAAAGGAAAAAAAAAAAAACAAATTGTGTGAGACTGATGACGGCAGCCAGAGGAGAGAATAACGTCAAATTCACTGTCCTGGCCCACAGACACTGCATTAAAAACGCCTCGCACAAGCGGTAATTTGTTTTTTGTTATTTAAAGCAAAGATGATACAATGCATACATAAATACATACAGTTGAAGTGAGAATTATTAGCCCCCCTGTTTATTTTTTTCCTAATTTCTGTTTAAAGGAGGGAAGATTTTTTCAGCACATTTCTAAACATAATAGTTTTAATAACTCATCTCTAATAACTGATTTATTTTATCGTTGCCATCATGACAGTAAATAATATTTTACTAGCTTTTTGAAGACACTTCCATACAGCTTAAAGTGACATTTAAAGGCTTAACTAGGTTAATTAGGTTAACTAGGCAGGTTAGGGTAATTAGGCAAGTTATTGTATAACGATGGTTTGTTCTGCAGACTGTCGAAAAAAAAAAAATATAGCTTAAAGGGGATAATAATATTGACCTTTAAATGGTTCTTTAAAAATTCAAAACTGCTATTAATTTTGATTATAAAAAATTTAAAACTGCTTTTATTCTAGCCGAAATAAAACAATAAGACTTTTTCCAGAAGAAAAAAATATTATCAGACATACTGTAAAAATGTCCTTGCTCTGTTAAACATAATTTGGGAAATATTAAAAGAAATAATAATAATTCAAAGGGGGGCTAATAATACTGACTTCAACTGTAAATATGTTCATACCTTTTAAGAAAAAAATCTAAATATTAAAAACTTTCAAGGATTGAAGATGCTGATGACCATTAAACGCATCATAACAGGTTTGTGAAAAGGGTCCATAGACTAACTGCTTTGTCTGTGGTTGGAAATAAGAAACTTTTAAGTGTTTAGATTGTAGGAAATACGCAATGTTAGATTTATACTTCTGTTCCCAATTGCTTCATGTCCAATGCACAGATTAACACTCCTCAGATTTCAGATTATATGCCCTACTTCCTCTTCATCTGGATGATGTATTGGCTCAACTGGTTTGGAGGACACAGCTGTGGAAGCCAAACATGACAGTACCTTTGCTCATGATTAGTTAAACTAAGTGTGAATGTAATATGAAAAAGCATTTATATGTTTGAATCAATGGGCAGCTTTCATTTCTTCTGTTTTCTATGATATAGTATTGCAAATTTGCCTCTCTAAACATTCGACACATAACCTAGTTAGTTAGTTAGTTATTACATTAATACCTCACACTTAATTCATTATTTAGTAGACTTCTTTAACCGCCATGCGATGTATGCATTCAGTGATACTTAAAGGGTTAGTTCACCCCAAAATTTAAAATGTCAATAATCTTTGTTATACAAATTAAGATATTTTAGATGATATCTAAGAACTCTCTGATCCCTCATCCTGTTGATAGCAACTGTTCCAATTAATTAAAAGTCCAGAAAAATACCAAACAACATCCTCAAAACAGCCCATGTACCTTCAGTGGTTCAATCTGAATATTATCAAGTTACGAGTATGCTTCTGTGTGCACATGTCCAACAGTTTCTCATCCCCAGTGTCAGTATAGGGGGCAGGTTCAGGAGAGCACCGTGCTCTTTATGCTCTTCTACACTTGGCCATGCTGCTGATGTTATACGTCAGATATTCCGGTGCTTTGTTTCAAACAGATGAAGTTGTGCAGAGCCATATGGGGTATAGATTAGCGCATAGTGCTCATGAACGCGCACTCTATACTGACACTGAGGAGAAGACACAGTTGAATACGGTCATTATTTTTGTTTTATGTGTGCACAAAAGAATCCTTATACCTTCATAATATTTCGATTGAACCACCGAAGACATATGAAGAATTTGAGGATGCTTTTTGGTACCTTTCTAAACTTTAAATGAGTCGAGACTATTGTTGTCTGTGGAGGATGAGGGAGCTCTTGAATTTCATCCAAAATATCTTCATTTGTGGAACGAAAATGAACAATGCTTTCAGGGGTTTGGAATGACATTAGAGTGAATAGTTATTGACAGAATCTTGTTAATGATACATACAGTTGAAGTCAGAATTATTAGCCCCCTTTTGAATTTTTTTTTTCTTTTTTAAATATTTCCCAAATGATGTTTAACAGAGCAGGGACATTTTCACAGTATGTCTGATAATGTTTTTTCTTCTGAAGAAAGTCTTTTTTGTTTTATTTCAGCGTAGAATAGAAGCAGTTTTTAATTTTTTAAAAGCCATTTTAAGGTCAGAAATATTAGCCCCTTTAAGCTAATTTTTTTTTCGATAGTCTACAGAACAAACCATCATTCAATAACTTGTCTAATTACCCTAACCTGCCTTGTTAACCTAATTAACCCAGCAAAGCATTTAAATGTCACTTTAAGCTGTATAGAAGCGTCTTGAAAAATATCTAGTAAAATATTATTTACTGTCATCATGGCAAAGATAAAATAAATTAGTTATTAGAGATAAGTTTAAAGATTAAAACTATTATGTTTAGAAATGTGTTGAGAAAATCTTCTCTCTGTTAAACAGAAATTGGGGAAAAAAATAAACAGGGGTGCTAATAATTCAGGGGGGCTAATAATTCTGACTTCAACTGTACATTTGTGGGTTATGAGATGTGCGGTTTCAGATGCTTTACATTAGCACTTTTAATTGTTCTAAAACTGTCATTGTTTTCTCAGGCGACATCATTAATTGCTTAAATAAAGGCTGTCAATTAAACTAAAGAAAGCATTTGAACAACTACAGTATGTATGCAATAAGATATGATAGGCCGTGCTGTATTGTGATTCAGTCATGACTGAAGGACATTTTTAGAAAGGGAATAAGACCACATTACTTTAGCAGCAGTCACTCACACACAGATAATAAACAGATAATGTTTGAAATTAGGCTTGCACAATATATCGTTACAGCATCGATATTGCAATGTGTTATTTCGCAATAGCCACATTGCAGAATATATGTTGAGTTTGTATTATAATTCACCATTTGCATGTGTTTCTGATGATTTTAAAGCATTTAACGATTAAAAATAAGGATTCATTTTATTGAATTATTTTCATAATGATTTTTTTTTATTTTATTTGACTCGGAAAACGATAAAAAACTGTTTATTTCACTTGTATCTTTTTCTGTATTGTATTCAACTATGCTTGTAAATTCATTCATTCATTCATTTTCTTGTCGGCTTTGTCCCTTGCGGGGTCGCCACAGCGGAATGAACCGCCAACTTATCCAGCACGATTTTACGCAGCGGATGCCCTTCCAGCCGCAACCCATCTCTGGGAACTTCCACACACACATTCACACTCATACACTATGGACAATTTAGCCTACCCAATTCACCTGTACTGCATGTCTTTGGAATGTGGGGGAAACCGGAGCACCCGGAGGAAACCCACGCGAACCCAGGGAGAACATGCAAACTCCACACAGAAACGCCAACTGACCCAGCCCAGCCGAGGTTCGAACCTGCGACTCAGCGACGTTCTTGCTGTGAGGCAACAGCACTACCTACTGCGCCACTGGGTTGCCCATGCTTGTAAATTAGATTTATTATATTTCATGCATGATTCACGCACATCCCAATCAATCTAAAATGATCAATTCTTTCCAAATAGAAATATTAAGTCATTTGGTAAAATTATACTCAATATTGCAAGAATATCGCAGAATTAAAAAAAAAAAATTGCAATGTTCCAATATTTTCCCAATATCGTGCAGCCCTATTTGATATATATAACATGTTGAAGTGTTCTAACACTACACTGATTGTTTCTAAAATGTTGCACAGTGATACACAGAAGCACTGGCTTTATTTTGAACAAAGATACTGACCAATCATCATCAAGGAATGAAATGAACCATTTTTTTAAGAAAACAGTTTTTATTAATTACATTAAGTAATTGCTGTATTAATTGGAAAATAACTGATCATTCACCCAAAAACTACATGTCATAAAAATGGGTAATCTTTAAAATGCAAATGAGTGCATCACATTTGGTAAACAGAAACTTAAATGCATGTATGTGTGTGAACCAATGAGATTTAAGAAACAATGTGATTTCTTTGTAGCAACATATGATTTTGCGTTTGCATCATTTTTTCTATGACTAAAAGCTAAAAATTAATCAGTTCATCATAAAATGTTATTGTATTTGTTTGTTTCAAAGATTATTCAAAGTCTAATGGATGTGGAGCTACACGAGAGTGAATGATGATACATTTTTCATTAATGGTGGAAATATCCCTTTATCAAGAAACGTTCCAAATATTTGAGAAAATAAAGAACAGCACGTGGCACAATAACCATCTGATGAATGTGTACATTTAGCCCAACAAAATTATTACAATTTTAAAAGTTAATATATGTGACTATTTAAAATTTATTATAATAAATACTTGGCATTTGATGTAATTAATATCTTTAACCAATTTGCATACATCTACACACACATGAACAGTTCCACGAAGGACAGAAGGATAAGGATATGGAGTTTCCTTTTGTGAAGCTGCCAGATTCTATATGACGTACAGCTCAAGATGTGCCTTAAAATAGAAGTCACCCCTCCCCCCTCTCATTGTATGATATCTGAAAGGAGAGATGAATGGTGACTCCAGCACTGGTCACATGTAAATTACTGTGTCATGCTCTCTTATGAAGCAGAATTTTCCATCCCATCTCAATGATAGGAAACTAAGGGAGTTCTTAACCACCTCAACAAATTTATACGATGAAAACAGATAATTTATTTAAACCTACAACTGTCATAATCACACGTTAACAAAAAGTACAGTTTTTCAACACAGAGATCCATGTAGGGCACTGCCAATGTCAGTAGTGGAACTAATGATCGGCTAAATGTTTTAAATGGTAGCTGTACTGAATTAAGCCTGTTTAACCCCCACCATTAGTGTGTAAGGGACACACAGGGTCTGTATCTGGCCTACTTTTGGCCATGAGAGGAGGCTGCAGTTCAGCTTCAGGATGTCCTGAGGGGACATCAGGCAATTTTGAAAACAAACAAACAAACAAACACAAAATATTAAAAGTGACAGGTGATGTTTATAAGACATTCACATAAAAACAGAGGAACAAAAACTAGAACATTGCAACACAACACAAGCACACACATAAATACTCAAGACGTTCTAACCCCTCACTTATTTTCTGTTTTGTCCCCAGTGATGTGACAGAATGCTCTATTCGATGATGTATGTGTTTGATAGCATGTGTGCTTGTGAAGGGGAAACAACTACAGCATGACCCACTTTAGAAGTCATATATATGTATGCAGACTGCTTTCACAGCTTATCCATCCATCTCTCTCCCTCTCTTTCTCTCTCCCTCTCATACAACACACACATCCATAACAAGGACAATCTAAGCTATTTAATATGACAAATGGCTCTACCTCAGTCCTTTTAATATCTTGGCAAAATATTATCACTTCCACCACAGGCGTTGCCTCAGAAAAGCTATTCCAATTCATAACACGTTTCACCAAATAACAGAGAAAAAAGAATTACCGAATTATCAGAGCAAATATCAGGAGGCACAGAATACCAATGTGCATTCATCAGGACAGGCATATGATTATGATTAATGTGTGTCAGGATGATTTTCAGTGCAACTCTGATTTCTCCACAACATCCTAGATGATTACAATTTTTAAATTTATTATTAAACAATTAATTAATGTTAATTCAGTGTTTAATATTTTGAGTTATTTAAAGGATTTAGTTATTTAGAGCAGGGGTCTTCTAATTGTGGTCCTGAGGGACCTAAAGCAGCAAATTAGGCTTTTCAAGATCATTTGCTAATATACATGCAGGTGTGCGGAAGCAGGCTGGAAATAAACTTTGCAGGGCCCCAGGAGCAGGGTTGAAATGATGGTTTTATGTCTTTGCATAGTCACATTTTAAACACAAATATTGCAATGGCCAAAGGAAAGGCAATGAATTTTAGGCAAACAAACAACTTGTGCTGATTTATTTATTTATTTACTTTTTTTTAGCTTGTCTTTAAAAATCTGTAATGTACTGCCACAAACACCATGTTCTGAATTACAGTACATGTTGTTGGACTATTTACTGACGTTTATAACCCTGGACTCAAGTATCTTTTCATCATGGGTCTTATGTCTTAAGTTTCATGGGTATATTTTTAGTAATAGCCAAAAATACATCATATGTATTGATTTTTCTTTTGTCTTAAATCAATAGAAAAATAAAGATCCATGAAGATACTTTGTAAATTTCCTACTATACAAATTAAAAAAACTAATTTTTGATTAGTAATGTGCATTGCTAAAAACTTAATTTGAACAACTTTAAAAGTGATTTTTTTTTTTAACACATTCCAGATTTTCAATAGTTGTACTGTATCTCAGTCAAATACTGTCCTAGCAAAACATACATCAATGGGTAGCCTTTTAATTCAGCATTCAGAGAAAGAATAAATCTGAATTTCCAAAAATTGACAGTTGTGACTGGTTTTGTGGTCCAGGGTCACATTTGATATTTCTAGTCATTTACCCATAGCAGCAAAGAAATCAGAAGTCCAAAATGTGCTTGCAGTAAAGATCTAACTTCCACATTGCAAAATAAGATGAATAATGAACACGCAGCTGACTGTGTTGAAACCTGAGCAGACACAAAAACTGTAGTATTTTAACAGGTACAACCTTGTGACTGCATTGACAAGCAGGAAATGAATAAAATGATACTGACAAAAAAGACTAACCATAACAATAGGTGAAACATTTGAAACATATATAGAAAAATATAGAAATCTACGGTACAGAAAAATTTCATTTTGATAAATGTAAAGTCAAATTTAAAATGAGAGAAAAACAAAAAACTACTTTGATATTCCATTGACATTTTTTTTTATTAATTTCCCTAATATGTTTGGAACAGTCCTTTTAAAATTCCATGATATTCCAGAAATTGACCAGTGGGAACATTGAAAATCCCTTAATACCAAAAATATGATCACATTAATTTTTCCAAATGTCTAAGGCAGCACTCACTTAAGGTCTTTACTGTATGTGTAAACAGATTTTTTCACATTTAATTTAAAGACAAGTAATGGCCTTGCATTACAAACAACTAGATTTGTTATTATACCACAAATTTAAATGTAACATTCCTCTTAGCATTGATGGATATAGTAATATCATCTAGTACATTTAGCGAGCAATTTGACTTTCTACATGTTTGTACATCTGCATGTCTTGTTTTTTAACATGTTCATTCTTTTTCTCATAGTTAGAGGTTATAAGACATGTGAAGTGCATCCCAAATTACATTCTTCCCTATATAATATGTGAACAACAGTATGCGAGCCAAGTAGTATGTCTGAATTGACAGTATTTGGAATAAAAGCAGACGAGAAGTACCCAGATGACTGACTACTTCCAGCAAGACTCTGAAGTGGACATCCAATGGACACTATGTCATCAGGGCACATACTGTATGATGACCTAGCAGATGTAGTACATCCAAATTCCATTACTCATGTTCATACTTTATAGAATGTACTTTTTTAATGGTCAAAGTAAATTCAAATACAATCGTAGTATACCTACTTGAGAAATATGTGATTTCGGACACAATAGTCTTATTTTGATGGAGAACAATGTACTTCCTCTAATTTTAACTCAACACAACTCAACTCATCTATATGCATTACTGTTTATGGATTATACTGTAATATATATTATACCGTAACACGCTGAACCAACTGGTAAAATTAAGACACCTAGGGCCCTATCATACATTAAGATGTGTATGCCATGATTTGTTGCTATTTTCAGACCAGCGCAACCCTAAAAGCTGGTCCAAAGTCTAGCACAGAGCGTGTTAGTTATGCGCCTATATAGTCCAAACATGTACACATTGCTTAATACACACAAGGTGTACAGCAATACACAAATATCTTTACATATGAAAAAAATTTAAGGATTAAAATGTTACAAAAAATATTATTTTCTACATAAATAAAAAACCATTACCTCCATGCCTCATCTAGGGGGGATTTTTTTGGTCTATTTAAGACAATTTGCATTTGTATAATGTTATCATTATTAGCAGTATTATATATTATATGCATATTTATATTTGTTTTAATAAAAACAAGTTTAGATTTGTCCACCTGTCGGGTTTTGGAGACGTATGGATCTTCATATGGGGCATAAGAATAGGACGTGTGTTTGAATATAACTCTTGTTTGAATATAAAACTTGTTTGACCACATTTTGTTATTATTGTTCATTTATTTGTTTGCTGGAAATTAGAACTGAATTTAGAAATAGTTTTAAAACAAATCTTTGCTCTTGACAAACAAAATTAAATATGTAGGCTTATGGATATCTTTAGTGGAGTGCGTACAGCATCATTTCCTTATCCATGAAAGTAAAGGAGTAAAGTAAAGAGTAAAAGTAAAATAAAGAGAAAGTAAAGAGACCGAATGGAGGAGGCTCGTTCTTTATCTTCGCGCTGCAGATGGTCTGTTCTCGCTAGTGAAGCGTTCAGTTTTTGCACATACAGGGTCCTATCATACACCCAGCGCAATAAGGCGCAAGACGTGTTTCCACGACGTGTTGCTAGTTTCAGACCAACGCAACCCTAATTTTCCCGTTTTCAGACATGTTGTTTAAATAGCAAATCCATTTGCGCCACCTTGTAGACTCATGGGTGTTCTGGTCTGGAAAAGGGTTGTGTTAACGCACATTGTTGGTGCATTGCTATTTTGAGGGACTAAAATAGACTGCTCAATAGACCAGCTGAAAGAAGGTCTAAAGTCCAGCACAGAGCGCATCAGTTGTGCGCCTCGCTTAAACATTGCTTAAAACATCCAGGATGTACACCAATACGCAGATATCTTCACAAATGAAAAATAATTAAAGGATTAAAATGTTACAAAAATTGTTATTTTCTATAAATATAAAAACCACTGCCTCCATGCCTCCATCTCGGGAGCTTTTTTCAGTTTATTCATGACAACTTGCTTTTGTATAATGTGATTATTATCATTTATTATATGCATGTTTATATTTTTTTTATTAAATACAATCTTAGATTTGTCCACCTGTCAGGTTTTGGACCATATGGGGCATAGGACGTGTCTTTGGATATAACTCCAAAGAAAATTAGAACCGGATTTATAAACAGTTTTGAAACAAATCTTTGCGCTTAACAAATGAAATTAACTCTGTAGGCTAATGCATGTCTTTCAGTGGAGAGTGTACAACAACATTTCCTTATCCATGAAAGTAAAGGAGTAATGTGAAGAGTAAAAGTAAAATAAAGAGAAAGTAAAGAGGCCGAATGGAGGAGGCTCGTTCTTTATCTTCGCGCTGCAGATGGTCTGTTCTCGCTAGTGAAGCGTTCAGTTTTTGCACATACAGGGTCCTATCATACACCCAGCGCAATAAGGCGCAAGACGTGTTTCCATGACATGTTGCTAGTTTCAGACCAACGCAACTCTAATTTTCCCGTTTTCCACCATGTTGTTTAAATAGCAAATCCATTTGCACCACCTTGTAGACTCATGGGTGTTCTGGTCTGGAAAAGAGTTGTGTTAAGGCACATTGTTGGTGCATTGCTATTTTGAGGGACTAAAATAGACTGCTCAATAGACCAGCTGAAAGAAGGTCTAAAGTCCAGCACAGAGAGCATCAGTTGTGCGCCTCGCTTAAACATTGCTTAAAACATCCAGGATGTACACCAATACGCAGATATCTTTACAAATGAAAAATAATTAAAGGATTAAAATGTTACAAAAATTGTTATTTTCTATAAATATAAAAACCACTGCCTCCATGCCTTCATCTCGGGGGCTTTTTTCAGTTTATTCATGACAACTTGCTTTTGTATAATGTGATTATTAGCATTTATTATATGCATGTTTATATTTTTTTTATTAAATACAATCTTAGATTTGTCCACCTGTCAGGTTTTGGACCATATGGGGCATAGGACGTGTCTTTGGATATAACTCCAAAGAAAATTAGAACTGGATTTAGAAACAGTTTTGAAACAAATCTTTGCGCTTAACAAATGAAATTAACTCTGTAGGCTAATGCATGTCTTTCAGTGGAGAGTGTACAACACCATTTCCTTATCCATGAAAGAGAGAAAGTGAAAGTAAAGGCTGAATGGAGGAGGCTCATTATCCTCTTGCTGCAGATGCTGTTTAACTGTTTTGAAGTTTTAAGTTTTTCCACTTACAAAGTCTGCCATGTAAATAGCAAATAAGCCATGGAGCGACGCAACTGACTCTTAAAGGGAATGGGAGATGAGACTCTGATTGGTTTATTCTCAAAACATACCCATAACTCATTAAGAAAATAAGTTCAACCCTGTGAGACCATGCAGAGCGTATTTTCCCGTCTTTAAAATAGCAAAAGTGGATTCGGACACGCCCTTAATGCTTTTGCGCCCTGCGCTTCAGACTTTGCGCCTAGACTGTTAAAATAGAGCCCACAAAGTCTGCCATGTAATTAGCAAATGAACCATGGCGTGACACAACTGACTCTTAAAGGAATGGGAGATGAAACTCTGATTGGTTTAATGCATGTTATGTTCAGAACACACCCATAACTCATTAAGAGAATAAGCACAACCCTGTTAGACCATGTGCCGGGGTGCAAAGAGTATTTTCCATACTTAAAATAGCAAAAATGGATAAGGACGTGCCCTTAATGCATTTGCGCCATGCGCTTTAGACTTTACGCCTAGATTGTTAAAATAGAGCCCCTAGACTTCTTCT
This sequence comes from Danio kyathit, assembly GCA_903798195.1. Taxonomy (NCBI): domain Eukaryota; kingdom Metazoa; phylum Chordata; class Actinopteri; order Cypriniformes; family Danionidae; genus Danio; species Danio kyathit. The sequence continues at coordinate 24,524,063 of LR812524.1, read as the reverse complement.
AGAGACCAGAAAATTCTAGAATACATTCTAAAAAATGCTGTGTTGTTTAATGGACAGTTTAGTTTTAACAGCTGGGATAACATATGCATTTTAAATTCAATTTAAAATATTAAACTAAACATTTGGGTTTGTCCATATTGGGTTTAAACAACCCAGCATCTTTGAGTGTACCAATTTCAGTGTCAATTCATAGGTACATTGGTTCCAATACTGCTAGTTGCATACAAAGCCTTACACTTGGTATACTATATAATATATCACAATGATCGCATCTGGATTCATTTGTCAATTTTTACTGTATATGATACTTCCGAGCAAAATTATTCATTAACCTGTATTGACAACTGTATACACACAACTAGTGAGTTAACTTTGACTAATCATCAAATAATACATGACTTTTCATATTAAAAGCACTTTCATCTGTATACATGGATACATATAAAATAAAACTGAATAGACCTGCAGGAATTGTCTTACCACTTTGGGTTTGAATGGAGGCTGTACTTCTCTGTTTGCCAGGCGATCCCAGTCAATTCGCCGGAAGAAAGCATGTTCCCTAATATCTCTCTCACCCTCTAGACCACAGCCCAGGCGTTTTGAAGGGTGTTTGGTCATCAGCTGAAACACAAGACAAAGTGCAATCATTACAATCGTTTCATGAACTTTTATTAAAGTGAGAAACAACATGACAAGTTGCATGGATAGTTCACACAAATGTTTTGTGTATAATATAACTGAGCTGACTATTAAAATGCTGTACAGTATGTGATTCAACCCATCACTAACCCTGTTTTTAAGAGACTAAATGGTGACTTAAATTTGTCTGGAAAACTGGCTTCAGGAAAATGTCTAATTCATTATCACCCTATAGTTGTGGACTTTTCTGGGTCAGCTTCTGACAGCCACTATATATCTATTAGCAAGTGGCACAGCTTACAAGAAACCAATTTGCACACACAGACGCACATACACACTTCAATAATCCCCAGAAATGAAAATAGATTAACTTACACTTATAACACTGACCGAAAGACAGAAGGTGAGAGATAACTATACAAAAGTCAGACAATATGATGATGCAGATCATCATTTATGTTGTGTCTTGCTTCCACTGACATTTTTTAAAGGCACCTTGAGCCATAATGACAAATTCAATACATGGAAATTAAACATTTATCTTTCACCTTGATGGAAGTTCTTTCTGAAATGTTACGCCAATGTAATGTTATTTTGTTCTTTAAAGCAAAAAATAGCACTTCAATGCAAAATCCGCCACGGAGTTCATTGGTGTTTGGAATCTTGGTTAGTTTATGCACGCAATCACTTTATCATAAAACTGTCACTATCACTGTATTTTGTCAGGCATGTTTACAGATATGCATCATACAGTAAAAATATATGTAGAATTGTGAAGACACAAGAAAAAGAGGTGATATCTATACAGACAAAAGAGCCAAAAGTACTCAATCTTGTAATGTCTTTGTTGATGTCATTTAATAAAGATGATGAAAATAATATAGACTTCGGATGGTGTATTACAGTGGTTAAGTAAGAAGAGATCTGTTTCAATTACATTCTAAACATCTGGCAAGGTAAAATAATTAAAGTTTTAGTCTTTAGTCATACTGACACTAAATCCAATAACAACAGACTGGATCCATGGAAAAAGGAAGCTTAAACCCTGATAAGACTGTTATTAGAAATGAAACCAGGGGTTCATGTGCTTTTTATCTAAATTGGATCAGCTTCTCCAGTGAATTTCTGATAGGCTCTGCGAAGATGCATTGAGTATAATTGATTAAAAAAGTAGTACCAGCAATACAAGGAACATTTTTCCTTTTCTATATATTTTGGTAATTTTTAGTGAACATTTTTTAGGACAGTGGTTCCCAACTCCACTGCTTTCAACATATAGCGTACTGATTTAAAATATTAGCATATTTTGTTAAACTGATCTTGGATTCATAGGAACATCTGCAGAACTGTTCCAAAGGTTAAGATTCAAGATATCTGAAAGAAGGAATAAGGTATTTGGTGAATTTTGTGCTGGCTTAGATTGAAATCTCACCCCTTTGCAGATGGAAACTGCTTCTTTGGACAAGGTTTTAGAGTAGGAGACATTGTGTTCCATAATGGACTGGAAAAGTTCATCTTCATCCTCACCATCAAATGGAGGCTGAGAAGAGAAAAAAAAAGAACACAGTTAATATCATATTAAAGTAAATTATTAGTAACTACACAGTCTGATAATAAATATGGGTTTTAAAGCTTGTGGCAAATGTGACATCATAGAATTTACTATAAGCATGTTATCTTAAAATATACCATGGGAAAGACAATCATTATTCCTGGACAAAGTAACACTACCATAGTTTTTATTCGTAAGACACTGATCTGCCACTTTATTAGGTACTCCTTTTAAACAATTTGTAAATATAAATATCTAATCATCCAAATCACATGGCAGTAAATCAATGCTTGTAGACAAGAGGGGCATCTCAATCAGCTCCCTTGTTCAGTTGTCAGGTCTAAGTCAAAAAATCTTCCCATGTACTGTATTACGTTTGCTTCCTGAAAAGTCTCACAATGTATAGTTAAAACCATGCATTGATGCTCACTATACAGTATGCCCCCATAACTATATCTTCCCTTAAAATTCCCATGAACTGGAAGCTGTGACCACTATTTTTTTTAGGATTGTGACGTAGTTCCTAGAGAAACAGAATACTAAATGACAAAACAGTGGACGTGGCTTGTTTTTTCTACTTTGAGCTGAATGGATGTAGTAAAGTAGGTACTTCATTCAGAAAAATGGGTTTGGGGAGAGTTATTACAACCTAACAGACACCTCCTCCTCACCATTTCTGTTTGTCAAAACTGACAGTTGGAGCAGCGTGGTTAAATATGTAAGCCATGCCCAATTCCTAAGATATAAATATTCTGACAATTTAACTGAAAAAAATAAATAAAATAAAAAAATAAAGCAGGAAGTGCATTCAAAGATTAGTGCATTTAAAGATTAGAAGGACAAACATCATATTAAGTTCTGAAGTGTTTTTTTTTTAAATAACCTGTTATTTGTTTATCTAACCATAAATTAACATATTTAGACAGGTAAAGAACTATCTAGAAAACATTTAGGTCCATTTCATACAGTGCATCCGGAAAGTATTCATAGCACTACTCTTTTTCCACATTTTTTTAATGTTACAGCCTTATTCCAAAATGGATTAAATTAATTTATTTCCTCAAAATTCTACACAAAATACTCTATAATGACAATGTGAAAAAAGATTTATTGAAATTGTTGCAAATTTATTTAAAAAAAAAACCAAAAAAAAAAAAAACTGAAAAATCACATGTACATAAGTATTCACAGCCTTTGCTCAATACTTTGTTGATGCACCTTTGGCAGCAATTACAGCCTCAAGTCTTTTCGAAGATGATGCCACAAGCTTGGCACACCTGTCTTTGGGAGTTTTTGCTCATTTCTCTTTGCAGTACCTCTCAAGCTCTATTAGGTTGGATGGGAAGCGCTGGTGTACAGCCATTTTCAGATCTCTTCAGAGATGTTCAATAGGATTTGGGTCTGGGCTCTGGCTGGGCCACTCAAGGACATTCACTGAGTTTTGTGAAGCCACTTTATTGATAATTTGGCATGGTGCTTTGGGTCATTGTCCTGCTGGAAGATGAACCGTCACCCCAGTCTAAGGTCAAGAGCACTCCGAAGCAGGTTTTCTCCACAGAAGAACACTGGAGCTCAGACAGAGTGATCATCGGGTTATTGATCACCTTCCTGACTAAGGCCCTTCTCCCCCGATCACTCAGTTTAGATGGCCATTTTCTGTAACCTCCTCCAGCCTTGTGCCTTGAGACAATCCTGTCTCGGAGGTCTACAGACAATTCTTTTTTCTTCATGCTTGGTTTGTGCTTTGACATGCACTGTCACACCCACAAGACATGCATGGTGCTATTTGTTGCTAATTTTAGACCAGCGCAACCCTTATTTTCACGTTTTGCGCCACGTTGTTTAAATAGCAAATCCATTTGCACCACTTTGTGGACTTATGGGTGTGCCGGTCTAGAAAGAAGGTGTGTTAAGGTGCATTATTGGCGCGTTGCAATTTTGAATAAAAGAAAAAGACCACGCCATTGACCAACTAAATCTGGTCTGAAGTCAGTGGCATAGTGGACGGCCAGCTCTAGGACACACACCCCTCCCCCCGGTCTTCACTTCACGTGATCATAACTCACCTCTGCCTCAACAACGCCACCAAAGTAAAGGAGTAAAGTAAAGAGTAAAAGTAAAGAGAGAGTAAAAAGGCTGAATAGAGGAGGCTCGTTCTTGATCCTAGCGCTGTAAATAAGAAATGTGCCATGGCATGATGCAACTGACTCTTAAAGGGAATGTGAGATGAGACTCTGATTGGTTAAATGCACATTATGCTCAAAACACACCCATAACTCATTAAGAGAATAAGCACAACCCTGTTACACCATGCGCGGGGGTGCAAACACTATTTTTTCCGTCCTTAAAATAGCAAAAGTAGGCATCACAGTTGCGCAGTGAGTAGCACGATCGCCTCACAGCAAGAAGGTTGCTGGTTCGAGCCACAGCTGGATCAGTTGGCATTTCTGTGTGGAGTTTGCATGTTCTCCTCACGTCCTCTGGGTGCTTCGGTTTCCCCCACAAGTCAAAAGACATGTGGTACAGGTGAATTGGGTAAGCTAAATTGTCCATAGTGTATGTATGTGAAAGAGTGTGTATGGGTGTTTCCCAGTGATGGGTTGCAGCTGGAAGGGCATCTGCTGCGTAAAACATATGCTGGATAAGTTGAAAGTTCATTACGCTGTGGCGACCCCAGATTAATAAGGGGACTAAGCCGAAAAGAAAATGAATGAATGAATGAAAATAGCAAAAGTGGACTCGGACACACCTTGAACGCTTTTGTGCCATGCACTTTAGATTTTGCGCCTAGATCGTTAAAATAGGCCCCTTAGACTTAATTAATGGTAGAAATTGTTGCTGGTATATGAAAAAATACAATTATATATCTTTGATGTACTTAAAAAAAAGTTAAAGATATCAGTTCTGCTGTTGTTTATAAATTCCAGTTGTGATGCTGTACAAAAAGGACGTTCTCATGTCACCATCAATGTCCCAATGTTTAGTGAAGTAAGCGTCTTACTGTCCTTACCAATGCCCAAATTTGTGTCCTGTACATGACATACTGACTCATGACCCCGGGAGCTATAGGAAGATGACTGAGACCAAGGTCAAGAAGATTTCTGCTGAAATTAAAAGCGAACATCAGAATGGGAAAGAAAGGTGATTTGATTGAATTTGAACATGGCCTGATTGATTGTGTCAGAAGTGCTGGTCTGAGTATTTCATAAACTGCTGATGAACTAGGATTTAATGCACAGTCATCTCTGGTGTTGACAGAGAATGTTCTAGAAAAAAGACCAAATATTCAGTGAGTGACAGTTTAGTGGGTGAAATGGTTTTTCTTTTTTTGATCCTAGAGGTCAGATGAGAAGGGTCAGGGTGGTTCAAGCTAACAAAAAAAGGCAGTAGTAACTCAAATAAAACTTTGTTACAACCAAAGTATGCAGAAAAGCATAAAACAGAATAATATAAAATTGGGAAAAGAATGCCTGGACTGGTGAGTCTAGCTGGGCAGCACGGTGGCTCAGTGATTAGCACTGTCGCCTCACAGCAAAAAGGTTGCTTATTCGAGTCTTGACTGGACCAGTTAGCACAGGGATGTCAAACTCAATTCCTGGAGGGCTGCAGCCCTGCACACTTTAGTTCCAACCCTGCTTCAACACACTTACTGGTAGGTTTCAAACAAGCCTGAAGCACTCAATTAGTTTGATCAGGTGTGTTTAATTAGGGTTGGAACTAAACTGTGCAGGGCTGCGGCCCTCCAGGAATTGAGTTTGACATCCCTGAGTTAGCACTTCTGTGTGGAGATTGCATGTTCTCCCTGTGTTTTCGTGGGTTTCCTCCAGGTGCTCCGGTTTCCCCCACAGCCCAAAGACATATGGTATAGGTGAATTGTGTAAACAAAAGCCTAAGTGTATGTTTGTGTGTGAATGTGAGAGTGTATGGGTGTTTCCCAGTACTGGGTTGGGGCTTGAAGTGCATCCACTGCGTAAAACCTACAGTATGCTGGAATAGTTGGTGGTTCATTTTGCTTTGGCGACCCCTGTTAAATAAGGAACTAAGCGGAAGGAAAATGAATAAATGAATGACGAGTTTAGATTTCCATAGTGGAGCAATCAGATGGTATTTCAATTCAATTTCAATTTATTTATAAAGCACTTTAAAACAACACAGTTGACCAAAGTGCTGAAAATAGAGCATACAACAAAACATAGCAAATACTTTAAAAATAAATAAATAAACCTAAAATGTCAACATCTCACGCTGTGCTAAAAGCCAAATTGAACAAGTGGGTTTTAAGAAGAGATTTAAAAACTGTAATGGAGAAGGCTTGTCTAACATACAACGGCAACTCATTCCACAATTTTGGTGCAGCCACAGCAAAAGCCCGATCCCCTATGAGCTTTCGACTTGTCTTGGGCACACACAGGAGGAGCTGGTCAGCTGACCTGAGCGAACGAGAAGGTGTGTAGGGACAAAGAAGCTCAGAGAGGTAAAGGGGAGCAGCACCATTCAGACACTTAAAAACAAATAAAAGTAACTTAAAATGGATCCTGAAATGCACGGGTAGCCAGTGAAGAGAAGATAAAACCAGGGTGATGTGCTCGTATTTGCGCGTGCCAGTTAAAAGACGCGCAGCTGCATTTTGAATGAGTCGCAGACAAGAGATGGTCAGAATTTGGAATAGCCACATCTATCCTGCCATGTATTAACACTTTGAGCACCTTAGTACCAGCTGATCATTGAGCAAATAGGCTTACAATGATTTCAGTCAAATAGCCCCCATCGTCACTAGATATGAATCCAATAGACCACCTCCAGCCAACAAATCTGTAACCGTGGGATGATTTCACACTATAGACCAAAAACTCTGAGCAATTGTCCCAACACTGTATTAAGTCTTAGTCATGATAATCGAGGTAGTTCAGAAGACAAAAAGGTCTTACCTTGTACTAGCAAGATGTATGAAAAAAAAAGTCAGTACAGCACCGTTTAAACAACAAGATGTGAATATACAAATATGGTACTATATTGTTTATAGAGTATATTTTTGTTGTTCTACAAGATAGCAAGGCTATATGAATACTTTAGTAATAGAAGAGCAGATACATTGACACATTAAGATACATAACAAGAAGATTAGACAGAACAGGTTGTTTTGATTGTAAACGTACGCCAGCTAAATGAATGAATCAACTGAACTTCATTTTTAGGACACCCATCTATATAACTGACAGACTTAACTAATAAGTGCAAATTAATGGATATCCAGACTATTAATAGAGAAATCAACACAGATTAGAGATTATACTCATTGTTTAGTAAATGATATGGAATTCTTCTAAAACAAAAAGAGATACATTTTTATGCAGAGCTCCTCTCTGGGTATAGTGGATGGTGTCAGTATTAAACTGTACACTACCTGACATAAGTCTTGTCATCGATTCCAGTTGTAAGAGCAACAAATAATAACTTGACTTCTAGTAGATCATTTGGAATAGTGGCAGAATGACTTTTCAGATGAATCATCTGTTGAACTGCATCCTAATCATCACAAATACTGCAGAATACTTACTGGAATCCGCATGGACCCAAGATTCTCACAGAAATCAGTCAAGTTTGGAGAAGGAAAATTCATGGTTTGGGGTTACATTCAGTATGGGGGCGTGTGAGATACCAGCCTGAGGTATCAAGACATTTGTGCTGTCCATTACATTACAAACCACAGAAGAGGGAAAGGATAGTGCTCCTTGTAATACTTCAGCCTTCACATTAAAGTTCCTGAAAGCAAAGAAGGTCAAGGTGCTCCAGGATTGGCCAGCCCAGTCACCAGACATGAACATTATTGAGCATGTCTGGGGTAAGATGAAGGAGGAGGCATTGAAGATGAATCCAAAGAATCTTGATGAACTCTGGGAGTTCTGCAAGAACGCTTTCTTTGACATTCCAGATGACTTTACTAAGTTATTTGAGTCTTTGCAGAGATGTATGGATGCAGTCCTTCAAGCTCATGGGAGTCATACACAATATTAATTCTTTTTCCACTGCACCATGAACTTTATATTTTATACTGTAATTTATTTCTGTTAAGCAACAAGACTTTTGTCTCAGCAGTCAGATCTTACTGTCCTAATTAAATAATTAAAAATCAAGGCATGATCATATTTTATTTTGGTAAACTAAACGTAATGTAGAGGTGTTTGCCCTTCATATACGCCACTTCTGATACCAAATGATCAACTAAAAGTCAAGTTATTATTTGTTGTTCCTAAAACTTGGATAGGCAACAAGCCTTTTGTCAGCTAGTGTATGTGCTTGATATTTTTGAATATTTCTGTCAAAATGTTTTGTCAAATTATTTCTTAAACCTATTAAAAGCAAAAATGCATGTTATAAGTCAGCAGCAGGTCACAGCCATCAATATAAGATTATAATAGTTAGAAACTTATAAACTCACTTGTCCAGCCAGCATCTCATACAGAAGGACTCCATAAGCCCACCAGTCCACAGAACGACCATATGGCTGATATGCTATTATCTGAAAACAGACAGCACAAAAAAACCCTTCACATTACTTTTAAAGATCAACATAATACCAACACAATGGGTTTCACTCATTAATAATTATATGAAGAATTATTTATGCTCAAAAAAATAAATAAAAAAAATTCCCATGCTCCCATCGTTCACTTAAATCTGGATGCACACATCTACACTCAAATAAATATATTCTTCTGACTAATGTTGTGATCCAGTCAAAACATATAAACACCCACAAAATGAAGTGAATTGACTATACAAGTCAAACGTGTAAGACAAACAAACATACATAATCTTTTTTTATAAATCATATCCCAGAATTTCACACAGCTTGGCTGATGAAGTTTGTAGCACATTCAGTGTGTGTTTTTCTATGCGACATCACGCTAACCCTATGTGACAGTTTTAGATCATGGCTGTAGCCGCTCAAGGTTTGGTTTGTGGGTTTAGATGTTGAATCTTTTTAAGTACACACAGTAATTTCCACTAGAGAAAAAAAAATAACATTCACTAATATACAGCTGACAGTATAATGGAGGGAGACATATTTTGCTGTGAGTTCAGATATTTACCTAATCCCTGAAAGTAAACAGTTATTTTGTAAGTAGAGAAGAACTTGAACCTAAAGATGTATTATATTCATCATGTTGGTAAACGTTTAAAGCAAGATCTATATTTATTAATATTAGTTAGCTCATTGGTTCACTGTTAGTTCAGGTTCATTGACTTATATTATTCTTTTCAAAAAGGAAAAACTGTTTCTAAAAGTTCAAATCTGTTAAATCATTAAAAAAAGACAACAAAAAAACAAAACAAAACAATGAACAACCTGCATTTTATACAGTAGAAATATGTTGCTTACGATTATTCATTTATATAACACTCAAACCCTTCACTGATGTTTACAAACGAGACCTTAAAGAGTGACCATATTCTGGTGGTATATGTTATGAGATGTAATTAGCTTATTTTAAGATTAAAAAACAAATGTATAACATGTTTATGGTTAGTCATGTGTGTAACTGCTGCTCTACCTTTGAAACACTTTACACTCAAGTTAACATGCAGCTACATGCCCCCAGATAACTTGCATTACCACTGCATAATATGTAGGTCAGTCAGAGAAAGAGACCAAAAGAGAGAGAGAGAGAGCGAGTGAGAAAGAGTGATGCTTTGGGGGGGAAAAAGGTGGAGGGCCAAAGACCACAGTGTTTGTTATATATAAGATATATGTAACAGGAAAAAGAACTAATGTTCTGTAAATGCGTGTATGTGCATAACATTTTTGATTGAAAATGCCAAATAATTAAAATAATGGCATTTAGAATAACACAACTATATTATTGTAATTCTTACATAGTATATTGTAAGTTTGATTTGAAGTAATTTAAAAAAAAATATTTATAATGATGATCCCTGATTCGAACACTATCTCATTTTTCAGAAACTAAAGCTGCTGCTCTCCATTTCATTTTCAGTTGTCTTCGTTCATATTCATACGTAAACTCTACAAGCTTATTTTGCAATATTACAGCCCACTGATACACCCGAGATGAATTAAAAGATCAAATGGGAATATTTCTACCAGGCCCTGTGATCTGATCAGTGAGTAAATATCACACGAGTAGCAGTGCGATATGGCTGTATATCGGCATGCTTAATGTCCCACCAGTGACGATATACAGCCATATTGCACAGCTACGAGTGTGATATAGCGTTTATACAACAGTTCGACAGTATAATCAGCTATATAAAAAGGAAACTCAAACAGAGAGTCTAAAAATCCTTTTGTATGAGGAACTACTTTCTTCTGCCATTTATTCACATCTTCAACTGATGTCAGAACAGCAGAAACAAACTTCACAAATGTCACTTTAGAGCTAGTATTTAAATGATTCTTTAGCGTAATGTCTAAAGTGATGACAAAACAGGGGATTTTGCTCACATTTTAAGATCATAAGGCTGAACGCCATGAAATGCCATCAGTCTACAGAAATTTCCCAGTATTTCTCTGTTGCAATCAGGATAGCACAATGATTAATCCCCCCAAAAAAGCCAAAGCAGCACAATCACTAGCAGATTACTATTGTGTTTGCGATAAAAAATAAACGCTAATTTACTGAACTAGTCTGCAGTAACGAAAACAGGAGATTCGTTAGAAACAAACAGATGGCCAACCAAAAAGTAACTCAGGGTTATACAAAGAGTGGCCAACAAAAAATACATACATTCCTGATATGTGAGTCCCATCTCACACTCAATACATTACAGTTACTATGGTATAAATACAGCACTACAACATTCAAAAGAGAGAGATCGACTGGTAAGAATGTCACTTATCAGTTTTATATTGATTTGTTAAGCTGTAGTGTGAAATTGCTGTAGTGAGTTTTTCTCCTCTAAGGGCTTATTATGTGGTCTCTGACACCATCTTGTGGATGGACAATGTCAGTCGTCTTTGCTCTGCTCAATATGACAGGCTGATGGATGCCGATTTGATGCATCTCCGAAATTATAAATAATTAAAATTGGCACTATTCTTCTAAATAAACTGCATAGTTGCAATCTAAACAACTACATTCTCACCTAAAAAGCCTCAAAAGTACATTATGTTGTCCAACAGCTGCAATATTTCTCAAACTGTAGTAAGTTTATTGATCTGCTGTCACTCTATGTGGGTGGAGTAATACAGAAGAGTGAGGAGGCTGTATGAATGTTGATACTGCAGATTATTGCACGGATATCAGCCAATCAGATTCGAGAACCAGACAGAACTGTTGCATAAACCAAAATATCATTTAATATCAAAGGTGTAAACGTGGCCTTTGTGACAGTCTGGGCAGACACATTAACTGCTATTCATCTGGCACCAAACTTTGTCAGTTATGCTGGATTGTTAGTTAGGATTTTATTATTATTATTTTTTTTTGGTAGAATAGAGATGGAGAGTATTTGCTTTTGAGTGTGCGGACACATCTTATGTTCTTCTAAAACCTTTCTTTAGCAGAGAATCTGCCTCCCACTGTCATGCCACACTACTGCATCTAAAGTGTGTGGAGCAGAAGAAAAATCTGAGAGATGTCTAAGAGAAAGAGAGAGCAAGAGAGGTACTTTGAGATTGTGTCTGTGGATGTCACAGCAGATTAAGGTCATCAAAATAAAGTGTGGAGGGCAAGATATAACTTGTTTTGTAAAAGACCATGTGTGACATAAGGACAAAATAGCTGCCACTTGTGAATGCATCCTCATGTTAGAGAGCGCTCTGGGAAGTGAAGTTAAAAGGAGCTTCAGCAGAGATAAACAGGGAAAAGGGAACATAAACAAGGATCTTTTTTAATGATAAAAAGATTGGTATCGAGAAAGAAGTTGGAAAAAAATGCAGTAGGATTCAGAAATACTGAACTAGTGAGCTGCAGCAACAGTTTCAGTTAGGAATTCTCAATAATTACAATGGACACTTCATGGATAAAACAACACATTTCCATAATTACTGACATCATATTTTTAGAAATTATTTATTTGTTTATAGAAAAAAAATTAAGGACATTTATAAAAATAAAATTTTTGTTATATTACTGTACTTCATCATTAAATGATAGAAAACTGGTTTCTAATAAGGGAGTGAGGCAAATCAGACTCTTTCAGACTTTTTCTTTTACTACTAAAGCAAAGAGGAAAGCAAAATTATATGGAAGAAGCAAAAGGTATTAGAGAAATGAACTGGGCCAAATTCCAGAAGATGCATCACAGAATATGATAGTCACAATTTACAAGTACTCACAGAAAAAAATATTAATATTGACAATACTTTTGTGTCAATAAAAGAGTATTGCAATATACTAGAAATGGCAAAACCCTAATAATTGAGAGTCAAGAAAACCCATACAATAATAGACCCATAAATAGTCTAGGGCCCTAACATACACCCAGCGCAATAAGGTGCAAGACGTGCATGGTGTGATTTGTTCCTATTTTCAGAACAGCGCAACCCTAAATTTCATGTTTTGCCCCACAGTGTTTAAATAGCTTATTCATTTGCGCCACTTTGTGGACTTATGGGTGTTCTGGTCCAAAAAGGAGGTATGCTAAGGCGCATTGTTGACGCGTTGCCATTTTGAGGACCTGAAATAGACTGCATTGTTGACCAACTAAAAGCTGGTCTAAAGTCCAGTGCAGAGCGGGTCAGCCTATACGGTGCAAACGCTTACACATTGCTTGATACACACAGAATGTACAGCAATACACAAAAATCTTTACATATAAAAAAAAAAAAAAATAAAGGAATAAAATGTTACAAAAATTATTATTTCCTACATAAATATAAAAACCACTGCCTCCATGCCTTCTTCATGTCAGAGGGCTTTTTTCAGTTTCTTCATGGCAATTTGCATTTGTATAATGCTATTATTATTAACAGTATTATTTATTCTATGCATTTTTATATTTGTTTTAATAAAAACAAGTTTAGATTTGTCCATCTGTTGGGTTTTGGAGACGTTTGCATCACTATATGAGGCATAAGATTAGAACATGTGTTTGGATATAACTCAGTTTTTTGACCACACTTCGTTATTATTGTTCATTTATTCATTTGAAATTAGGAAATTAGATCTGAATTTAGAAATAGTTTTGAAACAAACTAAATTAAATATGTAGGCTAACGGATGAGTGCATACAACACCGTTTCCTTATCCACAAAAGTAAAGCAGTAAATTAAAAAGAAAGTAAAGAGGACGAATGAAGGAGGCTCGTTCTTTATCCTCGTGCTTCAGATGGTTTGTTTAACTGTTTTCTCACTAGTGAAGCATTCGGTATTTCCACTTACAAAGTCCGCAATGTAAATAGCAAATGAATCATAGCGCATAGCAACTGACTCTTAAAGGAAATGGGAGATGAGACTCTGATTGGTTTAATGCACGTTATGCTCAAAACACACCCATAACTCATTAAGAGAATAGGCACAACCATGTTAGACCATGCGCCGGGGTGCAGAGAGTATTTTTCCATCCTTAAAATAGCAAAAGTGAATTCATTAGAACCCTAATGCTTTTGCGTTCGTGTGCTTTAGACTTTGCGCTTAGATTGTTAAAATAGAGCCCCTACTGTCAGTAGCATTGTGAAGTCTTTGTTAGGTGATTGTGAAGTCTTTATGAAATCACATTATTACCAGACAGTAATCACAATGCTAATCAGATGTAGAATAACATGAAAAAGATTTTTAGTCTCATTCAACTAAAAGAATGTCTATGGTGGATCTAGAATCTACAGTAGCTTACCATTTTAGAGAAATTCCCACTTTGCATTTGAATTTTGACAGAACAAATATTAAAATGTTAAAGGTGGTGATATGGAATGTAAACATGTACAATTAAATAACACTGTAGATTGTCAAAGCAGTTAAACATAGATGTAGAATAGAGAATAAAAAGCTATAACAATTTGGAACAAGTCAGGCAGGCAGGAGAAAAGTGATATAATGCTGGTTTAGTTAAAGTTAAATTTAAACACATTCAGTTTGGGTTAGTATAAAGATAATGTAAATGAATATTCAGTCTCTAAATTGTTTAGGTATGAATAAAGAATGAGATATTAGTTAGTTAGTTTTTAATGAAGAATCTTTTCTTAGTGTTTCTGTTTATACAGTTTTACTGAGTATTCAACAAGTCACCCAAAGAGGCTGATTTAGGATACGTTGGACTCAGGGGAAACGACAGATGCTGTCTCCCTCTTTAGCCACTGATAAGGCTGTTGGACATAGTGACAAACAGTGTTTGCTTTAAACACTGCTGCTAGACACATTAACATTCACACTGGTGGTCAGTCTGGCAGGACACACTCCGCCACTCACCTCTGGAGCGATGTAGTCTGGCGTTCCACAAAATGTACGAGTGCTCACACCCTCCACAATGTTCTCCTTGCACATACCAAAGTCAGCAATCTTAATATGACCCTCTGCATCTAGCATAACATTATCTAATTTCAGGTCCCTGGAAGACATAGAAATAACACAGCAGTTTATTACCATAGACAGATTATTACAGAAAACAGGAAGGACATAGTTCACAAAAAAAAAAAAAAAAAAAGGACTAACTACTGAATTGAATTTTTATTTGACAGATTTTAGACAAACTGTACAAAAATACAAGTATCCTATACATGTTGAAATAAAATCTTCGAGGAAAAAAAAGCCCTGGGCTTGTATCCATTGTAGTCCTGGCAACTAACAAACAATCTACTGTATCAAACAGAAAAACAAAAACTAATTTTATCACCCTACTGTTGTTTCAATCAGCTTTTTTTCTTTTACAAAAGAAAAAAAATATTGAGAAATGCTGTTACCCAAACTGTTCTGGTTACCATTTCATATCTCAAAATTTTTAAATGTCTACATTTTGAATGAAACCTCTTTTTTTCTTTTTTTATTTAACACACAAAAGGCTTTACACTTTTGTTGGGTGGTAATTTAATTTCCAAGTAAATGTAAGGTGCAAATACACCAATTCATTTTATTTGTTTCGATTAAATACCACATTTTTACATAGTTGGAGATACAATTATTAGTCTGTGAAATGGTTATTATTTTCCAAATATTTCTTAAGTGATGTTTAACAGAACATTGATTTTTTTAAAGTATTTCCAATCATATTTGTTTTCTGGAAAAGTCTTATTTCTTTGTAAAAACGGTTAAGATTTATATATTTTAATTGACCACAGAACCACCTAATTAACCAAGGTAAGCTATTAAATAGTACTTTACGCTACATACTAGTATGCAGTGGCTAAAATACTAGCATTATATTTTTACAATTTGTTGAAAAGGCTGGCGCGGTGGCGCAGTGGGTAGCACTGTCACCTCACAGCAAGAAGGTCATTGTTTTGAGCCGTGTCATTTAGCGTTTCTGTGTGGAGTCTCCATGTTCTCCCCGTGTTCACGTGGGTTTCCTCCGGGTGCTCCGGTTTCCCCCACAAATCCAAAGACATGCACTATAGATGAATTGAATGAGCTAAATTGTCCGTAGTGTGTGTGAAAAGGTGTATGGGTGTTTTCCAGTGATGGGTTGCAGCTGGAAGGGCATCCGTTGCGTAAAACATATGCTGGATAAGTTGGTGGTTCATTCTGCTGTGGTGACCCCTGATTAATAAAGGGACTAAGCCGAAAAGAAAATGAATGAATAAATTACATTTCCAACCAAATATATACAGTTGAAATCAGAATTATTAGCCCCCTTTGAATTTTTTTTCTTTGTTAATATTTCCCAAATGATGTTTAACAGAGCAAGGAAACTTTCACAGTATGTCTTATAATGTTTTTTCTTCTGAAGAAATTTGTTATTTGTTTTATTTCGGCTAGAATAAGAAGCAGTTTTTAATTTTTAAATGCCATTTTAAGGACAAAATTATTAACCCCTTTAAGCAAATTTTTTTTCGACAGTCTAACCCTAACCTGCCTAGTTAAAGTAATTAACTTAGTTAAGCCTTTAAATGTCACTTTAAGCTGTATAGAAGTGTCTTGAAAAATATCTAGTAAAATATTATTTAATGTCATCATGACAAAGATCAAATAAATCTGTTATTAGAGATGAGTTATTAAAACTATTATGATTAGAAATGTGTTGAGAAAATCTTCTCTCTATTAAACAGAAACTGGGGAAAAAAATAAACAAGGGTGCTAATAATTCAGGGGGGCTAATAATTCTGACTTCAACTGTACAGTATATTTCAATTGACTACAGAACCACTGTTGTCCAATGACTTTACTTGACTTTACTTATAACCTAAGCTGCCTAGTTAACCTAGGTAAGCTATTAAATTGTACTTTAAGCTGAATACTAGTGTCTAGTAACTAAAATACTAGCATTATATTTTTACAATTTGTTAAAAAAAAATCATCACTCTGTTAAACAGTACTTGAGAAACATTTAAAAAAGGAATACACATTTTACAAGAGGGCTAATATTTTGACTTGAATTGTAATTGTTATTAATCAGAATTAAAAACCTTTTCTTGTTGCTTTTTTCGTCATATGAGCATAACTAAAATGTAATTAATTTTGGTCAATCTAAAAGCAATTGCAGTGGATTTAGTTTTTTCTCTGGAAACAAGGACTCCGTCTCTTTCATTCCTGCTGACGTCAGTTCATCTGTTTGCTCTATTTCCCTAGGCCAGTTCAGTCGCTCAAAGAAAAACAAGCCAAATAACTAGGTTTAGCTCCTAAAGAGAGGCAGAATTAAAAAAATTGTTTGTTGAAGGTTTTTTTTATTTTTTTTTTTTACATTTTTTGAAAGGAGACAAGCCATTAAAGTATTTTTTTACAAATACGGCAGCATGACCTTTTTGTTTGATCTTTTCAAGCATTAGAGACACAGATGACCTTTACTATGTAACAACTACAATCAAAAAGCATTTAGTTAAAAAAAAACTAATTCAGATTTTGCAGTTCATTTCAAATATTTTTTTTACATTTTTGTTCAGACTATAAGTATTATGTCTGTTCCAAATGTCAGTCTTAATTATCATCCTCTAGTGAAAGCAGTCAAAATAAATACAACCGTTTAAAAATTAAATCCATCGACAAAAAGATCTAAATGTGTATTATATGTGTTCACCTGTATATAATTCCTTTCTTGTGCAAGAAGAAAAGCCCAACAGCAATCTCTGCAGCATAGAACCTGCAAACACAAAGCAGATCCTTGCACATAAATTAGTCGATAAACAGAAATAAGGTGATGTAAATTATAAACAAGAACCACAGACACGGTACACCTACAGTACTGTGATGAACACAAAATAATCACTTACACAGCCTGCGGCTCCTTAAATTTGCCTACTTGCTGGATGTGGTACATAAGATCACCACCATTAACATACTCCATCACAAAATACAGGCGATCCTATGACAAAAACACATCAAAAATAACATTTATGAAACTGTTAAGACAATTTCAATGCTGGACTTGGCTGAAAGCCTTTGTCTAAAAGTTTGTTCATTGTATCAGAATTTATTGCAATGATTTTGAGCTGTATCTTAGTGATTACTTAACAGATCTCCAAGGCTAAAGTTAACAAGAATAAACAAAGTTTGCTCTTGATTGTCATACAAGTGTGTTTATGTTACGATACAATTTACTAAGCTTTGTTCCTAGTAGGGCTGCGCCATTTTGTTGTTGAATATTACGATAAGTATATTTCTTGCGATAACTTTTCCCTAGAGAAATTAAATTTTTGTTAGCATTACAAAAAAAATCATATATTTGTAAAGATCATACTAAACTATTTCAAACATGTAAAATATTAAACATACAAAAATGTTCTTAAATCTAATTCAGGTTAAAAAAAAAAAGCTGTCAAGGAAGGTGCAAACATTTTGACTTTAAAACACAATGAATGACTAAAAATCGATAGTCGATATTCCGATTTCTGGTTTGATTTTACCATAGACATGTAAACAAAATGCATTACACTCAAACATTATTTTTTTAATTTGCATGTAACCACACACCATCTTAAAACTAGAGAATCTTTTAGGAAAAATTCAATCCAAATTTCCTTGGCTGTCTTTATAAATAAATAAATAAACAAAGTATACAGTCCTTAAATAATTGGTATGTAATGAAAATACTAGGCAGCACGGTGGCACAGTAGGTAGTGCTGTCGCCTCACAGCAAGAAGGTCGCTGGTCGAGCCGCGGCTGGGTCAGTTGCCGTTTCTGTGTGGAGTTTGCATGTTCTCCCCGCGTTCGTATGGGTTTTCTCCGGGTGCTCCGGTTTCCCCCACAGTCCAAAGACATGTGATACAGGTGAATTGGGTAGGCTAAATTGTCCTTAGTGTATGAGTGTGAACGAGTGTGTATGGATGTTTCCCAGAGATGGGTTGCAGCTAGAAGGGCATCCGCTGCGTAAAACATTCGCTAGATAAGTTGGCAGTTCATTCCGCTGTGGTGATCCCGGATTAATAAAGGGACTAAGCCGAAAAGAAAATGAATGAATGAATGAATGGAAATACTAACATCTTGTCAACATCCACATAAATGAAGTGATAAAGTATTAACATGTAAACATTATTAACATGTAGGGACACAACGATATAACATTAGATTATTTGACTTGCAGTCACATGCTTCCACAGCTCTAGTCAATAGCAAAACATCACCAATGTGAAAGACGGGTATAAGGATATTAAAGAACCATCTGATTGGTCAAATTTGGACAGAGATTGTTCATATTTGACTGCTCAGAAGGGTCCTTAATATATAGAATGCAATAAAAATGCTTGGCATATAAAATATGTTCAGGTTATCACAGCTCTCTGACGACACGGATATCACCTATATTATTATTGCGATAGCAAGAATTTTTCAATATATCATGCAGCCCTAGTTTGTCCACATATTTCTTTTAAAGCACTGCACACATGCAAGCCAACTTGGAGTTAAACACTAATCACTGCAATATAGTTAATAAAATACATACATAAATACAATTAGAGCGACTGATCATTACAGACTACATGATTTTCAGCCAAATCTGTCAACTTCAACTGACTACAAATCATTCCAGATTGCAAATTGGGGCAAATATCTTTTTAAGTTTTATTTCTGGCTTTATTCTATTGTTTTTAATGACTAAATATTTATTTAGATAACTTTATTAACATCATTTAAATTCAGAAAAGTATGTGATGCATACTTTTGCAAATGCATGATTATAAATATTATGTTGAACATTTAAGTTTTTGTATGTTTTTATTGACCTTTTAATGGTTGAATATGGATGCAAGGCATCACTAGAGAAAAGATTTGTTCTTGGCTGCATCTCTCATTTCTTCCCCTATGATAACAACAGCTGTATACTCACCTCACCATAAGAGGTCGCTATTGTCAAAGAAGAGTTTTTGTTTGCTTTCTTTAGATCAGTTTTGCTAATCTATTTCATTTTGTGTTTTATACATTTGGTGATTATACATATTTTTGGTAATTTATTAATCATAAAATAGATTTTAATTAATTTATATGTTCTGTGCATAAACTCAATGTGTGTATTCAGTGTATACTGTACGTTTGATGTAAATCAATCTTTTTTTTGTGTTAATGACTTTCTATATTTGGAAATTTAATAAACAGTACATTCCATGACTGTAGTATTTGCCTTTCCATGTCTTTCATGCTAACACTGTACACCAGAGGGGAAATCCTTGGTTTTACTATAGGCAAAGGCATTCATACATTATAATACTAAGGGTGACTTTAGTCTAAATCCTTTTTGCAACCAATGTAATGTCTATAGATTCCAATACCAAAGCACATTATCATAAAAAACAACAAAATTATTTATAATATTATTTATTATTATGCATATTCAATCCTTCTAAGGCATTCTGATTTGCTAAAAGGCGGATGTTTGGTATGCCGTGCCATTAGTGGGATTACCATTTAGCCCACAGCCAAAATGATGTCTAACAGAGGCTTCTGTTTGTTCTCAAAGCTGGCAGTTGTGGCTGGCTAGATTCTTCCGCCCTTGCTGGCCAGCAAAAGAATTGAATTGTATTCAAGAAGTTTATTTCCATAAAACACAAAGAAAACAATTCAGTAATTTCTAATAAGATTGATATCTAATAATGAATATAATTTATATAAACATATTTGATATAGACGATGCAATCACTTTAAATAAAAGTGTCTATGCATGATTGTTCATGGTGTGAGTTTCTTACAACAGTCTGGAAGCAGGAATGAAGCTGGGTGAGGAATGGAGGCTTGTCCTGCTGAGCCAAAACTCGCTTCTCCACCATGGTGCACTCAACATCATCATCCTGGATGACCACATCCTTCTTCAGGATTTTTATAGCAAATAGTTCATCAGAAGACTTCATCTCTGCCAGCATGACCTGTGTAAGCAGTCAACAAAAACTTACACTACCAGAAATGAGGACCTTTAGGCAAACTAATACCATTAGTATTACTTTTCACTGAGGGGGAAAAACTTGGTCGTATACACAGTAACACCTATATATTGTACTTCTCTTTCTTCATGTGATTACAACAGTTTACCTCTGTCATTTAGTTCTATTATACATAACCTAATTTCTAAACTAATGGGCTATATGCACACAGACTTTAAATTTTCAGTCAGGCAGCCCAACGGCTTCTGTTGAACTGTCTTTCCAATACAAAATTGTCACGTTTAAGATGTGATTTCTTTAAAAATCAGCGATCTTCACTGCCTGTTAGATATACGATATGAAGTGGGTCTCAGATCGGACAAGAAGCACTGTATTTAATTCCGTTTCCCCTCCGCCATGTCTTTAAAATATGACAGTTTATTTTACACTGGAATTTTTAATGGAATTTCTGCGATAACCTGTTGCTACTGACAGCACTAGTGGTTACATCGGTCTTTCATCTCGTTTTACGCTTGAACAAATAAATGAATGCTTAAGTCTATTTAACTGAATGTATTGTAATTACATTACAACATCGATGCTGTAAAAGGAAACCTTATGAAATTGAAAATAGTCACAAGCTTTCACCGGAGGTTTATCACTGGCTTTAAAACTCTAGCATTGCATAGAGCCTATTGGGCTTAATTTCTTTGTATGTATGGATTATCTTGGTTGTTACCGACATCTGGTGAAAATTTCAAATAAACAGCACCTTTAGAAATAGATTTCTCTAAACATATTATATAAGAAAAATGGCGACATGTTTAATACTGTTCTTTTTACCTGCTTAATGTTTTAGATCATCAAACTAATTTAAATATTAGTCAAAGATAGCACAAGTAAACATCATGCAGTTTTGAAATGAAGGTTTTTCTATTACAGTTTTGGACTGAAGGTACATACTGTGGCCCTGTGTAAAAAAGTGTTTGACCCCTAAACCTAATAACCAGTTGAGCCACCCATTGCAGCAACAACTACAATCAAGCTTTTTCAATACCTTAAAATAAGTCTGTTACAGTACTATGGAGGAATTTTGGCCCACTCATCTTTGCAGAATTGTTGGTGGGTTTGTGAGCATGAACGGCCTTTTTAAAGGTCATGCCACAGCATCTCAATCGGATTCAGGTCAGGACTGTGACTAGGCCACTCCAAAGTCTCCATTTTGTTTTTCTTCTGCCATTGAGAAGCAGACTTGCTGGTGTGATTTGGATCATTGTCCTGATCCATTTATCCATTTATCCCAGCAAGTTTTCATCCTGAAGCAGCAAAACAGCCCCAGACCATTACATTACCACCACATTTTACTGTTGGTATGATGTTCTTTTATTGAAATACGGTGTTACTTTTACACCACTTGTCAACACTTTCCAAAAAAATCAACTTCTGTCAGTCCACAGAGTATTTTCTCAAATAATGTCTAGCTGTTGAGGATGTTTTGGTAGGGGTACAAACACTTTTTCACACAGAGCTATGTCGTTTTGTATTTAGTTTTCCCTTAAGAATATATATATAATTTAAAAGAGGACAGACAGCACTTTATGAACTTTAATTTTATTTATATCAATAGTGAATAAAGAGCAGTGTGCCATTAGTATTACTATAATAATTGGTAAGTGGCTGGAAACTCACCTTTCCAAAGCTGCCTTTTCCCAGTACTGCCAAGAAATTAAAATCTGAGAGCTTTACATTATCCACATTGCTGGAAGGCATACTGGACCCACTGTCATCCAAAGGGGTAATGGTTTTTTTGGGAGGACCCAATTTGGCTATCTGCACACAGACAATCAATAATTGCATTAACAAACTTAAAAATTGAAACTGAAAATTTCAGATGCTTGAAAAATAGTAATAAATCATTGGGAAACCAATTAGCAAGTGCTGATGATGGAGTTGGAACATGTTTTCTGAAAAATATAAGGCATGAATAGACCTTAGTCAGGGTAGATTCTACATAATAATAATAATAATAATAATAATAATAATAATAATAATAATAATAATAATAATAATAATTATTATTTTTATTATTATTATTATTAATATTTGAATGCAAATTATGCTGTAATAAAGATAAACAAATATAAATTCAGTAAATGACATACTGTCTCAACAATACATTTTAATGTGGCTACATTTTCAACTCACTAATTTCTTTGTGACAAGCTGTCAAATCACATTGAACAGATGTCTACCCAGACTGAGGTCTGTCAATCTTTAGAGCTGCAGGAAAGAAAGAAAGCACAATGCACTCTTTGTAGCATCATTTAAATTTCCTGCCAGTGTCCTACAACACAAACCATTCACAAGTTTGATTCAAAATTTGCCTTCCTGCTTAGTTTTGGGTAGTGTCCATGCAGTTTTCTAAGTCGAATGAAACTCCCTCAATCGCAGCATGCAGAAGTCAGTCAGCGGGCCAAGATTCTCTGCCAAGCTGAACTAGGCAGCCTTGAGCTCAAACTACAACAGCAGCACACAATAGGCTTTTATTTATCTGATTATAGCTACCCTACTGTATTTACCAGATTCTTTCTTTTCCCTTTGGATGAAACCTCCAAATAAAGGCAGTCATATATTTAGACACTTTTTTACCCTATAATGAGTCTACCACTCACTTGATTCCCTGGCATAACTGGTCAATCATTCAAACCCAAGACAGCCCATGCATTCACTGAGATGGACAATACCAACATTATTGGTCAAGTAAGTTTATAAACGTGATAGTGAAACCATTGGTTGGAACATCTAAGATGAAATTAAGCAGAAACAGCAGAGAAAAGATTGAAGTCCTTATATAAGGTTTTTATAAGCATGTTCTGAAGTCTTCAACTTCATTGCTTTTAAGCACTTTTAGAATCCTTCGATTCCATGCTTAAAAATTACAGAAAATAAAAGCTATAACACCAGGTACAGTGGAGTGTTTAGGTGCTTACATGTAGATTGCTTAGGTAAGCATTTCAAGACTATGTAGCTATGGTGAACCTAATGCATAGTGTGTCTACAGTGGGACAGACCAAATGAGTAAAACACCAACCTGAGGTGTTGAGAATCACAGCGAGATTTACTCTGGATTTAATGAAGATAAAGATACTGCTCTGTGAATGTCCAACTTGAAATGAAGAGTTCAGATGTAAAAGCCTCTAAGAACATTTCTTCTAAAATCATCTTCTTTTTCTCAGGCTCCTGTGTGTAGTAGGTTCAGTCGTTTAATTTTTATGGTAAAGAAATTTTCATTGCATTTAAAGTGAAATAGCTGAACCTTCCATGCTGTTTCTATAAAAACATGGCTGCATTCTACATTACGGACACTCTGGGTGTTGATAAGCCCTGCAGGTAATATGACAGGTCATCCATCCGAGCCGTTTCCTTGCCTTTGAATATGCTGGAATGGTACTGTGCTCAAGTACTGTATGACCCTCAAGGGGTTAGGAGAATAGACGCTAAAGACAATTATGATCTAAAAAGTGGCCTTCATTTGTTCATTTGGCCTTCATAGGAAGAATTTGTTGCACAGGTTTGCCTGAGGTGCACAGAAGAGTATGGTCAACAGAAAAGTGCAATAATATTCTCACTTGCCACTTTTTTTAGACAAACCTGGCTAAAAACAGGTTGGACCACTTTTTTATTTTTTTAAACCTTTATTTTACCAGAAAAACAACAACTTTTTTTTCAAGAGTGTCCCTTCTGAACTGCCTTAAAGGGATATTTCACCCAAAAATGAAAATTTACTCATTATTTAATTACCCTTAAGTGGTTCCAAAGCATACGAGTTCTTTATTTTGTTAAACAATAAAAGAGATTGTGAAGAAAGTTAAAAATCTGTAATTATTGACTTGCATAGTAGAAAAAAACTAAAACTATGGAGATGCTATGTTGAGCAGAATAAAGAAACTCAAAGTTTTGAAATGAGTACAGTAAATGATGACAGAACATGACTTTTTGGGTAAACTATTCCTTTAACACATACAGGTCTCAAACTCGATTCCCGGAGGGCCACAGCTCTGCACAGTTTTGCTCCAACCCTAATCAAACACAGATGGTCCAAATAATCGAGTGTTCAAAAGAGTCTTGAACACCTTGACTAGTTGCATCAGCTGTCTTTGATTAGGGTTGGAGCAAAACTGTGCAGAGCTGCGGCCCTCCAGGAATCGAGTTTGAGACCTCTGGAATCAACATGTTATTTTTAGAATCATAGAACTGCCTCACACTATATACAGTTGAAGTCAGAATTATTAGCCCCCCTTTGAATTTTTTTTTCTTTTTATAATATTTCCCAAATGATATTTAATGGAGCAAGGAAATTTTTACAGTATGTCTGATAAGGTTTTTTCTTCAGGAGAAAGTCTTATTTGCTTTATTTTGGCTAGAATTAAAGCAGTTGTTAATTTTTTAAACACCATTTTAAGGACAAAATTATTAGCCCCTTTAAACTATATATTTTTTCGATAGTCTACAGAACAAACCATAGATATACAATAACTTGTCTCATCTTGTCTACTCTAACCTGCCTAGTTAACCTAATTAACCTAGTTAAGCCTTTAAATGTCACTTGAAGCTGAATACTAGCATCTTGAAAAATATCTAGTAAAATATTATTTACTGTCATCATGGCAAAGATAAAATAAATCAGTTATTAGAAATGAGTTATTAAAACTATTATGTTTAGAAATGTGTTGAAAAAATCTTCTCTCTGTTAAACAGACATTGGGGAAAAAATAAACAGGGGGGCTAATAATTCAGGGGGGCTAATAATTCTGATTTCAACTGTACTTTCATATTCAGACTATCCTCTGTAAAACCTAAATAAAGTTGTACAAGGAAATCCAAGTCAATCAGCAGTTTCTGAAATGCTCAGACCAGCCAATCTAGAACCAACAACCATGCCATGTCACCTAAATCCCATTCACG
Source organism: Danio kyathit (assembly GCA_903798195.1). Lineage (NCBI taxonomy): Eukaryota > Metazoa > Chordata > Actinopteri > Cypriniformes > Danionidae > Danio > Danio kyathit. The sequence continues at coordinate 24,498,508 of LR812524.1, read as the reverse complement.
TCAATGGCTCATTATATATTTGCATTAACAAGCAGTTGATCATACTGTGTGTACTTAATACACAGCCACTGAGCATATGCCTGCAACACCCCTTTTCAGAAATTGTTAACACTCTATGCACACATTTATGTCTCTGTTTCTATCACTGCCCCATAAGCACACAACAGGTTCTCTGCAAGAGTTTTTCCACATTCTCACATATTTCAAGATGAAGCTGGATTAATGTAGCGACCATTTGATAAAAAAAACAAAAGTGATGCAGATGAACTGGACACAAAACCAGCCAGCCAGCCAGCCAATCAACACACATAACTTCACTCTGCTGCTGACACGCACCTGCTCAAGGTCCTCTAATGTCTCATCCTGAAACCATATGACAGGCATAAACAGAGATATACAGTACATGCAAACATGCAGCCCACATAAGGGAGGAGGAACAGACAATATCTCTCTAATCCTCCTACCCAAGCTAAAGGCCACTTATCTTGGACAAAGTCTAACTACTCAGTATGTGGGTACAAGTGAGAAAGCCTGGGTTAATGGACGTCTTAATTGCCAACACGTAAGAACTATCTTCTGATTGGGGGTTTCTCACCTGCCGACAGTTTTGATGACACTGATTAAAATGACAGAGGAGTTTCATAATAAACAGCTGCCTTTGAATTTTAGGAAATTAAAAAAAGGAGAGAACCGCATGAACCTACTGCAATAAACTAAATTTGTATGTGATTTAAGATACATTTGAAGTGTATCTATTTGTCAGAAAATATGTTGATGTGGAGTACAATTCTGAATATTTTTTCTAGTGAGGCAGTATCCTATTTCAAACCATTTGGATTTTATTGTATTTTATTTTTAATTGCATTTGCTGATGTTATTTATAATGTCTTAAATTAATTTTTATACATGATCCTCCAGAAATCATTTTAATATTTGATTTGATCCTCAATTATTGTATACTTAATTTTTAATAATGGTTTCTATGAATATATTTTGTCTTTTACAATAAACCATGAAAATCTACAGTAAAAATGAACACTAAAACCCACAACTAAAAGCTTATGTTTAGCTGCTTAAGCAGAGGATGACATTCAATAGTGGGATTTCAATCTGATCTACAATCATGAAAACAGGAGAAAGTTATAACAAGGAAAGTTATCACTGCCATCATCTGGCAAAACAAGGAATAACAAGAAAACTCTCATTGTTCTCATAATCAAATGTAACTGACATGGTATTGAGCACCACATCAAGTGAGCAACTGGTTATAAATGTTTTATTGGTCAAGACGTGAACAGCTCCAAGGCATTATATAATGTATGTGCTTGTGAAAACCATCAGTATGTGTCAGCTATTGTATGAAGGATAAGGCAAAACAAAAACAAACATATAAACAAACAAAAAACAGCTAGCTACTCAAATTATGTAATCAGAATACTTTTTCAAGTAACTAGTAAAATAATAGTTCGTTCTCAATTTTCAAGAAAATATCAGTTAGTTTTTTTTTTCAGTTAGTTAGTTTAAAAAAAAAAAAAAAAAAAAAAAATTACTTTGTTTTCACATTTATTGACTTACAGCTCCTGTTCTCCCTATGTTGAGAAAAATCAGGAGTAAGCTCAGATGCATTGTGTTTGATGTATAAATATGATTACTTACTGATGTTCTGCTGCAATTTAAATGTGAACATGTATTTACTTATCTCACTTGCACAAAAAAAGATTCAATATCCTTAAAATGAATTTACAAAAAGCGAAGTTCAAATTAGTCATAGATGAAGAGTGTTGAGATTTTTTCATGCAACCCAGAAAGGTTTGTTTAAGCTGCACCCTCAAATGTACACATTTGCATTTGTCTTAAATACTGCAACTAATTATTACATTTAGTTACTTTTTTTTAAAAGTAAAATAACAATATTGTAACAAGTTATTTTAAAAAGTAACCTTCACTAACACTGTTTAGCAGATGGTTCTCTAAAGAGTATAGCATTTCACAGTACATGTTTACTGTGTTGTTCAGTACTCCAATCTTAAGTGTCTAATAGTTTATTGATGATATTTGCCAAACTGCTCATATTAAGCATTAAAGTAAAAAAATTAAGCAAAAGCATAATTAAAAAATATAGCATAAAAATATAAAAGTATAAGCATAATAAAGCAAAAGAATTACATTCTCATTCTTTATTTTAAAAGAGCTTATTGCTACAGTGGTCATTTTGAAGTCTTGTTGGTTATCCCCAGGTTTCACCAGACATATTTTTTATCTGAATCTTTTGAAATATAATTGTGATGCTTGCACATAAGGAGAATTAAAAAGTCACCTCAAATTTCTGTCGGAGTTCAGTATCGGGGTCATCTTCATCTGGAATGGGCACATTATAGTACTCCCCCTCCTCCTGGTTTAACATTTTGTACCTGCATGGCAGTTAACAGATGGAAAGTTATTACTAAGAATTTATGGTATTTATTACAAATATTTCAGATCCCTACAGTTCTGTTTACTGCCATAAAATTTATTCTGTTAAATTAATTTTCAGACTAAGTCTACAAAGCTACGTGTAATTCCCTCCACATTTTATATTCCATAACTTGAAGTACTCAATAAACGCACAACATAAATCCAAAGTGCAAATCTTTATGATAACAAAATATATCGAACAGACATAAATCAAGAAAACTTAAAAGGTTTCACCATAAAATAATAAAGCTACTGAACATTAAATATATTTTTAGTTTAAAACCGAGGTTGTTGGTATTCAACTAATGCATTAAATGCATTCTTACCAGCCACATACTGGGGACTTCATGAGCTCCGACACACCAAAAGACATTGAGCCCATGAAGTCATTGCGGGTGGTTCTGTCCCAGTCCCACACCTCCACAGCCAGTCGGCGGTCCTTATCTGCTGGCTTCAGCTTACTGGAACACACAATTGCAAAAAGATGAAGCAATATACAATTGTAAATACATTTGATTGGATGAAACGTGAATGCATGCATCTAGGAGGTGCTGATCCCAAAGCTTTTCATTGACACCATCTACAGTTGAAGTGAGAATGATTAGCCCCCCTTTAAATGTTTTACTCTTTTTTAAATATTTCCCAAATTATGTTTAACAGAGCAAGGACATTTTCACAGTATGTCTGATAATGTTTTTTCTTCTGGAGAAAGTCTTACTTGTTTTATTTCGGCTAGAATAAAAGCAGTTTAAATTTTTTTAAAATCTATTTTAAGGTCAAAATTATTAGCCCCATTTAATCTAATTTTGTTTTCGATTGACTACAGAACAAACCATTGTTATACAATAACTTGCCTAATTACCCTAACCTACCTAGTTAACCTAATTAACCTAGTTAAGCCTTTAAATGTCACTTTAAGCTGTAAAGAAGTGTCTTGAAAATTTTCTAGTAAAATATTATTTACTGTCATCATGGCAAAGATAAAATAAATCAGTTTTTAGAAATGAGTTATTAAAACTATTAGGTTTAGAAATGTGTTGAAAAAATCTTCTCTCTGTTAAACAGAAATTAGGGAAAATATAAACAGGGGGGCTAATAATTCAGGGGGGCTAATAATTCTGATTTCAACTGTATCAAGCTTCATTATAGAAAAGGAATAAGCAGTAATAATCTCAATCCCAATCCCAATAAGAACTATTTTTTAGACTACTTTTACTAGAAGGTAGTGTTAAGGGATGGATTATAACAGTTCGGGATAGTAAGGATAGAGTTATTCAAATCACAACATAAAATTTATGCCACGCTGTATATACCAGTGACTTGAACATGTAAAAAAAAAAAAAAAAAAAAAAACCCTGCTTCACGGAAGTCATTCTACAGAAACATTCACAGCACCTATTCTTTGATAATTACAGTTTATAGAATAGAATAGAACAATATGTAGGAATCTTAAATTTAGTGGGTTACATAATTAAATTTTCTAGTAAAATATGATAGTATAATATTTGTGTTTTACAAGAGATGGCAGGACAATTAGTTTAATCAGTATTTTGTTTCCTAGAATTTAAGCATTTTCAAAAATCTGTCATCAGCAGTGTTGGGGGTGATGCATTACAAGTAACGTGAGTTATGTAATAATATTACTTTTCTAAGAAACCTTTTATTTTTAAAAATTAAGTAACAATATCTGAGTTACTTTTTAAATAATGTAACTCGAGTTACTTTTTAGTTTAGTTCATTCGATTAAAAAAAAAAGAAATTGCTGAATTAAAATGATCATAGTCACGTCAAATTCCGCACACAATGAGAGAATGCAGAAACAGACAGAAATGAAGCCAGCAGAGCCTTACATTACATACATAATATTCGTATTATTTTGAACACATGGAAGAAAAGGAAAAGAGGATTATCTGAATGGACAGTGATTTTTAATAAGACAAAGTACAAAAGTATCAACGTATTGCTTTAAACTTTCATTAATCTGTATATACGGAATGCAGAGCTCTGAGCTCAGGAAGTTCTCTGAAGATAACATTAATTTTCATGTGTTTTTTTAAAGGTAAATGAAGGTTATACTGTGTGCTGTTAATTAAAAAAAATGAAGGAAAAAAAAACCCTGCAAGTTCTGAAAGAAATCAAGCCTCAGCCAGGTCAGAAAACGTAACGCAAAAGTAACCCAAAAGTAACGTGACGCATTACTTACTATAAAAAAACTAAGTAATACAACTAGTTTCTTTTTTGCAGAGTAACTCAATATTGTAATGTTTTACTTTCTAAAGTAACTTTCCCCAACACTGGCCATCAGTCATCAGTTCATAGATTCACTGATAATTGCGAGAAAGGCCATCATTATATCACAGTGTCTGAGGAGAAACAGCTTGACTGTTTTCACAGGTAAAGCAATTTACTCTGCTTTAATTTTTTTAACATACATGCTCATATGTAGTTTAAGCTTGGCGTTTAGCAGCAACAAATAAACTGATGATGCATGTTGGAAACAAAACAGCGTAATATTCTTATTTTAATAATAATAATAATAATAATAATAATAATAATAATATATAACAATATACAATCATACAGTAATTCCTTACATTTATATAGCGCTATTCTAGACACTCAAATCGCTTTATGCATTTGCCGGGGAATCTCCTCATCCACCACCAGTGTGCAGCATCCACCTGGATGACGTGACGGCATCCACATTGTGCCAGACTGCACACCACACACCAGCTGATTGGTAAAGAGAAGACAGAGTGATGAAGCCAATTATTATATGGGGATGGTTAGGAGGCCATGACGGATATAGGCCAGTGGGCAAATTTGGCCAGGATAGGGGGTTTAAACCCCTACTTTTTTATCGAATGACATCCTGGAATTTTTAACAACCACAGAGAGTCAGGACCTCAGTTTAACGTCTCATTTTAAAGATGGCTCTCACTGAGCAGTATAGTCCTCATCAATAGTATACTGGGGCGTTAGGACCCACACAGACCTGCTGGTCCTACTAACGCCACTTCGGACAGGAACCTAGCTTTCCCATGTAGTCTCCCATCCAGGTACTGAGCAAGCGCAGCCCTGCTTAGCTTCAGTTGGCGACCATGTGAGAGTTGCAGAGAGCTAGCTGCCAGCATTTTATCTGTACTACTAATTCTTTTATCTATGCCCAGCACAGTCTACACTCTACAGTAAACTTGTATAGAGCAGCAGATCTAATACAACTGATAACATTAATTATCAGTGAGTTAAACATCAATAAATAATATAATGATCATTTACATCAAATCTTGAGTAACAGGATATAACATAATATGACTCACAATGTAAACGTTTCGTTCCAAGTAGGATTCAGGGAAGAACGGATGGTTTTTGTTTTCTGTTTCGTCTCATTTTTAGGGTCTGGAATCAACTTGAGTTTTACATATGGATCAGACAATCCATTCGGGTCCATCGGAATCAAGTTCTTGCCTTCACCGACTGTAACAGAACAACATGCCATAAGAGAGATGAAATCAGATCATGAATAAAAAAACTAAATAAAAAAACAGAAGAGCAGCATAATATAAACTGTGACATAACACAAACAACTTACGCAATGTACTGTATATATTTATAATTATGTGTTTTGCAATATAAAGTGACTATGAATGTAATCAACTACAGTAAGTATCACAATCAGGGTACATAGAAAACACTTAGATCAGGCTCAACCTGTGTCCTCTGTTGAATGATTGCAAACTTGAATGCTTTTTAGACAGTGTTTTAACAGTTTAGACACACACAAACACACACAGTAGATAAGTCAACAAGGAAACCCTCAGAAAGGTTAAACTTTGAATATCTAAATATGTCTACCAAAAGGCATATGCAAACATGTGGTATGCCACTAACATCTGAGACAATACAATGAAATGCAAGTGGCATAATAAAAAAAGATATATATATTTAAAACAAATAATTCAATAGTGGAAGATCTACGGAGGAACTTTATTCTATGACAGACTACAAATGGAACACACAATTTGTCAGCAAATGCAAATGTCACCATTGACAACCGCAATGCCTGAATTATCCGAGTTAGACTGGTAGGAGGCGCCCTACACTTTCATTACCCCTCGTCTGTGTGTTCCTTTTTACATGCACTCATTCTTTCTCAGAAAACAGTTATTGACAATACATAAGTACTGACAGATCCTTATTTCTCCTTATTAAGGATCCTTATTTCTCAGTATGTGTCATTCTAAAATTTTAAATAGCTTCAATTTAATTGGTCATAAAAAAAAGTGCATGGCCAGACTGAAATTCAATCGCTTGTCTGGCACAACACCAAATGTGTGAAAGTGAATGTGGATTAAACATAAATACCCACAACTTATGGATGGTATGGCCTCAGAAAAAATTCAGAAAAAAGGAGCAGGTATGTCTGTAGTAGGAGAGAGTATGCAAATGTTTGCAAATGCTTTACAAATGTAGAAACTCTCTGGGACATTAAATGCAGTCCACAAACAGATTTAAAAAAGTTACTCCCATGGGCTACCACTTTAAAATAAATATGCATTACTGGCATATTTATCTTCCACTAAGAGTAAATATTTCATAGCTCTTTAAAGGCACTTTAAAGAGACACTAATGTGACAACATAAAAGCATACAATATGGCTAAAAGTATATGGATTGCAGTGATGATGACAAATCTTGATGCTAGATCCCACAGTGGCATTCTACAGAATTATGTGCTTTCAAAAGAATGAGATAGGCTTTTTACAGTATACATATATACTGTATGAAAGTGCCTGTGCAATATTTAGAAAGTGAGGTCCATGTAAAAATATAGGGCTGTTGTTTGCTTGATTCCGATTGGCTGATGAACATTCTAAATGTGAAATTTTTGTAATGGAAACACACAGTTAAAGTAGTTCCAGGCAGGGATTGACCGCGTTACAGTTCTATTTTACTATGGTAATCATTTCAGTAATTTCAAATCCCACAACTGTCAAAAATCGAGTCAAAACAAAACAAACTGCTTCTCTGTATCTTACACATCTCATCCAAAGCCTTCTAAGGAAAAAAGAAACAATTGAACAGTGTCTTTACCTGTGCTAACCATAGTATAAGCAGTATAATTATAGTATAAATAATATAACCATATTATAACTATAGCATAAATGAGCAATATCACATGAGTAGCATTGCGATATGGCTGTATATCGGCACATGCGTTGACTCAAGGTGTGCTTTAGTGTCCCACCAGTGATGATATACAGCCATATTGCACTGCTACGAGTGTGATATTTTGTTTATACAACAGTTTGACAGCAAAATAGTGTATATAAAAAAGAAAATCAAATAGAGTTTTAAAAACCTTTTGTAAGAGGAACTACTTTCTTCTGCCATTCATTCACATCTGCAGCTGAACGTCAGAACAGCAGAAACCGTTGCTACTTCACAAACTTCACTTTAGAGCTAGTTTTGAATGACTCTTTAGCATAATATCTAAAGTGATGACAAAACAGGAAATTTTGCTGACGTTTTAAGATTATAAGGCTGAACTGCATGAAATGCCATCAGTCTACAGACATTTCCCAGTATTTCTGTTGGAATCGGGAGATCACAATAAGTAACCCCTAAAAAGCCAAAGCTAGGCAAACGTTACCAGATTACTATGGTATAAATACAGCACTACAACATCCAAAAGAGAGAGATTGACTTAGAAAGTCACTTACCAGTTTTATAATGATTTGATCAGCTGTATTTAGAAATTACACTGAGTTTTCCTCCTCTAAAGACTTATTATGCGCCCTCTGTCGCCATTGTGTGGCGGAACGTCAAACATCTTTGCTCTGCTCAGTATGACAGGCTGATAAATACCGACGTGCTGTAACTCCGAAATCAAAAATATTTAAAAATCCTTATAAATAAACTCCATAGTTGCAATCTAAACAACTACATTCTCACCTAAAAAGCCTCAAAATTACATTATGTTGTCCAACAGCAGCAATATTTGTCAGGTTGTAGTGAGTTTATTGATCTGCTGTCACTCTATGTGGGTGGAGTAATACAGAAGGTTGAGGAGGCTGTACGAGTGCTGTTATTGCAGAATATCAGCCAATCAGATTCGAGGTCCAGACAGATTTGTTGTATAAATAGTAGTAATTGATGACAAGCCATTGACTTATTAGAAAAGAATTCACACAAAAGATGGTAACTTGCCTTTAATCACCACTAAATTATTATGTTAAAAATATTATTAAAAATATCAAATTCCAGTTGTGAGGCCCAGGCTTTCTTGTGTCAGTGTCCCAATGTGTATTGAACCAAGATCCTTACTGTCATTACTAGAATTCAATACATGACATACTGATTCATGAACTCGGGAGCTACGGAGCTGTTTGAGATTTAACCCCATGTCAACTGTGTAAGATTTAATAGACTTATATAAAACTCTGGCTTGAACTCCTAATGAGCACCTTTGGGATGAACTGGAACAATTAGCCAGGCCCCATCATTCAATGTCAGTAGCTATGTTTTCATCCAAAGAAGCAACTGGCTATTTAGGCCTGTTACAACAAAATCACATGACTTTTTTTAAGGGCATTCTGGAATTTATTAAGTAAATGTATCAGTTATGCACATTTACTTCTAAAAAAAATTGTTTATTCTGCTCAATTGTGCAGTTTTTTTAAAAGTTTTTATGCGCATTTTCAAAATTATGCTGATCTTGCAATTTCATTCATCCAATGTTAAAACACACGTTCATTTTCCCATAACATACTTTACATTTTAGAAATCACCTAATTTCTTAAAGGGTCTAAAACAATTAATGTGAAGGTTCTTTCTATACCCCTCCCTTCTGAGAGGCCACTGTGCTGTGATTGGACAGCCTAATTTGTTTGCTTATTCTGCTGCTTACAGCACGCATCAGAAATGAAATGCAGCTTTGCCATATTTGCTGAGGAGTATTCTTCCCTCGGTGACTGTAAACATTGTAGGACACTAACAATTGGTGTTATTTTACCATATCAGTTCATCCAATCATGTCCAATGATGAAACACTAAAAAAATAACAAATAAATAGTTGATCAACCCAAACCACGCCAAAATAGCAAGTTAACAACAAATGCTTGTTTTAACACAATATGAAACAAAAGCAAAGGCTGTACGTTGTCTTACTCCAAGCTGTATAGGCTCGAAAGCCTACTACCAATTAAGCATATTAGGTGATGTGCATCTCTGCAATGAGAAGGGGTGTGGTCTAATGACATCAACACCCAATATCAGGTGTGCATAATTATTAGGCAACTTCCTTTCCTTTGGCAAAATGGGTCAAAAGAAGGACTTGACAGGCTCAGAAAAGTCAAAAATAGTGAGATATCTTGCAGAGGGATGTAGCACTCTTAAAATTGCCAAGCTTCTGAAGCGTGATCATCGAACAATCAAACGCTTCATTCAAAATAGTCAACAGGGTCGCAAGTGTGTGGAAAAACCAAACCAAAAATCAAGGCGCAAAATAACTGCCCATGAACTGAGAAAAGTCAAGCGTGCAGCTGCCAAGATGCCACCTTCCACCAGTTTTGCCATATTTCAGAGCTGCAACATCACTGGAGTGCCCAAAAGCACAAGGTGTGCAATACTCAGAGACATGGCCAAGGTAAGAAAGGCTGAAAAAAGACCACCACTGAACAAGATACACAAGCTAAAACGTCAAGACTGGGACAAGTAATATCTCAGGACTGATTTTTCTAAGGTTATATGGACTGATGAAATGAGAGTGAGTCTTGATGGGCCCATGGCTGGATCGGTAATGGGCAGAGAGCTCCAGTCCGACTCAGACGCCAGCAAGGTGGAGGTGGAGTACTGGTTTGGGCTGGTATCATCAAAGATGAGCTTGTGGAGCCTTTTCGGGTTGAGGATGGAGTCAAGCTAAACTCCCAGTCCTACTGCCAGTTTCTGGAAGACACCTTCAAGCAGTGGTACAGGAAGAATTTTGTTTGCCGACAGTTTGCCGGCAGCTAGCTCTCTGCAACTCTCACATGGTCGCCCACTGAAGCTAAGCAGGGCTGCGCCCGGTCAGTACCTGGATGGGGGACCACATGGGAAAGCTAGGTTGCTGCCGGAAGTGGTGTTAGTGAGGCCAGCAGGGGGCGCCCAACCTGCGGTCTGTGTGGGTCCTAATGCCCCAGTATAGTGACGGGGACTCTATACTGCTCAGTGAGCGCCGTCTTTCGGATGAGACGTTAAACCGAGGTCCTGACTCTCTGTGGTCATTAAAAAATCCCAGGATGTCCTTCGAGAAAGAGTAGGGGTTTAACCCCGGCATCCTGGCCAAATCTGCCCACTGGCCTCTGTCCATCATGGCCTCCGAACCCTCCCCATATCATAATTGGCTTCATCACTCTGTCTCCTCTCCACCAATCAGCTGGTGTGTGGTGTGCGGTCTGGCGCAAAATGGCTGCCGTCGCGTCATCCAGGTGGATGCTGCACTCTGGTGGTGGATGAGGAGATTCCCCCCAATATGTAAAGCGCTTTGAGTGTCTAGAAAAGCGCTATATAAATGTAAGGAATTATTAAGGAATTATTATTAAGAAGTCTGCATCCTTCAAGAAAAACATGATTTTCATGCAGGACAATGCTCCATCACATGCCTCCACAGCGTGGCTGGCAAGAAAGGGTCTAAAAGAAGAAAAACTAATGACATGGCGTCCTTGTTCACCTGATCTGAACCCCATAGAGATCCTGTGGTCCATCATCAAATGTGAGATTTACAAGGAGGGAAAACAGTACACCTCTCTGAACAGTGTCTGGGAGGCTGTGGTTGCTGCTGCACGCAATGTTGATGGTGAACAGATCAAAACACTGACAGAATCCATGGATGGCAGGCTTTTGAATGTCCTTGCAAAGAAAGGTGGCTATATTGGTCACTGTTTTGTTTTTGTTTTGTTTTTGAATGTCAGAAATGTATATTTGTGAATGTTGAGATGTTATATTGGTTTTACTGGTGAAAATAAATAATTGAAATGGGTATATATTTGTTTTTTGTTAAGTTGCCTAATAATTATGCACAGTAATAGTCACCTGCACACACAGATATCCTCCTAAAATAGCTAAAACTAAAAACAAACTAAAAACTACTTCCAAAAATATTCAGCTTTGATATTAATGAGTTTTTTTGGGTTCATTGAGAACATGGTTGTTGTTCAATAATAAAATTAATCCTCAAAAATACAACTTGCCTAATAATTCTGCACTCCTGTATATATATACACAAGGCATGACATTAACTTTTCTGATCACCAGCCACGGTGGCTAGTAGATTTATAACATTACTAACCATTTTCACTAGCCACACTTTTCTTGTTGGGAAAACATATTTTATATGCATAAATTTGACTTTGACATGCTAAAATAACTTGATTTAGATGTTGTGTTATGTCCACATGCCTCCTCATTCATTTCACTTCCTGTGTGTGCTGTGTATGAGCTTGCTCAGTGTGCATGAGCAAATGTGTTGTGTCGCAATGCAATCAGTTTTTATTTCACAACTTTTCAGGGCTCAAAATGAAGGATTTACCAAATTTATCTCTGACCACACCAAATAAGTATTTCTTAGCCACTGTTTTTTATGTGTCAAAAGAAGGAAAATATAGCTGTAGGTGCACTTTTTAAATCAACAAAACTTTTCTTTAAAAAAACATTACATTTAAAAAATCATTGTCATGTATCTAAAATATGCACAATAATCTGTCCTGGTTAAAAGTCCCAGATCACCAGTTAACTACACATAAATGGGGAGTAATCTCTCATTAAAGCAATGTTATTGTAAAAAAAAAATAATTAAACCATATTAACAAAAATAACTGTAGGCAAAAGAAAGCAGGTGAAACATACCATGTGTAATAATGACAGGATGTATGCGTGCACATGGTTAATATAGGCCTGTTAATAATCTGTTCAAAGAATGATTAAAATGAAAGCAGTGACCGCTGCTGCTTACAAAAGAATATATGTATTTTTTTAAATCTTGAGCTCTTAAAAGCAGCAGGACTGTGGGTGCAAGATCATCGCTCTTTGTCCAGTCTATTTCAAAGCTAACCGATCGCACCAGTTGCGCTTTCTCTAGGCACGGTTGCTTCGCGCAAGTTAACGGGAGCGTGCTTGCTTTTTAACAGTCGCGCGCATCGCATCACATCACATCACATCACCTGTGCGCGCGAGTGATCATCCTCTCGTTTGGTATTAAGCTGCTTTTTTTTTTTTTTTGCTCGCGCGAACAGTTATTTTTGTCAGTCACGCTGCTTCTCGATTCTAAGATCACATTTGCATGAATATTGGGCCATGCTTATTGTGGAACCTTGCTTTTAAGAAAACTACTATTTAAAACGATTTCCAACCAGCTAGTGGAGGTGTCTGTCTAACCCGCCAGAGCTGAAATCTACCCGCATTTGGGTGGTGTTAATGTAAAGCCCTGTATATATATATATATATATATATATATATATATATATATATATATATATATATATATATATATACATATATATATATATACATATATATATATATATATATATATATATATATATATATATATATATATATATATATATATACATATACATATATATATATATATATATATATATATATATATATATATATATACATATATACATACAGCAAATTTCACCCTGTTTTTTGTCACAAAATGTATTTAACTTGCATTTCATTGTAGACAATATGAACAGAAAATATTTCATGTTTTGTCTGGTCATCTTCATTTCATATGTAAATCTACATGCTTTCCTGTCATTTAAACCTGCAACACATTCCCAAAAAGTTGGGACAGGAGCAGCTTAGGGCCAGTGATCAGGTGAATTGGTTAAATAATGATGTGATTTAAAACAGGTGATGTCAACAGGTGATTGTAATTACAATTTGGTACAAAAGCAGTGTCCAAGAAAGGTCTAGTCCTTTAAGAGCAAGGATAGGCAGAGGATCACCACTTTGCCAAAAAATAAATTTCAAAATTATTAAATTGTTTAAAAACAATGTTCCTCAAAAAAAAAAGATAGGAAGACATTTGGATATTTCACCTTCAACTAGGGGAATTTGAGTGCGTAAAGGACAAAGGCGCAAGCCTAAGCTGAACAACCGTGATCTCCGATCCTTCAGGTACCACTGCATCAAGAATCATCATTCATCTATAAGCGAGATCACCAAATGGGGTCAGAATTACTTTTGGCAAATGTTTGTCAAGTAACACAATACGTAGTTACATCCACAAATGCCAGTTACAATTGTACTGTGCCAAAAGGAAGCCCTATGTTAACAGTGTCCAGAAGTGCCGTTGACTTCTCCGGGCTCAAAGGCAGCTGGGATGGACCATCACACAGTGGAAAGGTGTACTATGGTCAGATGAATTAGTATTTCAGGTATTTCTTTTTGTGAGAAATGGACACCGTGTGCTCCGGATCAAAGAAGAAAAGGATCATTCAGACTGTTACCAGCAACAAGTCCAAAAGCCAGGGTCTGTCATGGTATGGGGTTGTGTCAGCGCCCTTGGCAAAGGGAACTTGCTCATCTATGATAGCACCATTAATGCTGAAAATCACATAGAGATTTTGGAACACAATATGCTGCCTTCTTTTCCAGTGATGCCCATGCATATTTCAACAAGATAATGCAAAACCACATTCTGCACACATTAGAAGTCCTGGCTTCGAAGGAAGATGATACAGGTACTAGACTGGCCCGCCTGCAATCCTGATCTGTCTCCAATAGAGAATCTGTGGTGCATTTTGAGGCACGAAAAGCGACAACGAAGACCCCGTACTGTTGCCCACCTTACGAGTTGTTTTCAGAAAGAATGGGACAGATTTGCACCTGAAACACTTCATCACTTGGTGCCTTAAGTCCCTAAACATCTTTTTAAGGCAAGGCAAGTTCATTATATAGCACATTTCATACACAGTGGAAAGAATAAAAAAAGAAAGAAAAACATAATAGTGCGATCTGTCGGACGTAGCACAGTGATCATTCAGTAAAGGCACAGCTAAACAGATGTGTTCAAGTCTTGATTTGAACGTGCCTAATGTTGGAGCACATCTGATCATTTAGTGTTGTGAAAAGGAATGTATATGCATACAGTATACGCATACAGCATGTATATTGTACTGTACAGCACATGCTCTTGCTTGATCACTTGTGCCATTAAAAAACATGCAGTATTTTATTTGCAAGATTTAATCTACAAGGAATGACGCCTTAATGCTATTCTAAACATTCATATCATGGCTTTCTGTAAAGCTGCTTTAAAACAATGCATATTTTGAAACATTCTATGACAACATATACTTGACTTTGACTTAACAGAGGTAGCTTACCACATCGTCAGCATCATCTTTACATTAGCGTGTACTTACACAGATGCATGGCCATACTCATACAGACAAATAAACATATGCACAAACAAACAAGCAAATCCTGCTCTCTATACAGTATGCACATATACGCATGCGCTCACACACAGTGAGTGTGAATGCAGCCTGTGATCTATTCCTGAACTCATCAGTCTGACATTCTGCTAATGGCATTTTCTTCCTCAGCCAGTGAACGTCACACAGACTAAATCACACTGCAGCTGCGTGTGTGTGTGTGTGTGCAGTTAGCTGGCACGTTATAATCAGGCTGATTGTGCAGGTGCAGCTCCAGCACTCCAGACTCTGAGCGTAGGGATCTGAAGACCGAGGCCTTCAGGCTCTTTGAATGACAACACAGTTATAATACACTGTTATAATGAGCTTAGCTCTGCTGCACAGATGGTATACACACCAAATATAATATTTTAGGGTACCAGGCTAGTGACAGCATAGCACAGAGTATGAGAATTGCTGCATTTCTCCCATAACATTCATAACAACTGCAACTCTAGATTGCAGATTATTAGCTGCACAGTAACATAGTCACAGCCTCAGAATACCACTAGACCGACCACAATCTGTTCACTGACCGGACTGAAGCTCACTGCTGAGTGGCTTGTATTATGCAACTTCTATGTTCATTGCCCTGCAGGAAAGAATCAAAAGGCTTGAGTTGCAAGACTAGAGAACTGGTCTAAAGTTCATATTATTGATAAAAGATGCTTTAACTTATTTGGGACTAATGGGAAACATTATGTTCCCTACAAATTATGTCATGGTGAGATTAGGGGATTCTGCCTAGGAGACCAATAACAGTTCATTATGATTGGTCTGTGATTGGTCTCCTAGGCAGAATCCCCAAAAAATGTGGTGAGTGGAATCTGCATGCAAGGTCACTACCATAGCAAATAGTTTTTTAAGCCACCCACACAGACACACATTCAACAGCTCACTTCTGAGCCAGCCAGTCCCTCTGAAGAGTTCTTAATTTGTGATTCATTCTGCCTCACCCACTGTGTGATATGCTGTATTTAGTGGCGGTTCATTGGGCTTCAGTGCTGTCTTGTGTGCTGCTTTTGGGTATAGCCTGGTTTATATTTCTGCGTCAAGTGATCGGCGTGACCCACGATGCATGCAACGCGGGTAGCTGTGCATTTATACTTCTGCGCGCTGTTTCTGTCGCTCTGCAATAACACTTCCGAAACGCTAGTTGGCAGTGAGGTGTTTATGTTCCTCTGTGTCGAGTTTCTTTGCTGGTGTTTTGTTTTTTTCTGAACGCTTCCCTAATGTACAAGTGGTTCAAACTCGCTCATTTTGAGTTTGGAACCAGCGGACGTGCAACAACTTTAATCATAAGGTAAACACAATACAAAACTTTCCATCTTGAGCTTCTTCACGGGACTCCACACTTGTAAACAATCGCTCCATCGGGCTCGCGCGGCTCTCGGTCCCACCCACACTTGTCAGCGCTACCAAGCCGACCAATCACAGAGCTTGCGCTACGTGTCGTTGCGACGTGTTGTTACATTTTGAGAGGTGCGCGTCAGCGACGCCGACGGCCACGACGAGGGCTATGCGTCCACGCGTAGGCAGCGCCGTAGCATACGCGTGCGCTTGACGCAAAAGTATAAATCAGCCTTATGTCAGTCTGGCTAAGATCTGAGAAATTAGTTTGCATGTCTGGATGTCACGAGATCTTGGATGTCTTTAAATTACTTATGCTTAAATTCAAGTAAAACAGAATTTTGTATTTAAGCCTCAGGTAGTTAAGGCTAATATAATATAATCTGGGATGTTTAAACTCTGTCATTAAACCATTTGAAAGACCTAATAATAACCTGCTTAGACACCTCTCTAAAATTTGATCAACAGATTAACAAAGTGAAGTTTTTATAAGTTTAAATGTTTCTCTAGAGTTATGTCTTGACTACCATTTAAAAACATTGAGAGAGCCATGGATCAGTGCTTAATAAATACAGAAATATAATGGCTGAAACAGCAATGCAGTAGGGACACGTTTAGTTTCTAGTGTTGCAATTGGCCAGATCTGTTGTTGTTGCTGGTTAGATCAGATGTCCATTGCAGCATTAGAATTGTCTCAGGCTCCTGTCTAAAGCATTTCAATAATCGCCATCCTTGAATACCAATAATGCACTCCTGTTCTGGGTTGAGGCAAGAACTTGGTAAACTTAACGCTACAGGCCATGAAGATCATTTATGGACATTGTGCAAATTTATTTCTCGATGCCCACAACTTTAGGCCAGCATATTCAGTGACACTGACTATGTTTACACAGACATCAGTAATCAAATTATTTGCCTCAATCTGAGTAAGCCAATAATATGATTAAGGTGTTTACATGAGTTGCTTTTTGAATGTTCCTTTCATGATCCTGTTTTACATGTTATAGCACATAATTCGATTAACGTCATTGCGTCACCATGCTATCCACATGTCCTCCAGAGTTTTATGTAATTTTGGGTGTTTCATTTTTAATTTTTCGACTTTAACTGCAGTTTGGCACTTTCATTTTCATTCAGGAACATTTCATGCATGCCCCCCCGTGACAAACGAGATATTTGGATGCGAGTATGAACTGCTGAAAGAGTGTTGTTTTAATGGAATTTGACACCACACATGTATGGGCAAAAAACTCAGCATTTCGAAACGCAGGTGTCTGTGGACCTTCACTAACTCTGTAGGTGCAGAGCATAGTGTCAAACAGTCATATGTGTATAGACTATCCTGTCGCAAAATGCAGCGAAAATCCTACACGACGGTAATAGTTTGATTGCGGTTTTGCATGTCTCTACTGCACTTTAATAATGCGACTAAAATCGGCATACTCCGCATGTCTTAATTCAATTTCTGTTTAATTCAATTATGACTTTAGTCAGATTAAGGTAATCAAAAAATCTCTGTTTACATGGTAGACTCTTAATCAAAGTATTGTCTTAATCACATTAAAATCTGATTATTGGTGTCTACCTAAATGTACTCACTGTTGGGGACATTCTCAAAGAGCCAAAGCAGATAGACGCCATCAAACACATCATGCACTGTGTAATAGATAATTGCTGTCACCACCAGTCTCATGTGTTACTGTACATTCAGCCACTGGTCGGGTCTTGCAATTAAATGGACAAGTGTCCAGGTATACTGTTGTAATGACAGATGCCTCCACAATGGGTTTATGAAGTAAGAAGCATGTTCACATTCTGTGCAAGCTCAGTGGTGCTGTCAATGTTCAGACTGTGTCGTGCAGACTCCACTGTGTAAAAATTAATTGTTTCTTCGATGCATCGCAATGGAGACATGGATAATTCTGTATCAGTTCAGTAAGAGATCATAACCTGGTTATTACATACTGATGTTATTTATCTCATATGCAGTATCTTGCGGTTGCTTATTATGGTGAAGGAAGGGAGCGTGAGTAATTAAAACCACTTAAAAAGCAGACAACTGTGCACATGACTTCACTGACACTGAAGTTACAGCTGAACCCAGGAGCCACTATTTCATTAATAGAGAGAAAATGAAAGCTGTTTACTCCGTCTCTGCTTCTCTTCCTAACTGTGGACTTTTGGCCTGCTGGTGTGTGGTAACATTTCCTCTCCTCTCCTGGTTGTACCAGTGATACTTGTGGATCCTGACATGAGCATGTCTGCAGAGCGAGGTTTCTCCATTGCTGTTTTGAAGAACTAAAATAGACTGGAATTGACCAGCTGAAAGCAGGTCTAAAGTCCAGCACAGAGTGTGTTAGTTGTGGGCCTTAAAGGGTCACGAAACACCAAAACAAATGGTTTGAGCTGTAGACAGTCATATATGTGTCCCACGCTGCTATAAACACTATTAGGACACATATATTTTGCTAAAAAGTGAATATTGGTTATATTTTCGTAATTTTGAGCAAATTCGTTCTTCCGGTTTGAAACGAATTTTTGAAGCTGCGTCACGGTGATTAGATACTTGCGTGCAATCCAG
This sequence comes from Danio kyathit, assembly GCA_903798195.1. Taxonomy (NCBI): domain Eukaryota; kingdom Metazoa; phylum Chordata; class Actinopteri; order Cypriniformes; family Danionidae; genus Danio; species Danio kyathit. Next base: position 24,479,654 of record LR812524.1, on the reverse strand, counting down.
CGTGGAGAGTGGCTGTCTGTACCTGCAAGTACATTGTGACGTCTCTGAGTGTGCGGCATCAATTCATGAGAAAGACTTTGTTCAAACCAATCAGCGCGCTCTATTGTGTATGGGGTGCAACTTCATTAATATGCATCATAGCAGAAGACTGTTTTACCCGTTACAGTGTTCAGACGACAGAGAGACACCACATTGTGTTGCCAAAACAAGTGTAAGAACAAGAATTTGGAGACATGGGTGGTCAGTATTGCATTTAGTAATGTACTGCGTTTATTAATGTGCAGCAACAAAGGTTTTGTTTTCATTTCCCCGCTATGAGAGCGCAGCTGGAAATGTTCCTGAATAAAAAGTGAAAGTGCCAAACTGCAGTTAAAGTCAACAAATTATTAAATTGGCAAGTAATTCGATTACTGATGTCTATGTAAACACAGTCACTGTCTTTCTCCCCTTCGTCTGTGTGTTTATTTTGCCTCGCCTCTAAAAAACAGTGTGCCCAAACGGAAACTTCCATATTTGCAAACCTTCCCTCTTTCCCTCCCCCGACACTCCCACCTAAACAGAGCTGGACATGCCCACTTTCCTGCCTTTTTCCAAACTAGAGGTGTGAAAACACCCTGCTGAGACAGGGGGCTTTTGTGGCCCTTTAAACATGTACACATTGCTTAATACACACAGGATGTACAGCAAGACACAAATATCTTTACATATGAAAATAATTAAAATATTAAAATATTACAAACATTATTATTCTCTACATAAATATAAAAACCACTGCCTCCATGCTTTCTTCATCTTGGGGGGCTTTTTCGGTTTATTCATAACAATTTGCTTTTGTATAATGTTTTTATTATTAGCAGTATTATTTATTACAAAAAAAAACAAGCTTAGATTTGTACACCTGTCAGGTTTTGGACCATATGGACGTGTGTTTGGATATAACTTCTTTGACCACATTTCGTTATTATTGTTCATTCATTTGTTTGCTGGAAATTAGAACTGAATTTAGAATAGTTTTTAAACAAATCTTTGCACTTAACAAACTAAATTTAATATACATGCTGATGGATGTCTTCAGTGGAGTGCAAACAGCACCGTTTCCTTATCCTTGAAAGTAAAGGAGTAAAGTAAAGAGAAAGTAAAGAGGCCGAATGGAGAAGGCTTATTCTTTATTCTCGTGCAGATGGTCTGTTTAACTGTTTTCTAGCTAGTGAAGCGTTCAGTTTTTCCACTTACAAAGTCTGCCATGTAACCAGCAAATGCGCCATTGCGCAATGCCACTTACTCTTAAAGGGAGAAGGAGATGAGACTCTGATTGGTTTAATGCACGTTATGCTCAAAACACACTCATAACTCATTAAGAGAATAAGCACAACCCTGTTAGACCATGCGCCGTGGTGCAAACAGTATTTTTCCATCCTTAAAATATGCTTTAGACTTCGCGCCATGGAGTTACTGAACAGTACATACAGTTGCATGTCAACTACATAGCAGTAAAGGTCGAGTGTGTGCTAATGAAAGATGTGATAAAGTAGATGCCTGTAGTTAATAAATCACAGCCTATACTGTAGTTAATAAACCACACAATAAACCATAGCTAATATGAGTAATACAGATCTCAGAGCAACACCTTTGAATATTTAAACAGAGATACAGTAATTGGTATTTGTGTCAGTCTGACCAAAAAAAAACCACATTGCTAAAAATGTTGAACTTAGGAAAATAAGAATAGTGAGAACTATGTTTCTTGCTAGGTTTGCAGACAGACATCAGTGGGGTGGTGCCAGGTCTAGCTAGCAAGAATGAGCAGCAATGTGGAAGTCAGCAAAAATGCCAACTCGAATTATTAGTCAAAATGTTCCCTGAGAGAGAACAGTTTATAACGATAGTGAGTTGTATTTTGAAAAAAGAACATCAATTAACAAAAAGAATGAAAATGGCAGATTTAATTGGACTGTGTGTAGCATCTGAATGAGTTGGGTGTTTGTAGCCTAGAGCAAGTGCTTTTACTGAGAAGAACAGATCAGTGATATGAGTGGTATAATTTATTGCTATCTAGATATGGGACAAGGGGCATTGAAACATTGAGCCATAAACATAGTTTTACACAGTTGAACTGCCATATTAAAACTTACCCGAGACATGCATTTGTCGTTAATCACTTCAATCTTCATGTAAAGGCGTCCCCGTCTCTCTGTGTGGTCCGTTCCACAAAGGCTTGGCACATTCATCACACACTGCTTATGGACATTCATATCACAGGCTGTGAACACAAACACATATTATAATAAAGCAGAGGTTTCCAACATCTTAAACATTCTAATCATTATTTTGATGTTAGTAATATTTCAATGATTAATTAAATGATTGCTGGATATAAAGTTGCAATCAGAATTATTGAACCCCCTTTTAATTTTTTTTTCTTTTTTAAATATTTCCCAAATGATGTTTAACGGAACAAGGAAATTTTCACAGTATGTCTGATAATATTTTTCTTCTGGAGAAAGTCTTATTTGTTTTATTTCGGCTACAATAAAAGCAGTTATTAATTTTTTAAAACCCATTTTAAGGTCAAAATTATTAGCCCCTTTAAGCTATATTTTTTTTCAATAGTATACAGAACAAACTATCATTATACAATAACTTGCCTAATTACCCTAACCTGCCTAGTAAACCTAATTAACCTAGTTAAGCCTTTAAATGTCACTTTAAGCTGTATAGAGGTGTCTTGAAAAATATCTAGTAAAATATTATTTACTGTCATCATGGCAAAGATAAAATAAATCAGTTATTAGAGATGAGTTATTAAAACTATTATGTTTAGAAATGTGTTGACAATTTTTTCTCTCCGTTAAACAGAAATTGGGGAAAAAAATAAACAGGGGGGCTAATAAATCAGGGGGTTTAATAATTCTGATTGCAACTGTATTAACATGAATACAGAGGCGACCAAAGTCCTCAAAAGAATCACCCCAAACAATAAATACTTCAATAATAATAAAACCAATACATTAAAAGGCTTTGTTTCAAACTTACAGTCACATTTCATCCCTTGGTGTATGAGTCCATACAGAAGAGATCCACAGTGGTCACAGAATGTGGGACTGCCATAAGTGTGGATCTTGAATTTGTGCTTACTCCTAGGATCCTACTCCGAGAAAAAGACAGATACAAACAGAAAAAAAAAGAGTCAAGGAATTGAGTCTGAACACTGTAAGGTACTGAATCAGAATAGAAGGCTAGAGCACAGCTAAACTTTTCACATTCTTTAATTGCCTTGATAAGACAATTAGAGCAAATAATTGTGTCCCATGAGATTTCATAATGCTATACTGTAGATTCCTTGTTATACAGTAGATCAGTGATATCCAATGACAGTTCTGCAGTCTTTAAAAATCTCAAGTTGTAGAGGTTAGAACATCAACATATGCATCTGGTACTGAAAGGGTGTTAAAGGGCACATATGACGAAAAACATCTTTTAGGAGCTGTTTGGACAGAACTGTGTTTAAGTATAGTGTGTCCAGAGTCATTTTAGGGTGATAGAAAGACAACAAGTGTAATTTTTTTTTATTTCCTGACAAAAAATAGGATCCAAATTCCCTTCTATTTTCAGGCTAATGGCAATGTGATGTAGGAGTGCAATCTCCCCGCCCACCGATTTGACTGACAGCCGCGAATTAACACGTCTCTTTAGTAGCAACGAATAATCATATCCACAAGACAAGATGTGCGAAAAGGAACCGGGATTAAAAGATCTGTTAAGCTCGCTGTGATCATCAATCATCATCAAATGTAATCAAGAATGAGTTTAAAACATTTTTAAAACAGTGCATGTTTGTAACGAATTACAGCGATTTTACTGTCTTTATCACCACAGCCACATGTCAGTACAATTATAAAAGAAGACGTTTCAATCCTGATTTGTGGATGTTAAATCAGGTTTATTTTGTACATTACCATAACGGATGTCTATACAGCAGTGGATATTAACGTGTATCCTGTCACATTTGCCATGCAAAAACTGTGCAAAGTTAAATACACATGCTGTGTGTGTGTGACTGTGTGTGAACTTGTTAACGACAATAGCTATGTTTCCATCCAAAAATGCGAATTAACTTCATGTGCAAAACCGAAATATCGCATAAAAGATGTGTGAATAAAGCAGCGTTTTCATCTAACGAGTCAAAGCAAACAAAATCTTCACTTCCTGATTAACTGGCACCAAATATCAACAGTAAAAATGAAATTTGATGCGGTAGGAGAAGCTGCGTGAATCTTTTCTTCATTTAATAAATAACTTGTGCCTCAGAAGGTAATCCTGACATGCAGTGAACATGCGGTGGCGTTTAAAGGTGTGAGACGCGGAGCACAGACGCTCTTGACAGTTCTGGAGGTCATTAATAATATAATAACACTAATACTTAAATGGTAAGATGTTTTAGAATGATCTAAACAACATTTCAGATGTTTTACAGTGTGCTCAGCCTGCTGGTTTATCCATTCACACACATTTTTATCATCACATGATCTCTTTTAACAAAATCGCATGACTTTTTTTAATGCACATACTCGAATTTGTTCGGTAAAAGTGTTTCCATTATAGTTTATGTGCATCTTTTCTTATCGAATAAAAAAGTTTATCCTACTCAGTTATGTGCATATGTATTTTATGCACATTTTGCACACTCTGACAGGCACGTTAGAATAGTGGGTGGTGAGAAATAGCATTAAAGGCACAGGCCACAAAAACAGCTACAATACATTATGTTCAGAGAAGAAAATTCTAATATCCTGAAAGGTATAATAAATAATCTGATGGATGTTTTGAGCTGAAACTTTACAGACACATTCTGAAGACACAAAAGACTTATCTTAAATTTTGAAAAGGGGGTAAAATATGTGCCCTTTAAAAAATGTCAGGTTTGCTACTTTTGAGACAAAATTGTAAAAAACAACAACAACAAAAAAAAAAAAACAAATATATATATATATATATATATATATATAAATTGCTACTAAAGCGTGCTTCTGTATATAATTATAAACTCAAAAAGGAAAACATCTGGAGTTATGTAATTGAAAAACAAACATTGACATCCTGAAAAAAAAAACACAGAGGATGCCTCCAAAATCAGTGTACAGTAATATTAGCTGATAATATCAAGAGTTAGTTTTATTATGATTTTATTTATGTTATGGAGCATGAGAGCCTTCAGCTGTCGCCATCCACTTTCAGCATTCAGCTTACTTTTCTATTCCATGAAAAAAGAAAATCATTTAGGAAACTTATGATGGTGAGCAATGATGACAAAATTGTAATTTTTTTGGATTATACACAGTCTATTTAATCTTCCAATCTCATTGATTACTTGTACTTTCTTGATCTACAAATCTAAAAAGGAGTCATTGTTTAGTTTTTTTTTTTATCCCTAGTTTTAATATCATTTACTAGATTCTTTCCAAAACATTAATGGAGGAACAGGAGAATATCTAATCCAACAATGCCTCAAGATGTAATGCATGAGAAAAGAGAAAAATTTTCCTTTCAAAGAGTTCAAAGAGTTTCCTTTTCAAAGGCCTGACCATAACCAAACATTATAAACACACCCTCACATCAGAGAACCGTCCACTTTTAAAAATGGATGAATAATTCATGGATGGTTGAATATAATCAGCTATAACAGTATTCTACAACATTTAACACATGCTTCAGTGTTGCTCCGGAAATCACAATAATGATCATATCTGTCCATTAAAATGCCACTAAAATCAAAATAGCCATTAAAATCTAATAGAATAAAAGCCTCATGCCTTTGGAATGATTGTGCTCTCTCCATCTCTAGTTCCAGAGAGAGAGAGAGAGAGAGATAGAGAGAGAGAAAAGCTCACAAAAAGTGTAAGTACAGTTATTGTTCAAGTCTTATTAGGGTTTCCAAACAGAGGTTTATGATTTGATAAAGAACTAGTGATTATTTGACATACAATAAATAGCAAGGAAGCTCTTGCACAAAAAAGAAATAATAATAATAATAATAATTATATATATATATATATATATATATATATATATATATATATATATATATATAGAGAGAGAGAGAGAGAGAGAGAGAGAGAGAGAGAGAGAGAGAGAGAGATTGAGAGAGAGAGAGAGACAAGCTTTCTTTTTGAATGGCAAAATAAAGGTCATAAAAATAAAATGTGCTATATCTTGGTTTGTATATTAACCCTATTATGGTTTTTTTTTAAATGACCTTCCATGTAGTGTGTAACACAGCTCTAAGTAAAGTGAAATATCCAGCTAAGGCTTAAATCTGAAAGTGCACAGTGTTTAAAACTATTGATTCATTTATAAAAGAGTCGACTCAAAGTGCTTCAAATGAATTGTCTTCATAACGAGTCTTTAGCCTTTTCGGCGTGACACCGATACGAAACTTAAGCCCCGCCCAATTGTTGTGTGTGCAAACCTGGGAAAATTTAAACCCTCGGCCCCGCCCACAAACACAGTAGCAAAGAAAAACAGAAAGACAAACACTGTAGCAGACTCCGGTAGAATTAAGTCTTGTAGACACTGAAATTACGGGAGTTTTCAGGGATAAATAACAAAACGGGAGGGTGGCGGGAGGTGGGTCTAAAATACAGAAGACACTCAGGAAAAACAGGAGTGTTGACAGGTATGCTCACACACACTATGCGCACTGACTACTTTAATATTGTTGATAAGCCGTGGTGGGCTATTCACTTTGTCTCAAGCTGAACTCTGTTGACCAATCGCAACAAACTGTCATCGGTCAAATCAGCGCAGATTAGCTTTGCGCTAAGGAGGGGTTTGGGAACAAACGAATGGCTAAATGAATTATATGGGAGTCGCTGGAATAATTAGGTAAAAATAAATGCATATTATAAGACAATAAAAGTGTTTTTTGACCTTGCATGCATATCAGCCTGCTGTTGGAGGCCCTTAAAACCAAAATATGACCCTTTTTAATGTAAAGGGGCTCCTTAAAGATCATTAAGCAACTGCATAGTCTCCCTGTGTGGCTAATTTCATGTGCATTTGAATGCAGACTATTTGTGAGGGTAAACATCAGCTATTCACCAATATTCTGCCTAAATAAATCCCTGTGCATCTGGAATATTAAAATCTTGCGGACCGGATCCTATAGATTACATAGTATATACATATTTACATACATATCACTTACAAATGTTAAGAATGTTCCAATTTTTATTTTCAAAGAAATAAAAATACTATCAAATATATAGTTTAAAATGTTTATTTGATTATGATTTGATTTATTATTTATTAAAATACTATAAAACATATATTGTTTATATAATATTTAATATCCTATGATATTTTTATATCCTTGCTTGCAATTTCTGTAATCAACAAGCAACATCCAAGAACTGTAATCACGCAAATAAATCAAAAGATTGAAATATAACCTTAAATTTAACCAGTATAGCGTACTGTATATAGTCAGTCACAAATGTTGCAAAAATCCTTCAAAGTGATTAAAAGAGCACTGGTGTCAGGTGACTTCATGAGAAAGAGTAGGGGTTAACTGTTGTTTGCCATCGATTACAGCCTTCTCAGTGTTTTACAGCAGTGGTACAACTCCACATTGCTAGCTGTAAGGTACAATTATAGAATCTGACAAAATAGGCACTCAGTTTTGGATATGGTGTAAAACATCACACAATGATGACCCATTACAGTGTGTAAGGACTTATGTCATGATGGAGACCAAAGCACTATTCCAAGTATGGCACATACATACATATATATATATATATATATATATATATATATATATATATATATATATATATATATATATATATATATATATATATATATATATATATATATATATATATATATACATACATATATACATATATACATATATATATATATATATATATATATATATATATACATATCTATATATATATATATATATATATATATATATATATATATATATATATATATATATATATATATATATTATATATATATATATATATATACAGTACTGTGCAAAATATTTAGGCCAACATTATATCTGTTGCTTTACTGATGGTATAATGGATATATGTGACCCTTTCATAAGTGTGACCAGTGTGATATGTGACCAGTCATAAGTATTTTTTATTTTTTTTATTGAGATTTAGGTCACACTTTATTTTGACGGTCCGTTTGTTGAATTTAAGTTACATTGCAAATAATTATCATTAGATTATAAGTAGACTGTTAGGTTGGGGTTAGGGTTGGGGTTAGGGTTAGTGTAAGTTGACATGTAATTGCAAAGTTTCTTATAGTCTGTTAAATGTCTGTTGAAGGACTGTTAAATGTCAGTGTCAACAGATATTAAGTAGACAGTCTACTAATACTCAAATGGACCATCAAAATAAAGTGTTACCGAGATTTATACAGGGTGAATAAATTATCTTTCACTCGATACATGGCTTGTTAAGATAGGATTTAGGTTGGGTTAGAGTTTACATTTTTTTGTTTTAATTGTTTACAATAAGACAATGTTGGAGAGAGGCTGTTTGTCCTGGTTTGAGCTGCATTGTTGTTACCGATATTGTCTGAATTGATGGAATTGTGAATGTTGAAAAGTGCAGATAGGTTTTAATCCATTACACCATTCCTTACAGAAAGGACTTCAGTAGTAATAGTCTTTATTTACAGCATGATAATGATCTGCTAACTTCAGTAAAATCCTATTTGGAGAAAGAAAACAGCTGATCAAACACAGACAGTCATGAAATGGCCTCCACAGGGTCTAGACCTGAATATTATAGAGGCTGTATAAGATCACCCGGACATAAAAACAAAGATAAGACACTCGCGTATCTAAAGAAGAACTCTGGGAAGTGGTAGAAGAATCCTGATATAACACAGCACATTATTTCAGAAAGTGTCAGGACAATTACAACAAAACAGTTCAAGCTGTGCTTGGTGCCAAGGGAAGCCATATTATAGATAACCTTTTGCTTTAAGAGGAAATGTTGTGCTGTTTTTGTTTTGTACATATTTCCTATGTTTTCTGTTTGTTTTTAATAAAGAGACTGATTGATTATATATTGTGCAAAAGTCTTAGGCCAACAAAGCTGGTTTAGTGCTTAGGACTTTTGCACAGTACTGTATATACTGTAAATGGATTTATGTGCTGTATTTATTTATTCATTCATTCAACTGATTAAAGCACTTAAAAAAATAATCACATTCAAGGCACACTATATAGTTTTTGCCGCTAGAGGGTGCGTATATTCACAACAAACAAAGGTGTAGTCTGATGATGCCATGACTGAGTGTGGATTTATGGAAGTTGTCATCTTAATTACAGCCTATGGGACAAGACTGCTGAAGCAAATGCTGATGAAAGTTGAGCGTGGCACAGCACGAAAGCAGCAGAACTTTTATTATGCTACAGTTGACCTCTTCCAGCTCTGCTAGTCAGAAACACATGGGGAAGAAGCATCACTGTTTTATCAAACTAAATACATTTTTAATGTTTTTTTTTACAGTGCTGCTCACTGCAGTCTAATAAAAACAACACATGGTTGGTGTGTATGACATCATTAGCATGGTGACACAGGACACGGTACATTTAAAATAGCTTATTTTTCTGTATTTGAACATTCTTTAAAACATTATGGATAAGATAATGAAAGTACATATATCAGCAAAATACATAACACTGTTCCAGAGGTTGTTGGATATTATAATAATAAAGAAAATGTACATATTGTCCCCGTTTACGTTTAATAAGGATTAAATAAGTTCTAAAGTAACAATGTACTGCTATTGCACTGCATAAACCCAACTGGTTTAGAAAAAGAAATATAATGACAAGACCATGCATAGCATTAAAAACTAATCCATAAACCATAAACTGGGCATTTCAGGACATAAAGCTAAAGAAGATTATGGGCTTGAGTACAGTTTATTTTTGCCCTATACAGTATGCAAAAGTTTGGACACCCCTCTGTGGGTGTCCAATGTAATGTGCTTTTTCTTTCTAAGAGAATATTAAAGTGATATGCCATTCGATTTCTTGAGAAAGCTAGATAATATCATGCTTTTCAGAAAGAAATGTGTAAGGTAGCAGTATTGAGATGTGTGAAATTAAATTGACAGTAAAAAATAGGCTATGCACCTTCTTTTGTGTGGATTTTAATTAATGCTGATTGATTACAACACAAAATTGATTTGAGTGATGCTGCCGTCACACTAGAGTTTGAGCTTGCGAAATTCTGTAGTATGGCGCTGTGAAAAGGGGCGGGATTAAACAAGATGATTAGACATTTTAAAAAAAAGCGAGCGACTGCTCCATGTTTTAAATTCCTGTCCAGAGAGATCACGTTTTGATCTTCGAATGATCTCACGCACTCATGTGATGTGATTTGGCAGGTCAGAGTTCACCAAGCATGAACTATCCAATGCAGCGAACTGCAGAAACTTGTTGCAGGAGCTTGTTTCCAGTCTAACGCATTCGCGTGCATATGAATGGAAGTCTATGGGGAGAAAAGTGCAGCGTGACCACAGCTTTACTCAGTGAACTCATCCTAACACAGGTGCAACCAATCATGAAAAAGAATATTTAAGATGCTGATTGCTAGTTGTACTTCTCCTTATTGTAAACCAGAAAGTAGCAACATGGGAACCTCAAAAAAAAAAAAAAAAAAAAAAAAAAAAAAAAACCTTCCTAATGACCTAAAAACTAGGATAATTCCTAAATGTGAATTAGGAGAAGGATACAAAAAGCTATCACAAAGGTTTAAAGTCTCTGTCTCCACAGTCAGAAATATAGTAAAAAAATAGAAGGCCAATCAACAGTTCTTGCGAAGCAAAGATGTGGTATGCCAAGAACAATATCTGAAAGGCAAAGGCGAAGATTGGTTAGAATGGTCACAGACAAACGACAGACCACCTCCAAAGAGCTCCAGCAACGTATTGCTGATGATAATGTCATTGCAGATCGTTGCACAGTCCAGCGCACTCTCCACAAAAGCTCAATGGAAGGGTCATGCAGGAAAAAAAAGCCTTTTCTGCATACTGTCAACAAGCATAGTCATTGGAGGTATACAAAGGCTCATCTGGACAAGCCTGAATCATTTTGGACAAAATATACTGTGGACAGATGAAACTAAGATTGAGTTATTTGGTCAAAATAACAGGCGGAAAAGAACACAGCATTCCAGGAGAAGAACATGCTCCCCACTGTAAAATATGGCAGAGGGTCCATCATACTATGGGGATGTGTGGCAAGCACAGGTAATGGAGACCTTCTCAGAGTTGAAGGTCGCATGGATTCCACCCAGTATCAGCAGATTTTTAGGAAAAAGGTTCAGGGATCATTTAAGAGGCTGAAGTTTCACCAGAGATGGATGTTTCAGCAGCACAATGACCCAAAGCACAGTTCCAGATCTACCAAGGAATTCGCACTCAGACATGATACAATGTTCTAAAATGGCCATCTCAGTCCCCAGACTTGAACATTATCAGAAATCTATGGATTTATTCAAAAAAAGGACCGTTCACGCTCTGCACCTATCAAACCTGACTAAACTGGAGAAATTTTGCAAGGAAAAATGGTCCAAAATGCCTTCAGCAAGATTTCAGGGACTTGTCCTTGGCTATAAGAAGCGTCTACAGGCTGTTATTTCAGCAAGAGGTGGCTCTACAGAATATTGATATCATTTTTCTCTTGGGGTGCTCAATTTTTTGAACCTGTCTGTTTTGGTTATGATTTAAATTGAATTGCATCTGTTGATGAAATAAATGTTATGTCAAAACTGAAATGTTGCTTTTTCCCTAGGATATAAAATATGTTCAAATGAAATTGCTGCTTCGAAAAGCCAGCAGGCTATGACTTGCAATAATGAGAGGTGGTCAAACTTTTGCATAAAACTGTATATGAAGAGTTCAGATGCAAAAGCCACTAAACGGCACTTCCGCCAAAAATGAGTTATTGACATTGAGTGAATGGTTTAGGCATGTTCAACAAATATTTTTGCTTCAAATCATCAAAATCGCAGCGTCAGCGCATTTAGAAATAACAGTTTGTTGGCAAAAGCCTCTAAACGCCACTTGCCTTTGACAGCAAAAGCCGCTATATCCCGAGAACCAATCAGAAGGCGCAAATCGAACACCAGCTTTATGAGGAGACTGTTTTATTCTGCTTCCGATTTAGATTTTAAAACACGGAGCTTGATAAACTGGATGAGGCTGTCCCACTGTCAGTGAATGGCAAATGAAAATGTCCCTTAACTCAAAACTCTGTGCATTATAGGAAAAAGAAAACGCAATGTACAGTCGGAGGTGTAGCATGCATTCATAACGTGCTTTTGCGCAGCGACGCTACTTTGAATGTGTCCGATTTACTATACATTAAACGGCAACACTGTTTCACGAAAGACAAAGTTAAGATGCTGTTCTTTTATCCCACATGGATGCTAAGAGAATAAACAAGAGATGAAAAAAAGGTCAAGACCTCGAGTATGGTGAGAATGAATGAATGACAGCTTCTAAAAGTGTCTGAGACATCCCCATTTTGCCCAGTAGACCTTGTGTTTTATTTGCTAATTTAAGCTATTTTTAAAATATAAATATAATGTATAAAACTATACATTATTTATATTACTTCATAATACCTATGTCTCTTATGAGCTATTTATATTAATGGACAATGCACAGATATTGATGTTTCACAATGTTTTTACACTACATTATTTGAATCTAACAAGCTTAGTTTACAATGTTTGCAATGTTTACATGTCTCTACTTGCATTAAATCTAAATCCCAAATATCAGAAATGACAACAGATTGTTAAGATTTAATTATTGTCAGTTTTAATGTTACTGATTAATGCACTTACTTGACAAATTTCATTTTCCTTCTGCTTTTTCCTGGTTTATCACAGCGGAATGAACCGCCAGATTCATGTTTTTGATTTTAGGTGGTTTGTGTAATGTGTTTTATGTTTGGTAAAATAATTTGCATCTTTAGTTATTTTTCAACTAATTACACTGTCTTGTCCCAATAGGTGGATTTAGAGGTTTTTGCAAAAAAAGCAGAAGTGGATTTAGCAGGTTTTGACGCAAAAGAAAATCTACCTTGTTAAAAACCAAAACATTTTCTAATGTGACATTTTTGAAAAACAGGTATTTTATTTATTAGCCAATAACCTTATCATTAGCTATAAAATGAAACTTCTGAACCTAATCAGAGCAGCCTGATGGAAAATGCTCATTTATTAGAAAAGAGGTCTGATAGAGGGTTTTGCATCTGAACTCTTCATATATATTGTTAATACTTATACTTCGGCTGATTCCACATAGCCATATAAAAACAATGCACAAACCATGTGACTGACCTGAATAAAAGCAAACGAAGACCAAAGTTTAAGTCAGATCAGAATTCCTTAATTTATTTGGTCCTGGCTGTGAGATAATAGGCATCATATCTGCCTACCTATCAACATTTAAATCTGCCAGACACATGTAAACCTTTCCTGTCATTAAAAATGACTACATACAGTAGGTATTCATTAGGTACCCACCCAGAATGACCTTTACCACCTGGTAATGAGTCATTCCAGAGACTTTTCCCTCACCACCAGATGGCGCAACTAGGTTCTGTTAAATGCACAGCTGTGTTAACATAAAGCTTAATAAACAAATTCAGAATTCTTGCAAAAACTTGTGATTTTTGCGATTTGCAAAAACTGAACATTCTAAAAAAAAAAAAATTAAGCAAATTCGTTAAAAGTTTTGTAAAATTCTATTTCTTTTCATTTAAAAAAATTATAAATGTAAAAAAATATTAATAATAATAAGTGTAAAATATGTAAAATATATACAAATACATAAATAAATTCTAAAGTTTCCAAAAATTATAAGATTTTTGTAAAGGTGTGTGCCAGACTTCCGGTATAAGGACTACAAATTAAATTCACCAAGGAAAAGGCATGAAAACATTACTGAAATATTAGTTGTACATGCAAAAATAAATATGCATTTAATATGTATATGGCTTTAACAAACCAGTACACTGGCACTTGCTCTGCTAGAAGATACACTGAACTTATAGTAAACTAACTTTTATTAGCTTTGATTTGGTGCATCACATTATTTTCAAAAAGAGATTTAGTGATTTTTTTATCAGTAACTATTTGCATTAGTGCTGTCATCCATGTCCTTCTTTGATTGCAGAGCACATGGAAATTCGGTCTCTGGGTCAGAAGTGGTGTGAACAAACACGCAGATTTGAATTTTCAAATACTCTGATGTGATCACAAGATGCAATGATAAACACAACAGTGTTGGCTCATTCTTGTCATTTTATGGTTTTCCAACGTGCTCTGACATATTCTGACTTCTGTAAGCATAACAAGGATTAGAGAATAATTGATGTGGGTGGAGCAAGAGATGTACAACTATCAACTGCAATGCAATTTTGAGGTTAATAAGACACTAAGCTCTATTTCAGACAATTCGAGACATTTGTTTTCTGTGTATTTACAGTAATTGCATTAAGGGATGTTGATCTCTGCTCTGTCAACTTTCGATGTTAAAAGTTCAAGTCTACAGTTTAACAAAGAGACTTTTATTGACATTTTAGTAGTTTGAAAAAGTTAAATAATAAAATAATCTATAAATAAATAATATAGCGAGAAATACGTCTGTGAAATAACAGAAAATGTACTGGCAGTTTATTTCAAGGTTTTCGTATCGTAATATGCAATACCAATCAAGACAATATATCACTTTAAATGATTAAAAATGTTATTATGTATAATGTTAACTATTCAAGGTTAAAAGTGGTTGGAGGAAAGAGCAAGGTCCCATAATGCAATTAAAATGCATAAATAAATTAGGAAAAAGAAAAAAAGAAATCACAAAATACAGAAAACTGCCAATTTACAGATATTTTTTACAGCGTAGTTGAAGTGTTTTCAAGATTAATCACATTTACTTCATATTTACTTAAGATTACATATTCAAAGCTGACAGATTTAGCCAATTTTGTTTAAAGGATTAATTATTAAATATTAAAACAGAATTTTTATATATGGCTGATAATTTAATAGGTATGTATTGTTTTCCATTGTCATCCAAAACATATGAGTGTTTTTCCAATGGCATTTTATCAATTTAAGATTTATAATTAATCTGTGCCCACATTAACTGTACAGATTTAATTTATACATTTTATAACTACTTTATAAAGATTACTTTGTAAGAGTAGTGAACGTTTGAAAAACGTCTAAAATAAAAAAATGGGCTTTTCCTTTTCATGCATCATACAGTACATTTGTGCAGTGTGTGCACTTTGTCTGAAGGAAGCATCTGGATGATCAAAAGTGGAAGCTGTTTAGCATTTTTCACATTAGCATTAGCATTTTAACATGAAAGGCCAATCTGGATTTGAACATCTGTAGATCATTCTTTTCTTCTTTATTGTGAATCAGCCATACAGGCCTTATTACACAGTCCCTCTTACTTAGACTTGGAGCTGTTACCTCACAATATTAAGCCAAAAATATATGTACAATTGCTACTTTACTGAAGCAAAATCTTTAACAAGTTTACTCCTTATTCTAAATTTGTCCCCTGATTGACAATAATTAGTGTTTCTAGGTGCAACATACCACATCTGTTCAAGTTCCAATAAAATAACAGAAACCAAAACCATTCTCTTTACGCTGTCATTTTGTTTTTAATGCAATTATATATTTTATCAAACATAATACGTTTGTTTTCCATCTTTTAGTAAAAAAAAGAATTGTTAATAGCAGACTAAAGGTTTGCTTACAAGACGCTATAAACATTGTAGTTGAATTATAGTTTTAGAAACAAATTTTATTTTATTATTTATTATCTATTTTGAGCCTAAAATACTACCATTTGTAAAGAAAAAAAAATATTTATAGCTCAATTACACTGAAAATAATTACACTTTGAACTTAAAAAAATAAATGAACATTCTTTTTTTGTTTTTCTCAAATTACAATTTAACTGTGGTTCAAACTATGAAACTTAAATATAAATCAAACATATTTATTGTTGTCAAGAAAAAAAAAAAACATTTCCTCCAAAGTAAATATAAATATATAAATAAAAGTAATACATGTTCTATTTTAGTAAAAAGTAGTAAAAGTATTTTTAAATAATTTTTCAAAATAAGTACTGTCATTTGTTACAGCTATTTATATATTACCATAAAATTATAGCTTTGACTTGGTTGAAAAAGCATTTTAGCATTAATATTATATTTAAAACATTTATTCTGCCTAAGAAAAATTAAAACATTGAAGGTACAATATTGTTTTTATAGATGATTAATTAATTGAATTACTTGGCTTCGACTTAAAATTAAAATTCAAGTAAAGTTGTTCTTTGAACTAAACTATAATGAATACTTATAATGTTAGGCTATGCTATTGCTAGTTATTTTATTTTTAATAATGAGGTAAACTATCTGTAGGTGCTTTAAATATGGATTTACATGTCATGCAAGAAACCGAAAAGCTGACAAACAGTACCTTATTTCATGTAGTCACATGAAAACTGCTGGTTTAAAGTAAACATATTACTTTGAAAAAAAACTAATGGTTTTAAGTTTACCTAAGGGGTCCATTTTTTGCTTTAAGGCAAACTGAATAAAACCGGAAACCATCATTTTCACTTAACCCAATATAAAAATGTACTTTGAACGAAAATAGTTCGGTTTAGCTACTGATAGCATGTCTACATTTTCAGTGATTTTGGTGACAGCACAGAAAGTAACATGGCAGTGGCATATATTTTAGATCAAAGTGGTAAAGAGAGGGGAGGAGGGCGGTGGGCTTCCTCTCATTTGTGGCTTGTGTTAATTAGCCCTCCATCCTCTGTTTATTATTAATGCATCACTTAAAGTGCGGCAGTTATAAACCTGCCCTCAGTTCCTATACCCCAGTGGATAAACAGGATTTCTCCACCATAATGACCTGCGTGTCTGCATAATTATGTGTTTGTGTGCGTGTTTGCTTGAGTGCTGGTCGATAGCAGTTAAATGTTCGAAAAACCTTTACGAGCTGTAAGCCATACAGAGACTTCTGCTGTCTTCTACACAGAAAAGATCAGCATCAATAGGTTTCATCGACAATAACAGCCTTCCAATATGTGATGTAATATTCCAACAGTACAGGCCTATGTAATGAGACAATTGTATTTTCATGGTAAACAATATGAACACAAAAAAAAACTGAAAAGCCTTGTGTTTTTATTATTTGGAATAAAATCTGGAAAAAATTAAAATGATCTAGATAATAACGCTAATCTTGTAACATAAACACTCTTAATGAACTGGAATGAATCAACTGGCTTGAGTCCAATAATGACACTATTGCCTTCTAAAGAGCTGCGTCTATAGCTGAAATGAACTTGCTTCATAATTGATGAACTTTGCAACACAGTTATTGACCTGAATTGAAACAACACTGGACTAAACCGAGCTGAATAATGACACTATTATCTTGTCAAGAGCTGCTTTATAGTTTCATCTGAACTTGTTTCATAATTGACGATTGGTATATTATAAAGCATTACATAAATTGCTTGATTTTGGTTCTTGCTAAACATTTTGAACTGTGTATCTGATGCTTTGAGTCATTCGTTTCAAACACTGATATATGCGTGTGCACACAATCACACATGTACATTAGCAATAGACTGAGGGTGTTGGTGACAGACACTGCTTGATGCACTGTAGGTGGTACAGGCAGAGATGTTGCAAGCCAGGGAAGAATATGTCTATATATGTGTGTGTGTGTGTGTGTGTGTGCGTGTGTGTGTGTGAGTGTGTGTGTGGAAAAGGGCTCTAAATATAGTCCCTGCTGCAGCTGTAGTCTGTGATATAAGGGAGAACATTCTCAGGGTTCAACCAAACAGTGACACTGGGCTATGCTTTTGACTGATGCCATTTCCATTCAGACCTGCCTTTACATCTTGCAGTGACAATTCATTTATTCTGAGTCCCAATGTGTGTGAGCGGATAAACGGCTCATGTCATGTGTCACAATATGAGATGCACTGTATTCCAATGCAATCCACGGTTTGTTTCATTTGTATATTATGTGTATGTGTAGTGTGCATATTTGTTCTTTGTTTTTAAAAATATATATAATAAAGTAAAAAAAAATAAAAAATCCTTGTAGAAAATCGACCTCTTGAAATCTTAATTTGTTGAAAACTCCTACTTCAAGGCTGAAACGCAAATGGGCCCGAGCCTCTACCAGTTTTAGAGTCTATTCTTAAAACTCATTTGTTTTCTTTAGCCTTTAAAAAAAAGTGTTAATCTTGTGTTTTCCCATGATACATTGTTTTCCCATGATACATTGAACAGTTGTTGCTATTTTTCTTCTTCTCTGTTTATATTTTTCCTCTATTGTTATTATTTGATTGTAATGTGCAGCATTTTGGTCAGCTGCTTTGAAAGTGCATTTTTAAAATAAACTAGAACATTTTTTTTTCTTTGCCCATTCTAGCCTAGAGGTCTGCCATTATTTTTTTGTATATTGTGTTACATCATATGACTTTGTTTTAAAAATAGGAAAATTACCTTGGCTGTACTGCTCAGATAACTTGCAATATAGTAAAACTATCATCACAAGTAATTGTTTTTTGCCATATCAACCTACCTAAATACAGGGTTTCTGGAATTTTCAATTAGTCAAATCTAAGACTTTTAAGACCCTTTTAAGACAATTTAGACTTATACAGGGTTAAAGACTAAGGATTTGTTAACCCGGTATTATTATGAGGAATTGTGCAATAGTTTTTATTATTTTTTTTTTTTTTTGTTACCTTACCAAATTTCATTTGGGGAATTTGCTGTAAAAATGTCTAACAGCTGTTGTGAATTGTATCCCTTTGGAATAAAAACTTAAATATAAAAAAAACTTTCACTGAGATGTTATTGTTGGTCATTGGATGGATGTCAGCCCAACTGAGTAGCTTTACTTGAACAAAGGAAAATTAAGACCTGTTTAAACTAATTTAAGACTCACAACACAATATTTCAGTGACTTTTTAAGGCCTAAAATGTACTTTTTGAAATTTACGAACATTTTCAATACTTTTTAAGACACAGCAGACAACCTTTAAATAGTTCTAACATTGCTTTTCTGTCCTTGTTTTTTAACACTGACAGACAGCAGCAGTTATATTAAGATATACCATTTTAAGACAGAATTTATAAATTCTATAGTACTGTACTCATGCAGTTTTGATTACTCCTCAATTGTTGACATTTATTTAAGACTAAAGATTCACCGATGCATCAACAAGAGAATAAACTGTCTGCATATTCAAAATAACAACTGTTTTGGACTAGGGATGCCCAGATCCGAAACGGGCACAATCACGCGGGTATATATATATGTATATTATGTGTGTGTGTGTGTATGTATATATATATATATATATATTATATATATATATTATATATATATATATATAATATATATATATATATTATATATATATATATACTATATATATATATATATATATAGATATATATAGTATATATATATATATATATATATATATATATAATATATATATATAGATATATATAGATATATATATATATATAGATATATATAGATATATATATAGATATATATTATATATATATATATATATATATAGATATATATAGATATATATATAGATATATATATATATATATATATATATATATATATATATATATATATATATATATATATATATATATATATATATATATATATATATATATATATATATATATAAACATATATATTGCGGTGGTGCAATAGGTAGTGTTGTTGCCTCACAGCAAGAAGTTCGCTGGTTCGAGCCTCGGCTGGGTCAGTTGGCGTTTCTGTGTGGAGTTTGCGTGTTCTCCCGCGCGCCTGGGCGCGCTTCCGTCATCGATGACGCGCTGCTCAGTAAGCGCTCTCGCTCAGCACAGTGGATATTTCTTTACTTATATCGTTTAAGTCGTTTGATATGCGGTGACACGCAGTCAAATATTTCACCAAACAGATCAGCCACTTTTGACGCTCATAAACAATCATCATAAAGTCCTCCTGCTGCAGGAATTAGGAAGTTTGCTGAAGGCGCAGTTGACGTGCAGTGAGGGGTTTGCGTCTTTAATAATCTACGACAGTTTGCGTTCATTGAACAGTAAGAATGATTAATTAATCCATATGAAACAGTCCCTTAAAAGTCACGTCTCGCTTTCAATTTCGGGCTCAAGCACGCTTGCACTCACACTGTAAGCGTACCGCGCCTGAGCCCAAGTGAACCGTGCTCTGGCCCACCTCTTCCAACCGGGCCAGGGCCACCCAAGTGTACCATGCCTGAGCCCGATTCAGAGCACTCACACTTCTCCAAACGATCCGGGAAACGGGCCCTGGGCACGGTTCGGATAGCATAGTGTGAGTAAGCCCTAAGTTGTCGGTTCATTCCGCTGTGGTGACCCCAGATTAATAGGGGACTAACCAAAAAGAAAATGAATGAATGAATATATATATATATATATATATATATATATTAATATATATATATATATATATATATATATATATATAAAATAATCACACACAGAACAGCACACAGTGCTGCATGACAGTACTTTGTTGGCAAGAGACGCTATTGGTTAATGCAGAAAGCGAGATATATTAGATTTCTTTATATTTACTGTTGCACTAGAGTGAAGAATTGATGTCATTTAATACTTGATTGGTTTGGCTACCTCACAGAGGTGCTCCGTTTGTTAACAGAGTTGTTGAATGTTAAAATAAGGAGAATTCAATAAAAAAATAAGGAACATACTGGATCTGTTTCTTCGCTCTTCTTTATTTTTTTAATGTACTGTATTATAGAAGTTTCAGATCGGGTTTTTGGTATCGGTAGATACTCAAATCAAATACTCGAGGGCAAAAAAACCCTGATTGGGACATCCCTAGTTTTGAACTACACAAGGGTCTGGGAGCTGTTGATGTTACTGTTTTTACTAAAGCTACTGGTGGCCACACCAGTAAAAATATGCTAAAGGCTGTCACCCCAGACATCAAATTTCAATTTACATTTGTAAAATTCCATTGTGTTATTCACACACTTAACTGAACATTCTCATTTATTCTGTTCTCACCACTCAGTGTAGTTTTTTATTATTTATTTATATATTTGGTATGAATCCCTGCTGTAATTACGGTGTCAGATGCGTTTAATTCAAACCACTTTCATTAGCACAAACTGGTGGTGTTGGTGTAACCATCTTTTGATTCATTACTAAAAATAAAATACAGCAGGGATTGTTAACTCTGCTGCTTTATACAATTAAGAACAAAGGTGTCAAAAAATGTTGACACAAAAAAGAAAGCAAAAACATGTAACACAACTTACGCTTACGCGCACCCCGGCCCACTTGTGTCTGTGACTACTAACAGCTTATGATTATTGAATGATACAAGTTGCAAACTCTATCCCCGGGAAAAGACAATAGCAGTCTGGAGCCGAGAGAGGAAAAAAGTACAAGACGAATCCCGTCCATCACTTTCAGGTAAACTTATGTCCATGAAAACATTATATTTTTGTTGTTCAAGTAAATTAGTGAGGCTAATGTTACTTCCGCCACAACTGCACAATCTTTTATGTCATCGATTTCACCATTGTTTTAGTTTATAATATATGGTCAGCATAGCTTTGTGTGTAATACAGATGATATATGTATTTGGTTTCTATACCTCAAATTATCAAAAGTACAGAATTTACATAATATTACGAACTGCGCTGGTATCAGGTCGTATCTGTATTTAGATATTATTTAGAATATTTCCAATATTTAGAATTTTTTTTGTTTCAGTTGATTTTAGAAAAATTGTATCGATGCATCGCAGCTACATTAAGCTTTTAAACGAAAGCATCTTCTTTCACAGAGAACTCCAGCAAAACAGTCCTAAAGAAATCGTCATGTTAAGCAAATACAATACATGGATCAGAATGGATCAACAGAAGACATTCTAAGAAAATGAAGGCATAAAAAGCCCTGAAAAACTGGTAAACCAGGTTATTAGGTACAATGAAGAAATGAATGCCACAGTCAGTGTGTTTTTTCTGTTTGTAAGAAAGCAAGCGAGAACAGCACAATTAGACAACAGAGGAGTTGTGATACACATTTTGCAAAGCAACTCATTATGTTTGGTTTTTAAAAATGCTAGTGCATTAACTAATTAATGAGAATCTAGCTTTAGTGCAACAGATGTATGATGTCAGACTTGAGCTCCAGAATCACTCTGGGGTCATAAAGTGCGCAAAAGAGACTCCCAGCTGCCACCACTCAGCCTCCTCCTACTAACTCCTGACATTTGGTAGATGGAATCCATCTACCTCTTACAGCCGCACCTACCAACAAATCACTTCCTGCTGCTAGTAACCCACAGCGATGAGTCTTCCAGCTCCCACGGCAACAGCCAATCAAATTTCACTTTAATAATGCCACATCCTGAAAGCGATTAAAGTTTGAAGAACTGCTGGTCTCAAAAAAAATCCTTTTCAGGATCCCAGACAGTAAAGAGAAGCATTAACATCAGGTAGAAGTAAACTTAATTACTGAATGAACTGAAATTTACTAAAAAGCAACCAATGCAATGTTACAAAATTTCAAAACATAAATACCTTAACACACAATAAAGCACAAAACATACATAAACATACTAGAAAACAATAATGTAATCTATTTATTAACTGATCCTGTAAGAGCCAATTTAGATAAATTAAAACAAAAATTTAATAAAGGCTAGTTTCAGGCAGAAAAAAATGTAAACAAACAACAAAAAAACTCCTGATTAGGGAGCTCATAATAACCGTATAAAACCGTGAAACCGAAAGGGTGCTTTTAAGCGATTAATGGTATCAGTTAAACGATTAAAAAATATTCTTTTTTTTTTTATTGGCTGCAAATATGCAACACATATTTGTTATTCGCAGGTTGGTAACACGAGCAACCACATGTGCCTACAGACATATTTTGCAAAAGAAACAAAATGAAATTAGAATATTGCTAGTCACAGTTTGACACAGACAAAGACAGACAGAGCTAATGCTGATTGCCTCTGTCCTGGATCCGCGTCATAAACACTTCTGTTTATTTGCACAATTGGAGAAAGAAGCCGCAAAACAAAACTTTCTGAAATGCGCGCTGCTTTGGAAACAGGCTGGCCGCAAGAAGGAGTCTGGAGTCGAGGAGTCTGGATTTTCTCTCCATCAGAGTGCGCTCTGGGCATCGCTCATGAACACAACAAATAGTTATAGTTGTGATGATTAGTGTACAACTCAACAGACCAACCTTTTTTCTATTTTGGAAAATTACAGTTATTGATAGTTTCTTATAAAGATCCATTTTTAAAATAGCCTAAATAATCTACGAATCAAACGAATCCAAAGATTTTCTTGATTTTTGCATAATGATAACTCTGCACAAATATAGCTTATAAAACATGTATGCAAATTAATGCAATATCATATGTAAACAACAAAATTGTTATATGCTATAGTGGTCTATTCACTTTACAAAAAGTCAACTTACTGTATAAGCCTTGTCATTGTCTTTCATCATACGCAGCGCGCGCACATGAACTGCGAGGGAGAGAGGAAATAAAAGCACACAAGCTCTGAGGTAAAACCAGACGCTCAAGACATAATCTTTAAAGGGTCACGAAACACCAAAACACATTTTTTGAGGCGTTGACAGTCATATATGTGTCCCACGCTGCTATAAACACTATTAGGACACATATATTGCACTAAAAAGTGAAAATTGGTTGTTTTTGCATTATTTTGAGCAAATTCGTTCTTCCGGTTTGAAACGAATTTTTGAAGCTACGTCACGGCCTTGAGATACTTGCGTGTAAATCCAGTGTGGAGAGTGGCTGTCTGTAGCTGCGAGTACAACATGACGTCTCTGAGGGTGCGGCATTAATTCATGAGAAAGACTTTGTGCAAACCAATCAGCGCGCTCTGTTGTGTATGACGTGCAACTTCATTAATATGCATGATAGCTTCGAAGACTGTTTACCTGTTACAGTGTTCAGACGACAGAGAGACGCCACATTGTGTTGCCAAAACAAGTGAAAGAACAAGAATTTGGAGACACGGGTCGTCATTGTTGCATATATGAGTGTGCTGTGTTTATTATTGTGCTGCAATGAAGGTTTTTGTTTGCATTTTCCCGCTGTAAGAGCGCTGCAGGACACATGCACACGACGCGACAGAATAGAATCGTTTTAAGGAACATTTTTACCCGAGAGCTTTTCGCATCTGGAAATGATGAAATCCGGAGTTGTGCTCGTCTCCTTTTAAAAAAGACACAGTTCCAGAGTGATTGTCCTGTCACTACAGATTTGGTAAGTGTGCGATCAGTTCTTTATTCATTCAGATGGCAAAGTTAGTTCGTATTGTCAGCCGTGCTCTTTCAGTTTTTAAAGACATACTATAGTCAAATTATTAGTTACTAAGTTTACAGTATGTTAATATTACTGCAATATTATAGTACAATATTATAGACTGAAAGATCCGCTGTAATGCTGCTCTCCGAATGTAAACATGATCAAACTATTCCCGTCGTGCAGGATTTTCGCCGCATTTTGTGAAAGGATAGTCTATACACACAAGGCTCTCTGACGCTACCTAGCGAGTCATCTAAGTTACCGAGAAATGGATTTGTTTTTCCCCATTCGCGTGCGGTAACAAACATTGGATTAAAACTCAACTCACAGCAGTTCCTCGCTTTCAATATCTCGTTTGTCACAGGCAACATGCAGGAAATGTTCCTGAATAAAAAGTGAAAGTGCCAAACTGCAGTTAAAGTCGACAAATTAATAATTTGGCAAGTAATTTGTTTACTGATGTCCATGTAAACACAGCCACTGTCTTTCTCCCCTGCGTCTGTGTTTGTTTTGCCTCGCACGTGCCCCAATGGAAACTCCCATATTTGCAAATACTTCCCTCTTTCCCTCCCCCGACACTCCCACCTAAACGGAGCTGGACACGCCCTCTTTTCCTGACTTTTTCCAAACTAGAGGTGTGAAAACACCCTGCTGAGACAGGGGGTTTCATGGCCCTTTAAAATAATGACTTCTATTAAAAATGCTGAGAGAGGTTTATGGATATAAGAATAACAGCGGAGCATTAATTAAATGCATATTTTCTGTGGAGCGATCGATTTGAGTAGTCTGATATTTTTATTTGACGGAAGAAAAAACAAAACATGATGGGAAAAAAACAGCCTATGTTCTTAAAAAAGATTTAGTCAGTGTTTTCTTTGTAATTAAATATGTAAAAGTAAAAAAATAAGTAAAAATATCTAGGGCAAGCCTATTTATTTTATTCTTTTTATTTAGTTTATTCTTTATTTCAGTGCAGGTGCGTGAAGATGTTCTGTTGTTGTGTTCTGTTGTTGATATGTTCGCATGTTAAAATAAATCAGTATTTTAAAATGCATTATTCAATGTGTCACACACAAAATAGACAAGACATTTTTTTTATTAAATAATAATTGAATAATAATCTGACTAGTTAACGGTTAATATTTGGTTAACGAGCGACAGTTGTCGGTTGGTAAAATTAATAAAATGAGCATCCCACTCCTGATGCAAAAAAAAAAAAAAAACAGTAATATACAAATATGTGCTTGCTGTTATTGTATGCACTGTAGTCTCTTTGTCATAAGCTTGTCATCAGGTGAGCAGATGTAAATGCAAGTGTGGAATTTGATTTGGCTCAGCCTGACCTTTTAAAAGTCAACTCTTAGCAGGTGGTGTCAACTTACTAGCCATGTTTATTCACACAGCGTTCATAACTCATGCTTTACAGTCCCGCTTCTTCTTTGACATTCCCTCCCTTTCTTACATAATATTCCTCAGACATTGGTTTATTCCTTTCATTTGTCTAACCAGGTGTTTCTGGTGTTCTTTTCGGCCAGGTGGGTACCACTTCTATATCTATGTTTTATTTATAGGAATTACCATCTCTTCCTCATGAAGTGTCAAGCTAACTAGGGGGTGTCACCCAAACAAGCTATAATTGCCTGAGCCATTTCCAAAGCTCACATTCACAGCCACACCAAAACAATTCTACAATGAACTTCTCACTATGCTAAAGCTTTAGGGATATAACCTACAGTTAACTGCTTATTGTGGTTGATTTAATGTAGAACTGGTAAGCAGATTTATTGGTTTTCAGATTTAATGTCTGTCAGGACAGTTCATCTGGCCACTTGTGGTAATCAGAGCAGGCCACATGCTCATAATATCCGTTCTGGCTGACCACTTTCCCTCTCACCTGGCAAGAGCTGGAAATATGCAAAGATTGTGAAGGTCTAGCTTTGCACAACTGGCCACAGAGCAAAGCACTAGGACTGGCCACATTGAGTATGAATCAAAACAAAGTGCCATGATGCCACTGGATTATTTATGTGTAATTTTATTGTGTACTATATACCAGGGTTATTGTCGATACTGGTATACTGCAACACCTTTCATCTACAACCCAAAATGTACTTGCTGTTCCAGGCTTTTAGTGTCACCTGATAAATGATGTCTGTGAATATAACTAGCACATGAAATCTCTGGTCAAAATGATAAATAGTCTCCTTTATATAAACTAAGATGTAATGTAGTCTCACAAATTGGGTATATGCACACAAATTTTGAATTTTCAGACAGCCAGCTACCGGTGAACTGTCTTTCCATTACAAAATCGTCACATTTAAGATCTGTTTTCTTTAAAATAAGTGATCTTCACTGCCTGATATATGATATATGATAAAAAGTGGGTCTCAGACTAGACAAGATGCACTGCATTAAATTACATTTTTCCCTGCTATCTCTTTAAAATATGATGTAATGTGATTTACCTAGTTTTCAATCTAAATGAAAAAGAATTAAAGGATAATAAAATATTACAAAAATATTATTTTCTACATAGATATAAAAACCACTGCACTTATTATATGCATATTTATATATTTTTTAATAAAAACAAGCTTAGATTTGTGCATCTGTCGGGTTTTGGACCATATAGGACATAAGAATAGGATGTGTGTTTGGATGTAACTCAATCTTTTGACCTCACTTCTTTATCATTGTTCATTTATTCGATTGCTGGAAATTAGAACTGAATTTACAAATAGTTTTGAATAATTTACACTTAACAAACTAAATTAAATATGTAGGCTAATGGATGTCTTCAGTGGAGTGTGTACAACACCGTTTTCTTATCCATGAATGTAAAGGAGCAAAGTAAAGAGTAAAAGTAAAGTAAAAAGAAAGTAAAGAGGCCGAATGGAGGAAGTTCGTTCTTTATCTTTGCGCTGCAGATGGTCTGTTTAACTGTTTTCTCGCTAGTGAAGCATTCAGTTTTTCCACTTACAAAGTCCGCCATGTAAATAGCAAATGCACCATGGCTTCATGCAAATGACTCTTAAAGGGAATGGGAGATGAGACTCTGATTGGTTTAATACACATTCCGCTCAAAACACACCAATAACTCATTAAGAGAATAAGCAAAACCCTGTTAGACCATGCGCCCTGGCGCAGAGCATATTTTTCCGTCCTTAAAATAGCAAAAAGTGGATTTGGCCCTTAATGCTTTTGCGCCATGTGCTTTAGACTTTGCGCCCAAATCGTTAAAATAGAGCCCCTAGAGTTTACATGGTCTTTCATCTAATTGTATGCTTGAACAACTAAATGAATGCTTAAGCTTATTTAACTGATTGTTTTTAATTACATTATGATGTTGATGTATTAAAAGTAACCTAATATCATTTAAAATAGTCATATTAACCTTTCATTAACCTTTTACCGTTGGCTGAAAAACACAGTGCTGTGCATGTAGCCCATTCATCAACTGTAATTTGCAAGTATTTTAAAGATGGAATTGCTCAAGTTATTTCACAAATTTTAATACAGTAAGATGTAGATGTACTTGAGGCAGAAATAGATCCATTTAAATTACTTGTGAAGAGAAACTGGAACACTTGGATAAATAGAAGCTTGACAAATGCAGATAGAAGTAATAATGTATAGTCAAATGCCCATAAAAAATTTCAGCTGAAGTCAGAATTATTAGCCCTCCTCAATTATTAGCCCCCCGTATATATATTTTTCCCCAATTTCTGTTTAACGGAAAGAATACATTTTTCAACACATTTCTAAACATAATGGTTTTAATAACTATTTTTAATAACTGATCTCCATGACAGTACATCATATTTTACTAGATATTTTTCAAGATACTAGTATTAGTATCTTGTACTAGTAAAACTAGTATTAGTACTAGTAAAGTAGTATTAATTAACTAGTATTAGTACTAGTAAAATATTGCTTAGGGGGGCTAATAATATTGAACTTAAAATGGTTTAAAAATTAAAACTGCTTTTATTCTAGCTGAATTAAAACAAATAGATTTTCTCCAGAAGCAAAAAAATATTATAGTAAATACTGTGAACAAATTCTCTCATTTAAACATCCTTTAGGAAAAAAAAAAAAAAAAAAAAATTTACAGGGGGGCTAATGCATATATACCAATATATAGATATCTCCTACCAGTGCTTATATCAACTGTGTTTCCATTGTGTCCTTTCAAATTAGTTTGGTTTTTACTTCAGGAGTTTGGCCATACAAAAAAACTAGTAGCTGCCTTAAATTTTAAAGTAGAATCTAATGACATTACAAGTCATTTCAACTTACATGTACACTGTAAAAATCGATTAGTTGAATTTAAAAAGTCAGTAAACCCATTGCTTTAAAGCGATTATTTGACTACACAAAAAATTGATTAAAACATTTACCTTAAAACTATTAGGCAAAAAACTACTGTCTTAAGTTACAATGGGTTTTCTCACCTTTTAAAAAAAAGTAAAGTCAACTTGTCACTTTTAAGGCAACAAGTTTACTCAATTTTTTAAAAGTAAATAAGTGAATTGCTTTTTTCAGGTGTACATTTCATAAATCTGACTTAACGTAAAACATCAAGTTAAATCCTGTATAAGATTTCAATAAGTTAAAGCAACAAAATGCAACGACTATGTTAATTACAATGCATATTAGTTTTTTTTAATATGCATAAAAACAAATCAGTCAACATAATGGGCATTCTCTCTTTAAAACTCCAGTTTACTGAATTCAGGTATACAATTGCATTATTGTATAATACATTTACAAATTCAATGATGATGGAGTCCTACAGGAAGCGATACTGTACAGTATATTGCAAAATTTGGCCACTGAAACAAACTGAAAATGAGTAATTTGACAGGTGTAACCTATTGCCAAAAAATATGAACCCTTGACTTTTGCCAAAAGAGCCAGATGACCTGAAAAGGCATTAATTACTGTCTTCCTTCTCCCTGTGCTTCTGCTGCCATGATCACTTGCTAAACACTTCACACACCTGAAAACAGTTCACAACATTTTCCTCTCTAATATGTCCTCCATCACCTCCACCCACAATCCCCCTGACTTGCTTTACTGATAAGGTGGTGAATATTCACAAACACTTCTCTACACCATGCATTAACCCATAGCTATTACCCACCTACAATTGAATCATTTGCTGAATCAGAGTCAGATATTTGATTTATACAGATGTGGCTTTTTAAAATGTGTCACAGAAACCCACACAGAGCAGGTGCATCTTTGAATTTAATTATATCTGTTGTGCTTCACATAATATCCACCAGGTGGTATTTGGTACAACATACTGTAACTCATGAGGTATAATACCAAGGCAAAAGGAACAGTTTGGATCATCTTTTAATTATGTCTATAGACAATTACAAGAAGACATCACTTCTAACTACAATCAAATATAAAGATTATAACGAATAATGGTTAGAATTAATTCAGTCAGTTGTATTCCAAAACCATTTAAAATGACTATAGGAGTGTGATGCAGCACATCATTACTTCCTGTGCTTTGTAAATGTAAACACTGAGCAGTCATGAATCATTCACACTATTCATTCATTCTCAGTGTTCTCATTTATCTGATAAATAGGTACAGCACTGAGCCGCTCACAAAAATAAAATTCAAATGCACAAAGGATAGCCCACTACAGCTAACAAATGACCAAACACAAATAAAGTCTGCATAAGCAGGGTCACGATTGTGAGATTTGCAATGGTGGGAAAAAAAAGCCCCAATTTGGTATAAACGAGCTTTTACGCAGTATAATAAATTAATGTATATAGGTCATTATTTGAAGTACAGTAATTAGAGCTAGAATTTTTAATTACTGAAATATGGTTGATCAGGCAAAGTGGAAAATTCCCATGATAATAAATATCTCTACATTTTTTCCGCTCAACAAACATGGTTGGAACATTGTTAAACCTTTTGACTATTTCACTACTAATACTAAAACAATCAAAGTATTTTGCAAATAAATAATTTCAGAGCCTGTATTATGTAAAACACATTATACAAGAGCATCTATACGATACATACACTCCAACTGCTTGTTAACGCAAATTTCTAATCAGCCAATCACATGGCAGCAACTCAAGGCATATAGACATGGCCAAAATGATCTGCTGCAGTTCAAACCAAGCATCAGAATGGGGAGGAAAGGTGATTTAAGTAACGGGTTGGTGCCAGCAGGGCTGGTGAGTAGTTCAGAAACTGCTGACCTACTGGAATTTTCCCACACAACCATCTCTAGGGTTTACAGACAATGGTCAGAAAAAGAATTGTGTTTATGGTTTATGTGCTTTATGAAGGCTGTAAAACAGCGTCGATACGTTTGGAGCAGTGTCTGAGTCCACTAGATACTTTCAGAGGTGCACCCAGCTCTGTGAGCTCATAAACTCCTCCAGAAACTTAACCTGGATGACAGAGGCTTTCAGCGGTGCTTCTGACTGAGCCAAGCCCAGTTTGATGAACTGTTGTCGATGTCGGCTGGAGGATTTCCCCGGACACCAACAACAGGTGCTACGTCACAATCATGCCCCCACAAGAGCAAGCGCCTGATTGGTTAACGCGGCGCGAATGTCCGCCAGAAGTTTAGATTTTGAACTCGAGCGCAAAACGCACCAATCGCGCATATCACGCCATCCTATTCGCGCGTTTGCATTGACTTAACATGTAAATCACTCGTGCTTGACATCTTCCGCGTCTGGTGTGAACGCAGCATTATGGTGTGGAGAATTTTTCTTGGCACACTTTGGGCCTATTAGTACCAATTGAGTATTGTGTCCATGCCACAGCCTACTTGAGTATTGTTGCAGACCATGTCCATCCCTTTATGACCACAGTGTACACATTCTGATGGATCCTGCTTCAAGCTAGATAATGCACTGTCATAAAGTGTGAATTATCTCAGACTGCTTTCTTGAACATGAGTTCACTGTACTTAAATGGCCTCCACAGGGACCAGAACTGAATCCAATAGAGCACCTTTGAGATGTGGTGGAAAGGGAGATTCGCATCTTGTATGTGCAGCTGACAAATCTGCAGCAACTGCATGATGCTATCATTTCAATATGGACCAAAATCTCTGAGGAATATTTCCAGTACCTTGTTGAATGGCAGTTTTGAAGGCAACCCGGTACTAGTAAGGTGTACCTAATAAAGTGACCGGTGAGTGTATATACAAGAACTTTGATGACTAGGCCTATGTCCATAAGGTTACTGTCCACCCTTGGAGTTCTGAAAAGCATATTTGAAGTTTAAGTGGGGGGAACCTGTCATTGCCATTTCTAGCTGAGGAGCAACATTTGATTGATGTTATTTGTGTTTTAATTCTACTGACAAACATTTTAGCAGCTAAAATCTTTATATTGGAAATTACATCATGAGAGAGTGTAGGGTTAGACTTTCATTTGTTGAAACTCACACTTGTAGCAAAATTAGGATTAGGTTTAGTGGTTAGAGCAGGTTTGGCGACCATCAGCTCCACCCAAATGTGCGGTCTCAGACTGGTTTGGAGTTGCTGTTGTAGTGAGTCTGACATACTGAAGATGCATCATATAATGCAGTGTTTCCTCTAGGTTTACAGTTTGGGGGGGGGGGTGGGTTGTGGCACGACGTGGCCCAACGCAGGGCGTTCAGACTCACTCTGACACAAGGAAGTCATGGTCTTTAATGACTGCAGTAAATAACTGAACAATATTTGAACTGTACAACTGTTACTGTTTGTAAATTATAAATGAACATTTATTTTAGATCTTTTTTATTCACAAACTGTGCAGCTTTTGTCACTGCAATGTATCTTCGTGGGCTTCTGGAAGAACATTTCCTGAGCCTCTTGGTATGGAAAGTCAGAAATGGCCCATTTATTGGAGACATAATGGAGACATTTATTAAACATGCTCTATAAAAATTTTGATGTAAAATGTCATGGCCAGAAGCAGCTTTACAGAAAATAATTAATCCATTCATTTACTTCAGCTTAGTGCCTTATTTATCAGGGGTCACCAAAGCAGAATGAACCGCCACAGAAAAAATACAAACAATGCAATTGAAAACGTGCAAATGATGAAAGATAAAATGAGCTAAAATGCACATCTATAAATCAATACTTGTTTACTAAAAGGAGAAGTAGGCCATAAACTTCTTCGTATAGCAATGAGTGTATTACAAGAAGTTATATTAAATATTTATGTTAAAAAAAAGTTTCAACTAATAATTCCAGCTTTTAATGAATTTGTAATATTGTCAAAAACACAGAACTTTCAGTTGTTATATGTAAAAAAAGCCTAAATACATGCAGGACCATTCAAATATTTTGCTCGTCTCCAACTATTGACAATGAGAGAGAGAGAGAGAGGGGGATTTGCACTCGCAATATCTTTACTGCTCTATTATTTAACCTATCAAATGTAATGTTTAGACCATCACTGTGCCTCTCGCGATCTGTTGACTTGCTCATCACTCTCGTCGCCATTATTTCGGGTATTTTAATTCATTTTGGGGGATCACGTAGCCGGTATGAATTTGCGGAAGACACACAGAGCCTCCGGGAGAGGTCATGACTAGACACTAGATAGAGAGGAAACTCCGCTCGCATCACAGCATGGGATGTGCGCGACGTATCTCATGAGCGGGGGGAGGATGCGGGATGTATTTGAGGACCGGCCGGGGAGACGCACGATTTCCGGGAGATTATCATTCTTTGCGGGCATCGGGAGTCTCTATGCATTTGCGGGAATCCCGGAACGGACTTGGGATGTCTGCATCTGTATATATTTTAGCTGCAGTGGACACTAGCGCAGAACAGAAATGACATGCTGTTGTGTAAATAAGATATTACATACGGCTATTTAGCTTGTTTATTAATAAAAAATTGTGATATGGCGCTATATAGATAATACAATTAACGTGACTTCAAGGGGGCTGGTACAGCTGTTGGGAGGGGGGCCCACACTTATATAATGGTAGGGGAAACACTGTAATGACTTATTCAGTTTCTTACTACAGTTCTTTACTACACAAAATGATGTCCATCTTGTCAAATATTGACATTCTTTTAAATGCTGTTGATTGTGACTTTAAACATAAACAGCTGGGGGGAAATGGATCAATAAACTGGATCTGTGAATCCTATTTTAAATTGACATGTACCTAACATACACACGGCATATAACCTTACTTTTAAGAAAAAGGAAGAAAGAAAGAAAGAAAGAAAAGAAAGAAAAGAAAAAGAAAGAAGAAAGAAAAGGAAAGAGGAAAAGAAGAAAAGAAAGAAAGAAAGAAAGAAAGAAAGAAAGAAAAGAAAGAAAAGAAAGAAAAGAAAGAAAGAAAAAGAAAAGAAAGAAAGAAAGAAAAGAATTTTGCTTCTATATTTTATGCTTTTCTTCCATCATATTTCATTTTATATTAAATACATTTAATAAGGAAGGATATATACCTTGTAATGAAAGACCTTTTAAATGTATTTGTGCACACCTCTCATTCACTCTAAATCAGAAGGGTCTGTGTTCTAGATGAGTAGATAGACCGCAGTTAGCTCAGTATTAAGGAATCCTAAAGATCAGGCCTCCAGGGGCTGAGGGAGCTAATGGATTTGTAATGGAATCAATGAGGCATGGATATTTTCTATTAGAAACACAGACAACACTGGCAAAGCCAAAGATGCAGAAGCAGCTGCCGGAAGAAAATGAACACAAAGACACCACAAAACAACAGGCTTGAAAAGAATTCCCCATAGAAGCCATTAGGAGACAATAGTACACAGAAACCAGTGCACATTTCTGGACTAATTGTGAGAGAGTAATATGGGGAATTATTTAGAATGTAAGTCAACATTTAAATAAAAAAAAATTGGATGAGATTTTTGATGCACCTCATGAAATAGCTTCCATTTGCTCTTGCAATTATAAATAAAGCTACATAAATACAGTACAACAGGGAAGAAAAGGACTATCACAACTTTTGTTTCATGTCTAATTTGTTTTAATAAAAAAAGTTTGCAACTTAATCCAAATCAAACCAAAAGTGCTTCAGGGGTAATTAATGTGTTGGTGCTTTTGGGGTAAGGGATTCATAAAGATAAACAACTACAGGGAGTGCAGAACTATTAGGGCAAATAGTATTTTGACCACATCCCTTCTATGCATGTTGTCTTACTCCAAGCTGTATAGGCGAAAGCCTACTACCAATTAAGCATATTAGGTGATATGCATCTCTGTAATGAGAAGGGTGTGGCCTAATGACATCAACACCCTATATCAGGTGTGCATATATTAGGCAACTTCCTTTCCTTTAGCAAAAGGGTCAAAAGAAGGACTTGACAGGCTCCGAAAAGTCAAAAATAGTGAGATATCTTGCAGAGGGATGCAGCACCTTAAAATTGCCAAGCTTCTGAAGCGTGATCAGAACAATCAAGAAGCGTTCATTCAAAATAGTCAACAGGGTCGCAAGAAGCGTGTGTGGAAAAACCAAGGGGCAAAATAACTGCCCATTGAACTGAGAAAAGTCAAGCGTGCAGCTGCCAAGATGCCACTTGCCACCAGTTTTGCCATATTTCAGAGCTGCAACATCACTGGAGTGCCCAAAAGCACAAGGTGTGCAATACTCAGAGACATGGCCAAGGTAAGAAAGGCTGAAAAACGACCACCACTGAACAAGACACACAAGCTGAAACATCAAGATTGGGCCAAGAAATATCTCAAGACTGATTTTTCTAAGGTTTTATGGACGATGAAAATGAGAGTGAGTCTTGATGGGCCCGTGGCTGGATCGGTAAAGGTCAGAGCTCCAGTACGACTCAGACGCCAGCAAGGTGGAGGTGGAGTACTGGTTTGGGCTGGTATCATCAAAGATGAGCTTGTGGAGCCTTTTCGGGTTGAGGATGGAGTCAAGCTCAACTTCCAGTCCTACTGCCAGTTTCTGGAAGACACCTTCTTCAAGCAGTGTGTACAGGAAGAAGTCTGCATCCTTCAAGAAAAACATGATTTTCATCAGGACAATGCTCCATCACACGCGTCCAAGTACTCCACAGCATGGCTGGCAGGAAAGGGTCTAAAAAAAGAAAAACTAATGACATGGCCTCCTTGTTCACCTGATCTGAACCCCATAGAGAACCTGTGGTCCATCATCAAATGTGAGATTTACAAGGAGGGAAAACAGTACACCTCTCTGAACAGTGTCTGGGGGCTGTGGTTGCTGCTGCACGCAATGTTGATGGTGAACAGATCAAAACACTGACAGAATCCATGGATGGCAGGCTTTTGAGTGTCCTTGCAAAGAAAGGTGGCTACTGTATATTGGTACTGATTTGTTTTTGAATGTCAGAAATGTATATTTGTGAATGTTGAGATGTTATATTGGTTTCACTGGTGAAAATAAATAATTGAAATGGGTATATTTTTGTTTTTTGTTAAGTTGCCTAATAATTATGGACAGTAATAGTCACCTGCACACACAGATATCCTCCTAAAATAGCTAAAACTAAAAACAATCTAAAAACTAGTTCCAAAAATATTCAGCTTTGATTTAATGAGTTTGTTGGGTTCATTGAGAACATGGTTGTTATTCAATAATAAAATGAATCCTCAAAAATACAACTTGCCTAATAATTCTGCACTCCCTGTATATCATAAGTCCAAGGCACTCAAAAAGTAGATGAAATTTAAAAAAAAAAAGCCTTTAACATGGCTATTTTATGAAACAGCGCCTACACATTTCGGCAACACTTGCTTTCATCAGGGGAGCTTTCATCTGTGTATATGTAGATTTTTGAGCGACTTTAAGAAAGCCCAAACAGAAGAACTAATGATTCAACACTATGACCTGTAGCAAAACATCAAAGAGAACAATTACACTCTGGAGGAAAAGCACAAGATAAGATCACATTATATGCTACATCTGTAATACATTAAACAACGTTCATACAAATGAATGTAAGTGAATAGATTTGAATTAAATGGCTTTTTCCTGCAATACTTCAGATCTTTTTGTTGATTATTTAAAAAAATTATAGAATAAAAAAATTAAATGAGTGTAAAAAAAGAATCCAATCATTCAAATCACGTAGTTTTTTTTTTTTTTTTTTAAACAAAACAACTTCCATACATACATAGCCAGGGTTCGGAAGACCCACCCCTCACTGACAAAGGTCCAAAATTTGTCCTATACATGAGCTCATGTGTCCTATTCTGACTGCTATGCCATCATAAATAATGAAATAACCCATAGAAAAAGAATTTAAAACGGCTTTAAGCAGAATCCTTTCTTGGCTGTCCCTTCGACGTGATTTTAGCTAACGAGTTTGAAAAGAAAATGCTTCTTTCGCTACTGTATTGTTTTTAAATAGAGAAAATTTTTTACAAGTAATTTATAAATCTTGGAGCTTATTCTTGAAACAAAAATGACCAATAAATAAGTGTGAAGCACCAAAAGCGGCCTATAATAAATTAATTTGAATATATTTTGGCTGTTGATATGCATGAACTTTCAAATGTGCTATCTTTTTTTAACAAAAGAGGCAAAAAAACTGTGAAGCACTAAATTATTATTATCATTATTATTATTATGTTTTAATAATTTTTTTTTTTTATTTAAATGGCCAAATTTTGACTGAGAATAGTTGTATGTGCTGGCCAGTTTGTTATTTGCCTAATAAATGACAATAAGCCACAGTTTTTAATTTAAAGCTTTAAAAGATTTCATTTTTTTATGATACATGACAAGTCTTTTTTCATATATCTTTATTCTAAATATTTTGGTAGATCAAAAAGTGTGGTAATGATGACCATCCAACCAGCTACTACAGCAAAATGTAAAAAAAAAAAAAAAAAAAAAAAAAAAAAAAAAAAATATATATATATATAATATATATATATATATATATATATTATATACTGCTTAAAATGTCACTAACATGCAGTATTTTAATCTCATAAATGAATAGAAAATGAGGTGTATAACTGCAAAAAGGTCCACTTTTTGAGAAAAAAGAACGACCCCTGATTGGTGTAAAAAAATAAAAATGTAATATATAAGAATAAAATAGAATAAAACAAAGAAGTCCAATAAATAAAATAACATTGAAATAAATAGAAATATAAAGCCAATAAAATATAAATGTGTAAGTGAAAGTGAACTCTCCTTTAGCTAATATAAAAATGAATATTCAAATTATTGAGTCAAATTAGGTATTATGTTACACTTGAATATTTATTAAGGCATTGTATTTGTTCCTCATCATCCTTTCATGAACAGAGATGTGTTTGTCAGCGGTGCTCCCTGACTGGCACAGAATGAATGGTTGAGCATTTAAAGGGATAGTTCACCCAAAAAGAAACTTTACTCACTTTCAATTGTTGCCAAACCAATTTGTCTCTGTTAAACACAAAAGAAGATACTTTGAATATTAGAACACAATAACTATTGACTTCCATTGTAGGAAAACTTAATACTATGGAAGTCAACGTTTACTGGTTTCAAACATTTTTCAAAACAACCTCTTTTGTGTTTAACAACAACAAAAAGAAACTCAAAGAGGTTTGTGACAAGTGTAGGGTGAGTAAACAATGACAGAATTTTCAGTTTTGATGAATTTTCAACCATGCCTTTCAAATTAGGCACTGTAACTTTTCGAATGAAGGTATTTTAGTTTCACTATATTTTACAGTGATAATGGTGGGGCTGCAATGTCAAGTGATAATAAATGATTTTGTGCAGATTACAGGCTCCAATGCGATCGCAGATTTTGCCATTATAATGTGAAAACTACTTAAAATACTCACTCATTTTGGTCATAATGACAAACAAACTGTAGATAAGGGTGAACAAAACAATGCCACTTCATGTTCATGTGTAAATTTAGATTTAAAATATGGGATTGGATTTATTCACATCATACTGAAAGGTACTGTATATATATCAAAACTTAACGAGAATACATACACCATTACATCCCTGCTAAAATATTTATTTCTGTCCATTTCAGCCATTCAAATTTGAAAAATTTAAATTTATTTTGACATTACTTGGTTTAGATCAATAAATGTGTACCAAAGTCAGGGAGTACTTGTATAAAATAATTGTTGATTATTTTGATTAGTTGAATGATTTTGATTAGTTTTCAATTATTATCAAATAATTGTGACTCATTTTTTGGCCCATAATCAACAACCATATGGGACACAACACGTCAATCATATTTCACAGAAATAACTACAAACTCTGTCTATTCCATGCCTAGGGGTGCAAATGAACACCACACATCCCAGCCCCTTGAACGTAAATTATTAGATTCCCTGGTGATAGTGGCCACTGCTCAGGGGCGTATATTCTTCTAATAGTTAGGGGCAAAATAAACAAACTTTCTCAAGAGCAATTTTTGTAGGGGATAAAATAATTCAGCTACAATTGTACTTGTAAGTATAACCCTTTGGTACAACAAAGCAGTGCTGCTT
Organism: Danio kyathit; assembly: GCA_903798195.1. Taxonomy (NCBI): domain Eukaryota; kingdom Metazoa; phylum Chordata; class Actinopteri; order Cypriniformes; family Danionidae; genus Danio; species Danio kyathit. Next base: position 24,440,673 of record LR812524.1, on the reverse strand, counting down.
GAACCAGTGATTCTGCTCTGAAAGGCCAAAAAGTCTAGAAAACCCGCCAATGTGAGTCACAACTAATGACTGATAAATTATGGAGACGCGACAGCGCCATTTTCCATCAAACGCTGTGAAGGAAAAAAACACCTTGTGACGGGCACAAACTGTCGCAAAAGACTGCTGAAATTGGAGCCTGGGCATGCGCAGAAGGACTGCCTGATGGAGCCAGAGGAGGAGCTGCGGAATCGAACTTCCAACCAAACCCTTGTACATCAAATCAACCACGCCCCCCGAACTTCTCACTTGACGGCCGGCGTCTGCACAAAGACTCGCTAATGTACACTTTGCGTTTACATAGTAGCCTGCGTTTGCAGTTTATCAACACAAATGGTTGTTGTAAAACGTTAACAAAGGTGAGGTTTTATATAATGAAGATTTAATCGCATCAGCACCGGGCCGCAGCGCACATTACTCGCGGGCCGAGTCCGGCTCGGATGCGCAATGTCGGCTCTTTAAACGGCCACAGCATCTGGCCCGATTGACTCGCTAACGGCCGGCGCATCTGGTACTACAGATTGTGGCCGTTTACAGCGGTTTGACTGATAAATTTGAATTTGTAGCTAAATTGTTAACAGTGCCAAACAGCATTTCCCGTTGTTAAATCCTTCTTTACGTCCTTGCTACAACATACCGTTAACGCTAGACACTATGCATGTAATAGATCAATTTTAACAAATAAAAATACTTACAGATTGTGGCTCACAATCCACAGCTTTGTGTATTATGGTTGAAGCTGCGCCTTCTTTGAGGAGTTTTTAGCCAAATCCAGCACTGAACTGGGAGAGATTCTGGAAGCTGTCTTTTGTCAAATGCTAGCTATATATTTTTTTTAATTCTCTGGAACATAATTAAAATCAAATTGTAAGCACTTCTCTCTTTGTGTCGTGTCCTTTGGAAGCCCAAATACAGAAACAAAAGAAGCTCTGTGGAAATAGCAGCATTTGGATGGCATTTTAGCTTTCTCAGCTATAACATTACAGCATTATAACATTAGTTGCACAGGGTGTATGTGCATGGTGAATGTGCATAACTTGAAGCATTTGTGATCTCACTAGCCCGGATGTATTTTTTGTAATCCCCAACTTTGTTCGCTGTAGGCTTTGCTAGCTAACTCTGTAAAAGCCAATGTCTTCCTTTGCATTATACTTTGAGCGTATTACATTCAGAGATGTTGTTTATGTTCACCACAGCTACATAACACATCAACTAAAGTTTAAAATATGATATCGTAGTGGACCACCCCTTTAAAGTAAACTTGGATGTTGCAATAACAGTAAGAGGTAGAGTAGAAAAGACCTTTTATTCAAACCACATGGCAAAACTTATTTTCCTGGAGGCCCAAGGAATTAGCGATCATTCACCCCTGGGTCTCAGACTGAGGCTACTTTTACACTAGTGTATTTTTTGTTTTAAAACTGAACGTTAGCCAGGTTACAACTGGTATTCACAATCCAGACTTTTGAAATTGCTGGACACCTAGTCTGAAATCTCTGAGGTTGTGTTTTAGTGAAGACTTTTGTTAAATTAAATTTATATATATTATATGTTTATTATTATTTGTTTTATTTATATAGAATTTTGTACTTTAATTACTTAGTTAGTGCATTTTCAGATTTTCTTTTCTTTCTGA